>JAJSOF020000005.1:161929326-162126826 GCA_025594305.2 Periplaneta americana | reverse complement strand
TCCTAATATCTTCCGTAATGTATCTATTCATTTTATTATTTTTTAGAGTTGTTTTGTTTTTATTGTGTCAGTTCTCGTTTCCTCTACATATGTTAAAGTAGGTCTTCCAATACCCGTGTACACTGGAACGAATGAATTAGTAACAAAAGTTTTAAAAGAAGAATTTAACGAATTAACAAATGAATAAATAAATGAATTATTAGCGAAAGATTTAAAGAAATTAACGAATGAATAAATGAATGAATGAATTATTAATAAAAGATATAAAGAAGAGATTAACGAATTAACGAATGAATTATTAACAAAAGATTTGAAGAAGAAATTAACGAATTAACAAATGAATGAATGAATGATTATTAACAAAAGATTTAAAGAAGAAATTAATAAATTAACAAATGAATGAATGAATTATTAACAAAAGATTTAAAGGACAAATTAACAAATGAATGAATGAATTATTAACAAAAGATTTAGAGAAGAAATTAACGAATTAACGAATGAATGAATTATTGACAAAAGATTTAAAGAAGAAATTAACGAATTAACAAATGATAGAATTAATTATTAACAAAAGACATAAAGAAGAAATTAACTAATTAACAAATGAATTAATTAATTATTAACAAAAGACATAAAGAAGAAATTAACAAATTAACAAATGAATGAAGGCATTATTATTAACTAAATATTTAAAGAAGAAATTAACGAATTAACGAATGAATGAATGAATTATTAACAAAAGATTTAAAGAAGAATTTAACAAATTAACATATGAATGAATGAATTATTAACAAAAGATTAAAAGAAGAAATTAACAAATTAACAAATGAATGAATGAATTATTAACAAAAGATTTAAAGAAGAAATTAACAAATTAACAAATGAATGAATTATTAACAGAAGATTTAAAGAAGAAATTAACAAATTAACAAATAAATGAATGCATTACTAACAAAAGATTTAAAGAAAAAAATTAACAAATGAATGAATGAATTATTAACAAAAGATTTAAAGAAGAAATTAACAAATTAACGAATGAACGAACTGATGAATTATTAACGAAAAATTTAAAGAAGAATTTAACGAATGAACGAATGTCTGAAAAAATGAATGAACGAACAAATGACTAACGGACTAAGGTAGAAATGAATAAATGCATTAGCCTATAAGCAAACGAATTAATTAATTAATTAATTAATTGATTAATTAATTATTACCAAGAAGCGAATGAAGGAAGGAACAAAGTAACGAATGAATGCATGAATGAATTTATTATAAAATTGAGCAATATAAATACATATAATAATTATTTTTCGAACTTAGTTTCAGAGGAATTCTTTATTTTCTTTCTCTCTTGGAGAGAATAGAAAGATAAAAATAGCCACTTATCACTCATTCACGATTTATACTTTGGGAAAATCCTATTTTAGATGAGAATAAAATAATTGCCACTGAGGTTTTTGTATTTTAAATACTTTAATGGGTGTAATGTCAACGTTTTAACACACAGAAAAGTAAAGCAAGTTCCGTTTATTGACCAACAAAATGTGATATAATGTGCTTACAACAAATTCAATTTACGTAAAATTATAAGCTTTGAGCCTATATTTGCTATGTACTCGTAGTCGAATCAGGACTCCGTGTACATTAAATTTCATGTGCTCTTTGATGATCCGCTAAATCAGATGTAGGTCAATGTTATGTGACCTTACTGCAGGTAGAAACATTCCGGACCAGCAAAGTTTGCAGTGATCTTTTAGAAGCTGGGACATTCGTTAATCCAACCAAAAGGTCACGAGTTCATTCAAGCACTGTCTCATTATTTGAAATCAATACGTCACACTGAATCTTAATACCTCCATCAACTTTCAACGTCTAACGTCATTACAAGCTGCGTTACGACTAAACTTACTGGTGTTGTAAAAATTGAACATTTCATAAAAGGTTACCTGAGTATTATAAGTTTGTATTAAGCAACGAAGATAACAAAATTGTAAGTTATTTTCCACTCTCATTTCTTTAGGGACTAGATTTTCAGAACCGAGCCTTTCCATGCCAGACCTAGGTAGAACTATACCTTTTCGCGCGAAATCTATTTTCATATCGTTCTTAGTTTGTAATTATCTACAATTGAGTCCGTGCACAGTGGTCCAAAACGCAAATTTAGCGAGACAAATTAATAACTTTTCAACTATCTAACAGATTTTATGAAACTTTACACAGTAGTTACAGATGGCATATTTGTTTTGTATACAAACTCTGGTTACGTGGGTATACCTGGTCATAGTGATACTTGTGGCGGACAAGGTTGCAATTGGATTTTTTTCAGGGTTCTCCCGTTGTTCCCCAAATTAGGCATTTACATCATTCCGACACCATAGATTTATTTTTTTTTTAGAATTATTTTAGTTTTTTTTTAGGTTATTATTTTATCCTTAATGATATAATTTATTTTATGCTCGACCATGCCGAAATGTAGTAATTATACACCTGGTAGCAGTCCTTTAATGCATGTCATTAAAGTACACCTACTCATTAAAGTACAGGTGTTTTCAGCCAATGACAACTCAGCTTACAAGTGTTCAGCCAACAAGTCAGCTTTGTACCGTTATAAAACCGCAAGTATCGATTATTCTCGGATATGCAATCGAAAGAGAATTAGCGAAAAGTCACGGAGGCTGGAAATCCAATACTGTCGCAGAAGGTTATGTTCTGTTACTATAATAATTAGCGTTAATTGTAAATAATATTCAAATAAATTCAATTTGTCATCTCGTTTTTCAATGTCGAATTCAATAATCAAGGTTTTACCAAGTTTAACCGGATTACGTCAAGGTCAATGACATTATTGTTCCTCGGAAAAAATCAATACTTTCGCGTCTGCGCACATCTCACAATTCACGACCTAGAACAAGGTCACTTCCGATCTTGTCAGATACAAATAAATTGTATACATCTGAATACTGTAATTTCAAGTTAGAAATATGGTCGAGCATAAAAAGTCGTATGAAACTTGCCTATAATGGTAATTAAGACGCTCGTATGAATATTATGAAACTCGCTTGCGCTTGTTTCATAAATATCCATACTTGCGTCTTAATTACTATCATTATAGGCTCGTTACATAATGTACTATTATTGAATGGAATATTATTAGCTTTAATTTTGGATCTATTGTTATAACATTTTTATTTCATTGAATATCCTTAATTTTATGGGTTTTAATTATTTAATTTCCTATCATTTCTCCATTTCGTTAAAATTCCGTAGCGTTCCCCGAACACCGGCTGGCGGCGCATGGAGGGGGTTGGTCTAAGGACGAGTGGGGTTGCCTGCTCGAAACCTGGACCAGAGAACCTTAGTATGGTCGGCCAGTGTGGATTTGGGAATGCGTCACCAGAGGGCTAGCGCAATAGATCTGAACAAGTTCGCAGTGTTGGGCCATAGTGCCCCCCTCCGTTAAATTCAATTCAATTCAATACGTTGGCATAAGGAGAACTGTCTCTTATAGGGGAGCTGTAATTATAAAAAAATTAACAACTTTCCTATGTAACAGATTTTCATGAAATCTTATGCAATATAGTCATAGGTTGGATATTTTGTTTTGTTTACAAACTATCATTACGCTTATATAAGGAAAACGACCCCTTATATTGGGTGCATTGAAACAAAATTAATAACTTATCTCCTACCCAACAGGAAACTTTATACTGTAGTTACAGTTAGTACAGGGACATCATTTTATTTTTATTAACATTTCTAATATTAACCTGGCTATACCTTTGGGTCAACGGTTGAGAATCGGAAATACCGTTTGCTACGTCCTTCCACGACTGGAGTTAGATGATACTGGCGTTACATATACAAACAAATCACTTTACTAGGTAGGCCTATAGGAGGGAAGAAAAGTAATTCATCCATTTACATAAACTAGGAAATATCACGCTTTGGAGTTTGATAATTTTCATTAGGTTTTGTTTAATCAAAATACAGTACAGGACTGAAAATGAGTGTTTTTACTCACGTCCATGTGGACGTATTCATTATCCAGTGTATATTATAATGTCTACAGCACATTAGCGTACAGAGAATGAAGTTAAATTGAAAAATAAACATAATATGGATATTTAAACACATTTTTTAAAATGGTGGCCGTTCATTTTGACACATGCTTCAGTTCTTTTGTGCATATTATCGCACTATAGACTATTGTACGTAATTCCAATTACCGGTTTCGTCCTTCGTTCTAGTAACTCATGTTGAAATAATTCTGTATCTACTCTATAAAAGAGTAGGCTATCTTACGTACTGTAAATTCAATCTTCACTTCTGCCAGATCCGAAAAGATAAAATTATCCAGGCATCCTACCTACTGTCCGTGCAAGTGGTTATGTCGCAGGGTCGTATAAAGGGGGGAAATCATGTGACAGTTAATTACTTAACGAAGCCCTTTTATTTAAGTTATTTTAAACAGTTGTATAATATTACGTAGACGTTCAATTCCTAACAGAAATTAATGTTCTCAGAAAAGAGCTAAGACACCCCAGCCACTAGCCTTTACAGAGAGGCAAATAGGAGCAGGTCGGGGAAACCGGGATGTGACGTAGTCAAATGGACGACAATACTTGAGCGAAATTGATTCAATACTGAAAGCTCTTTCGTCACTGGAAAACGCGAACATATTTTTGGAACGTATTGTTTACTATGACCATAAGGCTACTATGACTGTATATGCGGTCTTGGTTCTGTGTGGAGAACGGTTGAACTTCATTAGTAGAAGGGGTGGGAGTGAAGTACATTAAAAAACTCAGGTACAATATAAACTGAAGTAAAAACAAAATGATGTCCCTGTATATTTGTTTTGTTTACATACTCTGATTACGTTCATATAAGGGAAACTACCCATTATAGGGTGCATTTAGACAAAATGAATAACTTTTGTATCTAATAGGTTTTAATTTGTAAAATAAGGTTTCGATATAATAATTTTCATTTCTTAATATTTTCGGACACTCTTTGACAAATTTTAATCTTACTGGACGGTAATTTCTCGCATTCAAGTCTTCGAAAAATACTTGCTTATAAAGGGAAGAACTGGAACACTCTTTATGAATAATTTCAAATCACCAGTTATCATCTTTCTTATTGCACTAGATATGACTTTGTATGTATGTATGTATGTATGTATGTATGTATGTATGTATGTATGTATGTATGTATGTATGTATGTATGTATGTATGTATGTATGTATGTATGTACGTATGCAGGCATGTATGTATGTATGTATGTATGTATGTATTTATGTATGTATGTATGTTTATTAACCTATTTTTTGCATCATTTCAGTAAATGTTACACCCTGTGTTATATTTTATAGGTGTAAATGATGTAAATATGTAACGAGCAATTCTATCAATGTCAATATATATGTATGTAACAATTTGTATAGTTGTAAATAAACATAATTATGTAACTAGGTGTGCATTTACTAATGCCCCATAGGTCTTTCTTTTCCGGAAACGGGTATAGGATATTATATTGCCTTGAAGACGAGTTTGTTTTCCTTTCCACTGTACATTCCTATTTCTATAAGTAGCTGTAGCTGTGTCTTGATGACGTCGCACCTGGCTGAACGTACTCTGTATAGACGATAGCGATCGGTACGAAAGTTCCTAGCTCTGATGATAACATTTCAGGCCGCCTAGGAAGATCCCTTCCTCGAGGAAGGGATAAATGAACGTCCAAGAACATTTTGATGAAGAATTCTTATGCGATGTATGAACGAGAGAGGACTTCAGAAGGGATAATTGGGAGAATAGTCAAAAATGGAAAACTACAGAAGAGTGTAAATGCAGAGCAAAATATGAATAAAACAGTAATGGAAGAGTGAATTTAAGTAGAGAACGTCAAGTGTGAGGACATTATTTGATATTAGAATTAATTTATTACACGTAAGTCACACTCTTACGTTAACCATCGTTATGACTACTGGCAGTTCACATGTCTCTTTCTCTCTCTCTCTCTGTGAGCTAAGCAATTTCAGAAGGGTGTTGATTAATTAAAACACGAGTAAAATTGTTAGCCTGCGGGCTCCAAAATGCAAGTCGAAAGTAGGATGTGCGTGATAGCAAAATATAATTCAAGCTGCAAGCACTAGTACATGCTGTACCGTATTTTGGACTTCGCTGCATTAATGACCTGGCAAGGGAACTTGACCAAATTAGATTACTATTGTGTATGCACAAAAAGGTGTAGATACGATGAGCGTGTAACAGAAAGTGGAGACCTAATTAAAAGTTCGTAATATACCATAACGGGGCCACGCGGTAGCATCGGTGATGAGGCGTTGCGCTGCGAAAGGAAGGTAACGTATTCGATTCTCTATGAGGTGATGAAATTATTCATTGCTGTGTTACGGTCACACTACAAATGTAGGGTTTATTCACCCTTTGTTTTCTCGGCTAGCAGATATAACTGACTTTCCTACTGTTACACAGTAACGATTTTCTTGTGAGCAGAGAGTCTTAATATCCCTAAGAAATGTTTGGAGCATCTAATGGAATAACAAAATATTGTAATATTCTATAAATTAATATACACAACAAATTTAATTCCGGATAATAATTATAAAATAAATTTTACAGTGCTAAATCCTATAAACATACTGTATAGTATATGTATCCCCTCTGACGTAGGACTTACAACTTGCATACTGAAGAAAACTGATGAAAGATTGATAGAAATATAATATTTCTAGATAGGCCTACACTCTTAGAAACCGAGTCAGCATTACAGTAGTCGCTAGATGATTATTAAACAAATATAGTGCAATGTTTATATCAAACTGTAAGGTAAAGGAGGGTAAGTGTGCGCACCTATACTCGCGACGCTGTTATTCCCGGCGTGACTCCTCCTCTTTGCTTACGTCTTAGGAAGTGAAGGCTCTATAAAGTCTAGGTATGTACAGTGTTGCCAACGCGGTTCTTAAAAATCCGCTGTGAAGCCGTGCAGAAAACGCCAAATTGCTATATTGTCAATGTAATAGTAATATACGTTACAAGAGCGGTATGTTGACGTTTTCATGTTCGAAGAAAAGATTGAAAAAGCGAAACGTAGTTGAGCTTTTTTAATTTCCGAGAACATGAAAACAAACATACCGCTCGTGTATCGTACATTATTTTGTGCGAAGATAGTTTATTACATACCTGAAAGACGAATTTCTAATTAGTTGCAATGAAATCTCCATGTTGGTTTCTGTTTAATGACGGCAACTTCGGAAAACCAAAATATCTTTCTTCAACATTGTTGCTATAAAATGTTTTCTGTGTTTACTATACTCCAGCAGGCCGTGATATACGTCTGTCTGTTTTTTTTCCCCAGTCTATAAATGCGAACTTAAAACAAACGGTAAGGTTATGTAATGATTTATTTTGATTTTAATATTTTAACAATATTATTTATATAACATATTGCAGTAATAACATCCGCATCTGGAATCTTGTTGAATTTTTCACGGCTTCCTTAATGTTACTTGTATCAGGAATGCAATAAGTTTTGTGGAGTAGTAGACTTTACTTAACTTTTGCAACTATTTAAAAACAAATTTTAACATTGCAATTTAGGTGAAATTGCAGTGGTAAGTTTCCAATGTATAATTATTGCTACGTTAAACGTCTCTAAAAATAATATGTTAAAAGCCTAAAGCAGTAAAATGAATGTCGCGCTTAAGCGGTAAGAAGAGGGAAATTGTTATGTGTGTTACGTTGGGAATACTGAATGTGGTATTTCACATTTACCGCGTATTGGTTCTGTGCGGAAAACAAGCAAATACGCACGATCTCGCACAAAATTATATTATTTTGCCGCTGTGAGTGCTAAAAATACCCGCTAAATCCCTATATCAGCAATACAAATTTCATAAATTTTACCCGCTAAACTAACGTCGAAAAACGCTAGATCTAGCGGAAAAACGCTGAATTGGCAACACTGGGTATGTAGTATCGTTCGCCATTTTTGTTCTTTCGTTGCCGAGCTACCATACGAGCAATCTATTTGCCACACCGTTAAACATTATCATGTCGTAGCTCCTATGATAATAAATCAAACGCACTGTAATTCAGCATATAATTGAGCGGCAAATAACGTCCTCGTATGCTTTCTGCAAACGCCAACGAAAGAGCCAAAATGGCGGGCGATTATATTAAGTATTTATCAAGCCTTAAGAATGAATAACGTCTTCATCAGCGAATCACAAGACGTACACGTTTAAATGTAGTCTATCTGCAACGCGATTGGCTGCCGGAAATTAGAGCGACAGGACTATAGTGTATTATTGTCTGTGGAATCTATTGTATTATAGATGAAATATTGGAAAATTGTTTAATGAATGATAGTATTATAAGGATTACAAAAATTCACCAGATGGACTTTAGAGAGAGATACTAAACAAATGAAATTTGATTTTTTTAAAGAGGCAAATGCACACTCTTCGTAGCTCAGGCGTATAAGAGTAAGCATGAATTTGTTTTATATGAGAAGACTTTTGAGGCAGACATAGAAGTTTTCAAGCTTTTAATACACTTATAATTGAATTCTTTTACACTATTCTAGAGCACAATGCCTTCAACGGAAATATGAGATTTAGAAAAAAATATAACTATAACTGTAGAAACGAAAAATAATAGACAATGACTATAAAAAAAGCTCAAGAACAAAAGTCGTATACAAATGCTCCAAATCCTTCGTAACTTGAACATAACTCGCGCACTCTTAGTCGACAGCGAGTCAGTTTAAGAATGTGTTACTAAGGAGCAGCAAAATACGGTCATAGGACATTAGTTCATGCCACTTGATCGCTACAAATAGGACTTCATTTTAATGTCAACATGTTCCTTCTGACTGACTTATAACTCTATAGAAAGTTCAAGTTTTCTTTTGAAAAAAATTACATGTGATTTCAAACAAAACGTTTACACACCTTTCTAAATAGAGATTCCTTTGCGGCTCGACCAACGTATATGTTACTCTTTTCAATAATCCATACTCAATGGAGTAATGCAAGCCAATTTCGCAGCAGGCATACCAACTAAGAAAAATTCACGAGAACGTTCTTACTCGACCGAGCACACTTACCCACCGTTTCCTTAAGCAACCGTCAGAAATAGCCCATTAGTTTACATGTGAAACTATTTGTAGATTAGAAACAAACATTTCATTTATATCTGACCACTAACTTAATAACAAAGGAATTTTTACATCGTGCTAGGACTTCAAATCAATTTATTTATCATGGCCCAATAATATAATAGTCTACATATAAAAAGGGAAATAATTACAATTTTGCTAGGATAAGATAAAACGTTGTATATTACAAGTGGCTAAGATTCCATCAGGTGTTCGTCACAAATTATGACACGAACTCTATGCGTTCGGGTCGTAAACATCTCACACAAATAATGGTCAATTGTAGCCATCTATAAGATAAATAATTATTATATAACAAAAGAAATACTGTACAAAAATACTTGTATGCACATTTTAAGAGTGAACGACAGAATGACAAAAATAAATAAATGAATAACTGAGTGAGTGAGTGAGTGAGTGAGTGAGTGAATAAATAAATTAATAAGCGAATAAATACATTAGTGAATAAATAAATGAATAAATTAATATACAAGTGAATAAATTAATAAGTATGTGAATAAATGAATAAATAAACAAATAATTAAATAAGTGAATTAATTAATTAATTAATTAAATATATAAATAAATAATAAATAAATAAAGTAAAAGAAGGTTCATCTAATCCATATAAATGCGTGAAATATTTGTCTTGTTCGTAATTGTTATTGAGAGAATGGTTAGGATTGTAAGGATGTTTAGGATTTAAATTAGGGATTATTATTCGTCTCATATATTTTCGTACTTCCCGCAATTAAATATAACAAGATGGGATAATTCTACTTAAATACTTCCTAGTCTCGATACAACACCGTAAATTAATAGTCGAAACGATTCACAGTTCAATATGACGCCAATGAGTTGTCTGAATTTGTAATGAGTAATAATATTACAGAGAATTGAATTCATTTGGATACTAATCTCACAGTAAATTTAGAATTGGAATTCATTAATTCAGTGACTTCTGTCTTCATACTGCCCGCATTTGTTAATCACTCCCATTTGTGCACGAATAATAATTTTTATTTACATTAAAATTAAGTTGAATAATTCGCTGACATTTATTATGCATATTTTTTATATAAATTTTATATTTTCATTTATTATGTCAAGGTCATGTGTAAATGATAACAGATATCCAAGGTAGTTGAAGTTGTTCACTCTTTCTAATAATTTATTATTGTGGAACATTTTGCTGAGTATAGGATCTTTTCCTTTAAATGCAAAAACTTTGGATTTATCTACAGTAATCTCACTTGAGGTTTTGATTTATCTAGAGAAAATAAAAACTGGGGTGGGATTTAACTGACTATTATGCCATTAGAAGAAGGTATACAAAGATTAGAAGGAATAAAATACTCTAATACACTAAAATATTAATTGACTTATTGAAATACTAAAGTGTGTTATTATTGTACCATCTCATCATTACAAATATTCCACTAGATGGCAGTAGTGTGTTGTGATGAGCTGTTCTCTTGTTACCAATTGTGCCAACTATACAATCTTCATTGAACTGTATGGACAATTACTAGTCGAGAAGGCCTTAACAGTTGCATTCCAATCCAACTATCAATATTATTATATTAAACAATCTCTGACACGTGACTACCCATAATCTCATACAGCAGAAACTATATCATAACCTAAATAATATAAACATGATAAAAATTCAAATTATTATTTATTTAACGACGCTTGCAACTGCAGAGGTTATATCAGCGTCGCCGGTGTGCCGGAATTTTGTCCCGCAGGAGTTCTTTTACATGCCAGTAAATCTACTGAAATGAGCCTGTCGCATTTAAGCACATTTAAATGACATCGACCTGGACCGGGATCGAAATCGCAACCTCGAGCACAGAAGGCCAGCGCTATACCGACTACGATACCGAGGTCGACTAAACAAGATAAATGATAGAAAAGTGTTAATTTTGGATGATGAAATAAACATGAATCATTCTGAAAGTCACAATTATTCAAAGTACAATATTGGCAAACAAAGAAACAAATACTAGGGAGGTGATAAAAATTGTAGGATAAACAGCCATCATTGGTTGAAACACGTCGTTCTATACCGTTTTATTTATCAAAAGTAGCATGACGTAGTAAAAGTGTAATAATAGCATGAAATTTTCATGTCTCAATTTTTGGTTATTTTCTCTCAATTATGTAGTGATATTTGGAAGCTATCTTCAAAGTCTGCAAATAATACAGGGACATCACTTTATTTTTACCAACATTTTTAACATTAACCTGGCTATACTCGGAAACACTGTTGCCCCCTTCCATTACAGGAATTTGATGTTACTAGTGCAATATGTAAACAAATCATTTTACTAGGTATAGGAGAAGAGAAAAGTAGTGTATCCATTTATGTTGTAGGGAAATACGATATTACGATTTTCAGTTTGATCATCACTTTTACGGAATTTATCAAAATACAGTAGAGTAGTAACATTTTTTTTCAAAACTCAACTTTTAGGCGGCTATGTTCGTTATTTAATGTCTACTTTATTTAGCATATTAATTATTGATGTTATCACACAATATAGAGAGTGCATTTAAATTGAGGGGGTCATAAGTAAAGGGCTGTAAGTGCACTTAAGTTACTTTTGAGAAAATGAGGTTTAAATATTTAAGCTTTCATAAAATCGGTGAAATTTTTTATTTAAATTTTAATGTGTGATGCGATTAAAATATCCCTTTGCCACGAAAATTTTAGATACTTTAGCTTACACTGGATGCACTTAACTCATGTTATTAAAAATGTCACTAGCATTCCTTTGCTTCTAGCCACCTCAATTCAAAAAAAGCTAATCTGAATATTTAAACAAGTTGCTGAAAATGTTTGCCGTTCATTACAATGCAGGCTTCAATTCAGTACGCATATTATTAAAAACATTTTGAAGCATATTCTCTGAAATTGAATTTATCGTTTCTTGAATATAATTTTTAGTACGATATTATTAATATAGGTTCTTTCTTCTATAGAAAACGCAACCACATTTCTGAAACACACTATACACTGCAGTGTTTACTTCACTGCTTGAAGACTTCGAATGCAACAGCGGCCGTAAGTTTGTGTGTCTGACCGGAGCAAGGACATTAGTGAAGGGGTGAGAGTGAAGTACATTAAGAAATGCAGGTACAATAAAAATGCAAGCAAAAATAAAATGATGTCCCTGTATTTGGCTTGAACAGAAAGTAGAGAAAGTACTATATTTTGTAAGGCGAAATCGATTGTATTAACCACATCAAACGAGGCGGAAGTATGTACAAATAGGAGTTAGTGTACCGTAATCATTTAAAGAGCGAGGCGTACAGCGGTTACATATTTATTTTTGTTAAAAATGTTACAATAAATTTAAAACATCGATTACTTCAGAGTTGTAGTGGTGCGGATTGGATGTGCTTTATTTTGGACTTATACGCGAAAGTTATTCCTCCCACCGCTCCAGTTTAGTTACGACGGCAGGTGTGTGGAGCATTGCCTGTAATAAGAAATGGATTACAGCAGGGTTGCGTTGTAGAAAATCATTACTCGTCTAGGTATTATCTGCTCATAATCTGCAATACCTACGCTTAACGCTAAGCTGGGTGGTTTAACAGACATTTTTATCGTCGTAATGTAGTCTCGCATTGATAATTTTATATTTTCCGTTCTATTTTTAAATCCTCAGCTTCTATTATATTTTATTATACATTATTCGGTATTTATTTCAAATAACACTCATAGACAGAATTGAGAGAGAGAGAGAGAGAGAGAGAGAGAAAGTTTACTATTGGATTTCGGATTTCCTTTTCACACAGTGAGTCTGAAATAATACGACAGTATAGACCAGAATATGCTGATGATGTTGAATTGTATAATTACTAGATTATTTTAACGATGCTGTATCAACATCTCAGGATATTTAGCGTCTGAATGAGATGAAGGTGATAATGCCAGTAAATGAGTGCGTGGTCCAGCACGATAGTTACCCATTGGATTGAGGGAAAACTCCGGAAAAAACCTCAACCAGGTAACTTGCATTGATCGGGATTCGAACCCGGGCCACCTGGTTTCGCGGCCAGACGCGCTAACCGTTACTTCACAAAGTGTGGACGTTAAATTGTATAAAGTCATTGACAAACAACAAGACGCTTTTGATTTACAACTTGATTTGGACAGAGTAGCCTATATAGATGGAGTATTGACAAATTTCTTTTGTTAAATCCTAATAAATGTTGATTTATGACGCATTCTAAAAATTAGGTAATTACTCAAAATTCGTACGGAATTAATGTTGTGAAATTATTTAGAAAATTAAATAAATTATTAAGGGAACTTAACATAGAGTTAAATAATTAATTACTAAATATCAGTCTTATATATTTGTGAATATTGGTTACAAACTTTTTCAATTGTGATTATTCTTTATCATATAGGGTTTGGTTTTTTAATCTGTGCTATTTTATTGCTTATATCCTATATCATATATACCCAGATTGCTCGGCCTTAAAGACTTTGACGGTAACAGCTTTTGTCAGATTTACTATGCTGCCATCTACTTGTTACATAAGGAGTTACGTCATAACTTACTTACTTACTTACTTACTGGCTTTTAAGGAACCCGGAGGTTCATTGCCGCCCTCACATAAGCCCGCCATTGGTCCCTATCCTGAGCAAGATTAATCCAGTTTCAACCCTCATATCCCACCCCCTCAAATCCATTTTAATATTATCTTCCCATCTACGTCTCGGCCTCCCCAATGGTCTTTTTCCCTCCAGCCTCCCAACTAACACTCTATATACATTTCTGGATTCGCCCATACGTGCTATATGTCCTGCCCATCTCAAACGTCTAGGTTCCTAATTATGTCAGGTGAAGAATACAATGCGTGCAGCTCTGCGTTGTGTAACTTTCTCCATTCTCCTGTAACTTCATCCCTCTAAGCCCCAAATATTTTCCTAAGAACCTTATTCTCAAACACCCTTAATCTCTGTTCCTCTCTCAAAGTGAGAGTCCAAGTTTCACAACCTTGCAGAACAGTCACGTCATAACTCCCATTTGAATTGCATTAGCGACTGTACTGCCGTCTCGTGTTCGTTTACGGCGGACGGGTGGAGATCCTGACCGATTTTAACATATGGATGAACAACCTGTTAAATATGTGATCTAGACTTATATTAATGGTTTATTTTGTCTTCTTTCTGCTTATCTGCAGTGCGATTTTAAACTCCCGACCACGAACGTTTGCTCATACGGGTTATATTCTTCAATTTACATTTATGTTTTATGTATGTAATAGCTTTTAAATGTATATTTAAATTTTAATGATAATAAATAACGTTACAGTTTAAATATATATATACATATGTATTTATAATAAAATTTGATATATATATATATATATATATCAAATTTTATTTTTAATACAGATACGGAACTGAAAATTGAATCAAATTGAAACATTTAACTAGACATTTCTCCTTTGAATGGAATAAAACTCTTTATAAAATTCAGCCAGCCAGTATAGTCGTTTACTGAAGACATACGCATGTTTATCGAAGACATATAAGAACAAGTTGAACGATGTAATGATAAGAGAGCAATAATGGAGTATATATGGAATGCCTTCTGTGTATCTCTATTTCTATCTCCTAAGCAAAGTCCTCGAAACTCGGTAATATTTCAAATTGATAGCGACATCGACTTTCTTTTACAGTTCAGTGTACTAGGTAAGACTGAATCCGATTATAGGACAATTCAAGTTTTTTATAATTATTTACTTGGAGGATTAACAAGTAATTAGTCCAACTTTGTAAAGTAACGTTTAGCATGTGTGACCCTGAAACGAGCGGCGGGCCCGGGTTCAAATCCAGGTTGGGCAAGTTAACTGGTAAGGTTTTTTCCGGAGTTTTCCCTCAACCAATTAAGAGCAAATACCTGGCAATTTCCAGCGCTAAAACCTGACTGATTTCGTTTGCATTATCACTTTTATTTCACTCAGAGTCTAGATAATCATCGTAATTGATAAAGCGTCACAAAAACAAGAAATTAAATACCGTACGGCCGGAACTAAAGTATAACAAAATTTCCAACATGTTGCACCGTTGCAGTCGAAGTTTGTCAATCGCTGACAAAAAAATTCAAGAGTGTCTATAGCAGCGGTGACCAAAACTCGAGCTGCAGTCATTACATAAGACCGATACCCTATGAAGTAAGGAGACGGAGGAGAGGTACTTAGCAGTGGTGGTTCCTGTACTAACATCCTGATCAATCCCGCGGATAAAAATCTCAAGCTTTGCTGCATCAGAAATGTCACTGCTGTCAACAAGAGCCAGTGAATAATATACGATTTTTCTTGCTTCTCTTTTTAAACTTTCTCTTGAATATAATCAGGAATTTTCTAAATTCTTCTCTCGATACTTGGTCGAGAAATTCGTAGTTTTTCATAATTAAAAACTTCTTACAAACAAAGTTATTTAAGCTATTTTAATCATTATTCTTTTGAGAAATTATGTTCTATTAAAGACATTAGAGCCGAGATATTTCAAACCCCATTACGTAGCTGACTTCCTTACTTTTGTTTATCTCATATTTCACTTCCTGGCTATGACTTAAAGACATGTCAATTCCTGGCGTTTAACAGTTCGTTGGCACATAACACTGAATCAGTTTTTCTACATTATTATTATTATTTGAATAACTAATAAATAGTTACCCTAATCTAAAGATTAAGAAGATTGAAATTGAGATAAAACCTAATAATTTTATCCTTCTAGGGAGAAGATCTAAAAAATATCAATATTCATGCACGTACAGAAGAATTATAGAAACATATACTTAGTGGTCAATAGTAGTAATAAATTCAGGGAACGGATTTATATGGACTAAAAATATATGAAATATGTAAATATATATGTAGTTATTTTTACCAAAATATGGAATTAAATATGGATTTTTACCAAAATATGGAATTAAATATGGACTTAAAATTTAAAAAATCTATGTACGTTAAATATTGGTACATTTAATCCAAACTAAACAAAAAATATAATGGAACCTTATCTTCCAATGTAGTTTCAACAAAACACAATTTTATTGTCTGTTACCATAACAATAGGTTACAAACATTTCTTTCAAGTGCTGAAAAGTGAATCTTCTTCTATTGTCTCTGAGGATAGATTTATACTGACTAAAAGAGCTTCGACGTCACAAGAAGTAACTGGTACATAATTCAATTTCACAATGTCTGCTGGGGATAAGTCCAAGTTAATCTTCACTGTTGATTCACCACTCATCACAGCAACAACCTTTTGTAGTTCTTCATATCCAGGGTTTTTGAAAGTACAGTGTCCACCTTAGCTCTTACTGCATCTGCAACTTTACCTCTACCACGATTCAGTTGTTTACTATTTATAATTTCAAAACTTTCAGATAGTGAAAGGTGCCTATTTTAGACTTTTGAGCGTTTTTATGATGCATGAAAATGTATGCTGAATTGAGCTAAGTCATTCTTCAACTTATGTCACAGGTAACTGTTTTCCAGTATCAATTGAGACTGCAAGAGTCAATGCAAGAGAACATTGTTAATAGAGTCTATATGTTCGGATGCTTTTCAAACCCCATCTAGTTAAAATTGGCTTTGGTGGCAATGGAATTTCAGGGTACATTTCTTTCAACACGTTAACTCTACTGGGAGCTTTGAGAAATACTTTTTTCACTGATGAAATCAACAAATCTACTTTAGGGAAATCTTGACCACTTCTGCCACACGATGAAATGCATGCGCCACACAAGTAAAATGAGTCAATTTAGGATATACAACAGATAATGCTTGTCCATTTGACCATATAAGCAGCATCGCTAATAAAGAATAAACATTATCGACATAATACCCTTTGGCCACAGGATACCCATAGCTTCGTTGAACAGTTTAACTATAGTTTTGTTATTGCACTTTTCTAGAACATCACAATGTAAAAGAATTCGTTCAGAATATTGTTTAACAAACCGATAACTACATTACCAACAAGTCTACCTTCTTTGTCGGGAGTCTCATCAATGGAAACCCAAATTGAACTATCTTTAATTTCATCTTATCTTCTGTATTGTCTCATCGTAGATGGATGGAGCATACGTCTTCCTAAGTGTTGACTCATCCGGGATTGTGTGTTGAGTATATTTTTCAAGGAATTCCCTGAAGACCTTATTCTTTAGTTTTAAAGGAATATCAGCAGAGATGAGAGAACGGCACAGGTCGATGTTAAACTCAGATCTTACATTCGATGTTGTTGGTTGTGTTAAAACAATTGTCTCTGCTTGGAATTTAGTTGTTTGTTGGCCTGATGTTTACTAGTTGTAATGTGTTGTTGCACCAGGAACTTTTGTGTAGATGATACTGCACACTGACACAAATTACAAAATAATATTTTATTGTCAGTTGATAAACCATCTTCTTTAAATTCTGAAATGTAACTTGTTAGTTTTGATTTTAAATTGACTGAATGACGTACTTTTGGCATATTTACCGTCTTTATAGTATGATTTACAAAACTGAACCTATTACTCTGACTGGCATTTAACTGTTGAGCTGCACAACTGAAGTCTGTTAAAAATTTTAAATAAATTAATACAGTTTTGTAACTTACTTTCCCATTGTTGATAGGACTGCTAATTTTCAAATAACTCTGATGTTAAAGATTACTGAACATGTGTTTAAATCTCTATTGTTGAAATGTATTTTTAAAAGTTAATGGAATTTTGTTTTGTTTTATTGTTAAACCTAATATAATATGGACTGTTTTATATGAAATATGGAAAATATATGGAAATTAACGAAAATATGTACTAAACTCTAAAATATGGAAAATATGGAAAATAAAAGTAGGATTTTTCAACCCTACACATTGTGAAACATAAAGATAATGCAAAATATAAATTATATTAGCTTTATAAGTAAATATGTATTTACATATAAATCCTTTCCCTGGTAATAATAATAAGCTCTGTTTACAAAATCTATCCAACAATACTTAAAAATAAATTGCAACCTTTAGTCGAACCAATATTGCAAGAACCCCAGTGCGGATTTTGAAAAGGGAGGTCTTGCATTGATGCAGTCTTTACAATAATGCAGATTGTAGAAAAGCGTAAATAATTTAACTTGCCAACTTATTTATTGTTCTTAGATTACGAGAAGGCGTATGACAGAGTCCTACGACAAAAACAGCATCTTGAATGAATATAATTTACCTCCCAACTTGATAAATGCTATTAAATCACTATATGATTCAATCAGTATTCTTCTTCTTCTTCTTTGGCACTACGGCTTATTTTGGTCCATTCCTGTCCAACCAGATGCCTCCAACGCCTAGAGTCCTTAAATCTTCCTCCACCATCCAACCATCTTAGTTTCTGTCTGATTGCGCCTGCCTTCTGGTTTTGTGTTTAAATGTATTCTCTGATCATTCATCCTGATTAATGTCTAACATTCCAACCTGGGCTTTGATTTCAGCAACAATATCTGGAGATTTATATTGAGTTTTCAGTTCTGTATTATATCTTCCTCCAGTGTCCATTCTCATATTTAGGACATATAGAATTTTCCTTTCCCATGTCATCAGTTGTTGTTAAATCCAAGTTTCACTGCCATAAAGAACAATTGGGACTGTTTTATATAATGTAAGTTCAATCAGTATTATGTTTAACAAAAATGGAAACCCCCTCGTGGTAAATCAAGGCCTAAGACAGGGATGTGGGTTATCACCCTTGCTGTTTGATTTATACATCAATAAAATACTACAAGACTGGCAAATTACGAGTCCGAATGGCATATATTTGGGCAATAATAATTACATATCTACAATTTTGTTTGCAGATGACCAGGTCCTAATGGCAAACACTGAAGATAGCCTACAGACAAATGTTACTACATTAAATAGAATATTAGAGATGTATAATATGAAAATTTTACAAGAAAGACAAAACCAATGGCCATGCATGGAAAGAATCAACGAAGAGTTAAAATAATGATAGACTTGGAGAAATAATAGAACAGGTTCATGCATTTAAGTATCTTGGCTGTACTATTTCAGCATTTACATTTAATGCTGATCTAGAAGAAAATGCCCATAAATACAATAAATTAAATGGATGTATAAACAAGTATTTCGGAAAGAATAAGACAAGATCTAAAAATCAGGATGCATAACATTATATCAAAACCGGCCTTCGCTATGGAAGTGAAACATGGGTGCTAAGACAACAAGATCGAAAAAGAATGGAAGCATCAGAAATGAGGTTCCTAAGACACACCCTGGGAGTCACATTAAGGGATAGAATGAGAAGCGAAGACATACGGAAAGAACTTAAAACAACAAATATGGTCGAAGAAATTCAAACACATCAACAACAATGGTATATCCATGTACAACGGATGCCCCCTGATCGTTTCCCACGACAAGGATGTTTTTCTCAACCCCAAGGCAGACGAGAAATTGGTCGGCCACAAACAAGATGGACTTCGCAATTCCATTAGTCTCGGAACGGGATTTACCCATCCTTGTAATAATAATAATAATAATAATAATAATAATAATAATAATAATAATAATAATAATATATTATTCAGCGTACGAAATGGAACTACAAAAATTGGAGATTTATCTTTCGAAGAGGTGGAAAAATTCAAATATCTTGGAGCAATAGTAACAAATATAAATGACACTCGGGAGTAAATTAAACACAATATAAATATGGGAAATGCCTGTTATTCGGTTGAGAAGCTTTTGTCATCTAGTCTTTTGTCAAAAAATCTGAAAGTTAGAATTTATAAAACAGTTATATTACCGGTTGTTCTGTATGGTTGTGAAACTTGGGCTCTCACTTTGAGAGAGGAACAGAGATTAAGGGTGTTTGAGAATAAGGTGTTTAGGAAAATATTTGGGGCTAAGAGGGATGAAGTTACAGGAGAATGGCGAAAGTTACACAACGCAGAGC
This sequence comes from Periplaneta americana, assembly GCA_025594305.2. Lineage (NCBI taxonomy): Eukaryota > Metazoa > Arthropoda > Insecta > Blattodea > Blattidae > Periplaneta > Periplaneta americana. The sequence continues at coordinate 162,106,657 of JAJSOF020000005.1, read as the reverse complement.
TGCACGCATTGTTTTCTTCACCTGACATAATTAGGAACATAAAATCCAGACGTTTGAGATGGGCAGGACATGTAGCACGTATGGGCGAATCCAGAAATGCATATAGAGTGTTAGTTGGGAGCCCGGAAGGAAAAAGACCTTTGGGGAGGCCGAGACGTAGGTGGGAAGATAATATTAAAATGGATTTGAGGGAGGTGGGATATGATGGTAGAGACTGGATTAATCTTGCTCGGGATGGGGACCAATGGCGGGCTTATGTGAGGTCGGCAATGAACCTCCGGGTTCCTTAAAAGCCAGTAAGTAAGTACTCCTAATTGAATAGTTGAGCAAAGTAAACATAATAGATTTTGTCCGACAGAACAACAAAAAGTTCTCCTCGATATTTTTTTACGAAACCAACTCTTACTACTTGTAGAGACAGAGTTTGTAGAGTGACATGCTGCCGCCACTGCTTGCCTTCAGTACGTGAATGAAACACAGCAATGTACACGAAACTTCTCGTACCCGTTTGAATGTCTGTGATTACACGATGTAATCACGACACACGCTTTGGTCACCTCTGGTCTATAGGTTAGGTAACCTTCAGAACATTGTACACGAGTGTTTGCACCCAGTACACCGTGCAAATACATACGAATGTCCATCTCTGCGCTACACAGGTAAACGGGGAACGCCATCGTGCAGTCGACACGACGCTGCATCTTCATGTAACACAGAAAATGTTATGGAAGTGATAAGCGACAGATACCCAGGCAATGCGTAATGGAAGGAATGTAAACTCACAGCATGGCTCTCCCACAGGCTCGATGCTACTGTATGCTTTAACCACTGAGTCAAACATGAACAGAAAGAAAAATCCAGGGAAGTAAAATCTGTTGGAGTACATTCATAGAATTTAACTGCACTAGTAAAGCACTGCATACATTTTATACAGTATTGATTAAATTTTGAGGAATGTGGCCGGTGAATGCGGTTAAGAGCTCCAGTAGCAGCGGAGCGGTATTTGGCGAATTATTTAATAAAAACGAGATTTTCACGCTTTGTTTGCGGCCAGATGAGTTCGAAACTCTTTGGAAGCTTTCCTATATCAAACGAAATATTACCGTACATCAAATATTTTACTGCAGTTTCATATCCTTTGAAGGCAAACCGAACTCTAAGTTTATAATGGCTATAAAATCAAGATGGGAAATACTAGGTCGTCCCACAGTCTGTTATTATAAATGTTTCACTCATTTTAGGATTTGAAGCTTTTCTGGCATCGTGTATGGAATAATTCTCGGTTCTCAGCCAGGTGAGTTGAATTGTTGCTTCAAAGTTTTCGATGACTAGCTCTCCCAACTTCTTCAGACTATCCATAAGCCGCCCAAAGATTCAGAACTTACTGAGATCAGTTAAGGACGATCTTGGTCTTAGGATACCTGGCGTGTATATGTAGAATACCTTGTGAGTATAGAAAAAGCTACATTGGCCAAACGGGACGCACCATTATGGAAAACTATATTTCGCCATCATAATTACCAGGACACGGATTCTGATGACCTATAAACTCCTAAAAGTTTTCTATAAAATGACCTAATATGCTGAAAAAAATGACCTAAAAATGAACAATCCTATACATAGACTAGTAGTAAAAATCCTGCCTTAAGGGTATATGTACGTGAACGATCACAAATATTATCAGAAAAATGCAGGCTCTAAATTTTTAAAATTTTATAAAAAATGAACTCACAATTGGACAAAAATTACAAGGTACCACAACAAGACTTATTAGAACTTAAATATCTGATAAAAGTATAAAAAAGTTTACTAATAATATTTTGAAAACAGTTTTATCAATGTATGAAAAAAAATCTGCAGTTATATCATTTGGTAACCATAACATTTTTATGGTCTCTCTGACATCTTTAATATTTTTCCTGAATGTAATAAACACTTATTACTGAAAAGTAGACTACTCTCAAACATGTAAAGTTGTTTATTTTAATACAATTAATTTTTTATTTGTCCTATATAAAGTATATTAAAATTTTCGTAATGTTTTGTGACCTGATTTTTCTATTTTCAAAGAAATGGGCATTATTGTAGTCTACCGTTGCATAAATGCACGTTAAATCGGTGTACAAAATTTCTGAATTCTATCTTTAATGGTTGTGGAGTTATGAAATAATATATGTGAAAATTTTCAAATTTTGGAAAATTTAATTTAAAGTAAAAAGCGAATTTTAAAAAAAATATTATTAGTAAACTTTATATACTTTTATGAGATATTTAAGTTCTAATAAGTCTTGTTGTGGTATCTTGTAATTTTTGTCCAATTGTAGTTCATTTTCTTATACAATTTTATAAATACAGAGCCCGCATTTTCTGATAATATTTGTGGTCGTTCACGTACATAATATACCCTTAACTTCACAGCTCTCCAGACTATCTGCAATGGTATTCACACATAAATGTATAAAATTTCCCACACGAATACAAATTTTCCCCACAACCTACAATATGAGATAGAATTGATAAATTAATACGATTATAATTCAATATATAACTACAAAAAAGAGAACGATAAATGTATCACTCACCAAACTTTCTCATATCTAGCTAGTGCATCCCAATGGCTGAGACTAATATGGACGTTGGTTACTTCAAAGGAGCTGCAGTTCAATTCCTTTATTTGGAAGGCAAAGTGTTCAACTCATCAGAGAGCTTCATCTCCTATTTTATTTCTCTTCTTCCTCTTGGCATCACTATCGACAAAATCCTTTCAGATTCCGCATTTAAATGGAATATTGTCAGGACGAATTTTGCGAGTTTTCCTATATTTGGAAATTTTAGTTCGTCATTGAAATCTTTAGCTTAGATTATTAAAAAACACCTTAACATTTTTAAAAATGACAAAAAAAAGCCCTAGAAATTTAAAAAATGATTTAAAAGATTAAAATAGCGAAATATTGCCTAAAAATCACGTAAAATCTTCACATTGCTGTACCAGCAGCTCGTTATACAAAATGTATTTATTTACGAGCATTGCAAAGGATGTAAATAAAAAAGATGACATGTCATCAAAATCCGCGCCCTGATAATTACAATTCTCCTTTTTCATCATCATCTCCGTTTCTTTTCCATATTTCGGGCTTGCTTCCGATGTAGAGTCGGCTGCAATCGCCATCGAACCTGGATCCCGTGGTATGTGGTTATTAGTTGCTGGTAGTAGTGTTAGGCCTATGTACCGTGAACTCTCCTCTGGGGTCATGGTAGCTCGTGGGACGAGTTTAAGAGACTGAGGTTATACCTACACGGAAATGTAAAAAGATTCTGTAGACTCTAGGAGAATTGAATGTGTCTCTCTTTGAATACGAGTAAATGAACAAGTATAGTTGTTCAATTTTATAAGAAAAAATATTCATTTTTATAAAAATGGTCTATCTATTAGTCTACCTTGAAGGGAAGAGTACGGGAGGGGGACTGCCCTCGCACGTAGGCCACTTGGATGGGCCCATTGTACTACACGGAATGGAATAGTATGCATGCTCCAAAGCTTCCCATGCTACAGACTTCCTTTCGGGCCGATCCCGAACTCCCCCAGAGGTAAATATCCTACGAGATCAAAAATATATTAGAAGAAATTATTTGAGAAAAAGTTTATAATTTTATTTTAAATATTTAACCCTTCAGTATTCACGTACTTTTTCGTAACGTTGGAGACAGCTGTCAACCAGTTATATTTTTGCTTTAGAGAATGAAATTGAACGATCTTTTCAATATGAATGGTGTTACTACGGAGTATACACAGTTTATGTATTAACTGTGAACTTTTTATAATTATTGCCAGCATTTCTTGTACAGTATACAGTGTGTAAGAGATGTAAGTGCCGTCCTTTTCACAGTCGTCGGGGACGGTCTTCAAGATAAAAAAATGTTCATACAACGTAGGGTCAAAACTTTGTAATTTTCTCGGAAAAAATGTTTATTCATTTATTTATTTTATTTGCGTTATTCTACTTATATCGTTAGTAAAATTATGAAAACAAAATTACATCATTAAGTATATCTAGCAAAGACTTAATATTAGTTTAAATAAATATTTGTGTGTTCTATTACGTTTTCCTGAAATTAAATAATAATGTATACTTAAATTTGTTAATATTCTGGCGTGAGAGACGTGGCAACGTTCAGCAGGATTCATGCAGCTGACGTACTCTGCACAGATGTACAGATCAGCTGAGTTCAAACTCCCTGTCCAGCGGATGGCAGTTTAGTGTAGGTATTCGATAAACAACTTACAATGTCATTCACAGTTCAGGAATATCATCATATGTTAATAATTTATAGAAAAAGTCGTCGTAATTCAAGTGCGGCAAGAAGGATGTACCGTCAACGTTTCCCGCAAAGAAGATTATCTTAATCTGCGAATTTTTGTAGCAGTTTCTCAAAGATTATTAGAAACTGGGATTCTCTTACCCCGTTTCAAAAATCGTGGACCTCAACGACGGTAGACACGTGGAAAATCTGATATACCTAAAGCGGTATGTACAGTTTTCAAATGTAATTTAACGAGTTCGTATTGATACGAAAACAAACTGAACTTAGACAATCACTTACGAATGGTTTATCTGTAAGAAATAATTTTTCGTCAGGTGTCATGTTCTGAAATATGACAAATTGAAAACTTAAAATTTCTTTAAAAATGATACTGTTTACGGAAGCGGGAGAGATTAAAATTTTGCTTTAGAAAAAACAACATTCATGTGATTTTGTGCAGTAAACCATTATTGTTTATTTTTAGGCACACAATAAAATGGAGCAATATTGTTAAATAAAATGGAAATTTACCATAGTGTTCTATTAATGAGATTGAAAGTTTGTATTTGCTGCTCGTTTTATGTAAACAACGGTCCGCCCCTGCATTGAGCGTATTCCGAATCTCACCGGTGAGCAATCCGATGGCATCACGGTGTTCCGAATTCCACCGATGACGTCATTGATGCTCCACCGGTGTCACACCGATGCCATCAGCTTGCAGAGGTGGTGGCAGTCTCCATCAGCCTCCATCAGTGAATCTGATTGGTTCTTGTATAGGGCGGGAATTAGCAGACGAATGACATCGTGCACTGTTGTGTCATGGCGGTGTGTTCTGCTTTAGTTCTGCTGTATTGTTTGTAATGAGCACAACGTAAAAACAATATGTTAATGGCTTATGAGCGAACATGTCAACGGACCAGTTATTACTACCGGTTCAAGAAATAAGTTGTTTATGATCTTTTTTCTTTGAACGAGATGGCAGTACGGAAATTTCGCAAAATTTTGCTAGCGTAGCACAGACAACAACTTATACAGTCGCCATGACAGCCATCGATCCTTCCACCAGTTTTGTTCCTTATTTCGCTGCGTCATTGATGCCATCGGACCGGTGAGATTCGGAATACGCTGATTGGGACAGAGCATCTATTTTGTATCGGTATGTCTGTCCCCGCTTCAGCTGTACTGAGTATCTGTAAACCCTCTCCTTCCCATCCAACAACGTTGTCAAACGCCTAATATTGAAAACTTTAATAGTTACGGTAGTTAAATAATCTAATTATAAAAAAATTGAGGACATTTTTTTGTTCCTTAAGATATGAATAATCATCAATTAAAATAATGGCACTTATACCCCTTACACTCTGTATAAGATTAAGACCGTCTTTTCTTTCATTTAAAGCCGAAACGCTTGTATCATATTCTATATAAGGGAACGCAGTGAAATAGTAGAGTCATATTTCATAAAACTTTATTATAAAGGGGTTATTATACCACGAGACACTATAGGAAGGAAATGTGACAAGATCCCTGCCTTGATATTAAGTGTAAAAAACTCACCGCAAGGTAGCTGCTGCGACACGCAAGGACGACATTATGACGTCACAGAACGCTAGGTAGAGATGGAATGAACAGACAGGGGTTCGGTAGTCTCAAGGGAGCAATTAGGCTAGAGGTGTGGTCTGGGTTGTAAGAGGGATGAAGAGGGTGAGGAACAAGGTGACAAATTGGGACAACTTTCACCCCCTACAAGTGATTATACCCGCTCAAATAAAGAACTAGGACCATCCAAACCCCTAAAAAAATTAGAGATAGAGGTAACATGGGACCATGGGTTTTATCGCGAGCTTATAAAGTACGATGGTTAATTTGTGAGAGTTAGCGCACTGTTAAAATGCGTATAAAGTGCGACAAAGATGGTAGTTTTCATTGAGAGTCCACAGCTCGAGTCCTGCAGAATATCTGACCTAACTTATGAAAGGGACAATGAGTATACTCTACACAAAGCACTCTTATAAACGCAAAGTTGGTTGAAAATGAACTGTTTATTTACATATTCAATATTTAGTGAGTTAACAAAAGTATAATGTTCATTCTTAAAGAATAAACTGTAAAATATTCTGTTGAAAATGAACTGTTTATTTAGATATTGAATATTTCAGTGAGTTAACAAAAGTATAATGTTCATTATTAGAGAATATATTTACTGTAAACTCTTGTCAGTAAAGTAATATGTATTCTATTTATTCTGTCTTACGCAACAAGGTAGTGTATATTCAGTATATTCAGTATTGTACAATCAGAGCACACAACATTGTGCAATTGACAAAGTCAATAAAAAGTAAACAACAAAACTACAAAAACTCTCAAAACGTTGACATAAAATGGTTTGTTGATTAACCAACCAGAGACAAGTCTGTTAAAAGACTTCCTTTCCAGATTAAAAAAGATATCTCGGAAATTTATTTGCTATTTTTAACGACATAATAAAATAATTATTCATTGTTTTAGTCAGCCTACACTTAGTTGTTGTATAGGTGAACATCATTCCTATGTGTCAACATTTGTGAATTTTTCTTTGACGAAATTTAGGGCTTGATAAATATACAGTGATGTTACAGTCATAATTTTTTCATTTACAAATAACGGTCTGCAGTGTGCCTTCATTGATGAATTAGTTATAATTCTAATAGCTTTTTTTGTAACATAAGTACCTTATTAGTATGAGAACTATTACCCCATAAAAGTAATCCATAAGAAAGTATACTATGAAAATAAGAAAAATAGACAACTCTAATGTAATTCTTCGGAACATATATTTTCAAATTTCGCAGAAGAAATATTACTCTTGACAATTTTTTACAAACAGACTCAACATGGTCTGCCCAAGTAAGTGTGCTGTCCACAGTAATACCAAGAAGTTTAAAATTATTATTTTCCATGACTGTACTACTAAACAACAAAGATGCAGTTTTACTTTCATTTAAAAGAAATTTATTAAAACTAAACCATTTCTTGGCTGTATTAAAAACGGAATTACTAAGAGTTTTCAATTCATTAATATCACTATGACTTGTCAAGAAAGGGCGTCATCAGCGAATACTACAGAATAAGCAGAGACATTGCACATTGCACATCACCATTATTAATAATAGGATCGGACCCAACACTGATCCTTGAGGCACACCATATTTTACATTCATGAGCTTAGATTTATTGCCATCAATGAAGACACACTGTTGACGGTTACTAAAATAAGACACAAATAATTTTAATTCATTACCTCTAATACCATAATATATCTACTACAAAATACAACCCACATTTTGAATCGTATCTCTTCAACTTTTATAGCTATCCGTTTGACATTTTTATGACACATTAAGAAAACTCTTGTGAACATAATCCTTACATTTTAATGATCTAGCGAATATAGCATAATTTAAAAAAAAATATTGTGGGAAAAATAACATCAAAACAATGACACATAAGGTAAGTCCGGGATAGATGGCCATAGTTTTTCGATGCCCTGTAATTTGGGGAATTATTATTATGGAACATTACTTCAATTCGCTATGTTTCTATCTTTATTACACTATCCTCATTTGACTGTATGTTCCTCACTTCTTGTTCCATCGGTTGTTTCTATGTCTTGCTTGGTCTATTTCCTTTTTTCAATAAGTTTTATAATGATTCAATATTTTTGTGTCCAAAATACTTATTCCAATTTTATAAGGTGAACATACTATAGCAATCTGCTATGTTATAATAATAATAATAATAATAATAATAATAATAATAATAATAATAATAATAATAATAATAATAATAATAATTTTATTATAAAAACAAAATGAACATTTCTAACATACATAATTAATAAAAATAATTCTATTTTTAAATTACTAATAAACCTTGTTTCTTGGCTTTCCTTGGAAGAACCGTGATTAAATACGTACAATTATTTTGATGTCAAACATTCAAATTTAAAAGATAATATTAATATATTTGTTACATCAGTTTTCGTCTTGTACAATAATGATGATGATGTATGATAATGATGATAATAATAATTATATATATATAAGTTATTTTTCTAATTGATATTTTAAAAGAAATTAAAGTTCGACAGCCCTTGACTTTAGGCGGCAGAGAATTCCAGTGACGAGAAGTAGCAACAGTGGAAGATGAAGAATAAAGAGATGATGTGTGGAGTGGTATATCTAGCGTGTTATCAAGTTGTGACCGAGTATTTAAGTTATGATAACAAGAAAGATTGAGGAATCAGACAAATAAGTAAGAGGGAGCAGAGGTGTGCAAAATTCCGTATAAGAGAGAAAGGGAATGTAACTTTTCCTCTCATTTAACCTGAACCACAATAATTTATCGAAAGAAGGCGAAATGTGATCGTAGCAGCGGACATTACAAATGAAACGAACACACTACTAGTTACTGATTATCTACTTCAAATTTTTTTGTGTGTGTGCGCTGTATTTTGTAAATTTGTAGTGTTTCTTGTATCGCAGTTTTACTCCTGGTTGAGTGTTAGAAAAGGCTGTATGGCCTTAACTCTGCCGGATGAAATAAACCATTATTATTATTATTATTATTATTATTCTTATTGTTATTATTATTATTATTATTATTATTATTTATTATTATTATTATTATTATTATTATTATTAATTATTTTATTATTATTATTATTAATTTTTCTGCACATACATCTGCTGATAACATGTACTTTTGTCGTACATTCATTTGTACCAACTAGTATGGTTTCAATAACAATAAATATAAATTTTTCTGTAATTTTCGATTTTCCAAAATAATTGGTCCTAACATATACTAATTAACCACCCTGAAACCGAAAATCGCATTTTTGAAATTTTTGTTTGTATGTCTGTCTGTATGTTTGTTACCTTTTCACGCGATAATGGCTGAACCGATTTATATGAAAATTGGAATATAAATTAAGTTCGTTGTAACTTAGATTTTAGGCTATATGGCATTCAAAATACTTTATTTAAAAGGGGTTATAAGGGGCCTGAATTAAATAAATCGAAATATCTCGCTTATTATTGATTTTTGTGAAAAATGTTACATAACAAACGTTTCTTTAAAAATGATTTCCGATAAGTTTTATTGTTTACAAAATTTTGATAGGACTGATATTTAATGAGATAAATGAGTTTGAAATTAAAATAATCCATCTAAGACGGTGCAATGAATTAAGAACAAATGATGTATAAGGGGCCTTGGACAACAACAATCGAAAAGGGCCTTTTAACAATCGAAAGCTATTAAACATAGCCTCAGTGAATGTTTCTGTATGAAGTAATATCAGAAGTTAAATTAACCGATTTGTATAATTAATTATTATTTCACCATTGGAAAGTGTAGTTTCTTTGAGATGGACATAATGCTATAATGTTATTACAGTAACGTCTGAGTAAATCGAGGACAGGTAAGATTAAAATAGCTTCTTATGCACAGAAAATTTGATAGGCTTATTTTGTACATTCGTTTTCTGTATTTCTTAAAATAATATTTATGTACACTCATTTTAATCTCAGAGAATTAACGAACAACTAGAGTGTAAATTGATTTAGTATGCAGTAATAGTACGTTAGCTTAGCAATCCATTATTTTATAATTCAAATTTTAACTATGCTCAATTGAATCGTGTTAAAATACATAATATATATATATATATATATATATATATATATATATGCAATAAATGCAATGCAAAAAAAAAAATGGACAATGAGCGAAGCAGATTATCTTGCGCTGTTGTAAAAGTTGTTCCCTGGATCAAACGTCCTATTTTAATTATGTAATTATTTTATATTTATTTCTAACAGGTGCAGCGGAGCGCACGGGTACGGCTAGTAAAGAATATAAATTGAACTCTTAATTTCTTCATAAACTACGATTATGTAGGTATGGCTAACTCATTTCCCATTCGCAAGAAAATAAAGGAATACACGGAATAGCAGAGTAACATAAAAATATTTCTGCCCTACTCGAACCAAGGACTATGGTTTCCATATATATTCTAAACCAAGCTCTTAACTTCCCTGCAAACCATGTACTGCTAACATTTTACTTTTCAGTCAAATAAGAACTAATGAATTAATAATAATTTAGTAAAGTCTGTCTCGTAGAATGTTTCTGAAATCAAAATGACTGTTACGTAATCCCTAGTACAGAAGTTATTTATAACTGGATATAAAGTTGGACAACCCTGTATACTCGAATAAAACTTTTAATTGGGTTTTCAAACTTCCTCACTGATTGTTAGCGTAGGAGCCGCGTCTTTCAGGTGCGGATTCAAAGGCTGAGAACAGCTTTCCATCTTTGCTTTTGATATGGAGAATCTTCCTCTCCTCTTAGCCATTAGGAAGTAGCGACAATACAACGTACTGTACATAGAGAAGTTGTCTGCGAGCGAGATTCTAATTCCTCAAGATATCCACAATCTCAAGCAACTTTGTGCAAGGAACACACATAATCCGGGCTTATTGCTGAATGGAGCATCATGAGACTGCGTTTGTTTGCGGTGGCTATTTACTGGAAATTGAGTAGAAAAGATGAAAAAGTCTAATCTCTGGCTATAGGGAAGCACAGAAATCGCGTTCCTTATTTAGCATGTTAAATACTGAAGAAATGTTGGTAGGGAAGCAGCGGTTCCCCGAAGATATTGAGCAAATAACGTTTTTAGATTGGGAGATAGTCTAATATTTCTGTTGAAATGAAATTGATGTTTATAAGATAATAAAAATTACCGTAAAATTTATAGAGAAATCTCTCTACTATAGGGAAGACTGTTGTACCTTTAAACGCTTTTCACATTTTATTTTTTTTTATTTTGGGAAATGAAATTTTTTAAATGAAAAATGCTTGAAATAATTATTGAAGATTCCTTTACACCTTCCTGTATGTATTTTCCTGTTTTACAGATCTATTAAGGATGGAAAAAATAAAATGAAGAGATATGTAATTTAGTAGTATTTAGTAGTATTTATTTATTTAACCTGGTAGAGATAAGGCCGTCAGGCCTTCTCTGCCCCTCTACCAGGAGATTCCAACTACAATATCAACAATAAAATTACAATTAGTATTAAATTTACAATTACAATTACAAACAATATTACAATTAGTATTAAATTTACAATTACAATAAAATCAAAGTACGAAAAGATTACCTGAATAATTAAAGCTAGATAATTTATCATAGAGAAACAAAGAATGTGTTCAAAGGTACAACAGAAACATGTACCTCGGAACATACCCTCTTGTAAGTTGGAACACACGGAATATAGGTGGGAATGTAGCTGTAAAAACCGACAATCATATCTAAAATGTATTTTCAATCATAAACCAGAGCAGACTTCTCTGATTGAGATTTTATTTCCTGGAGAAGCAATAACTGCTTCAGCAGCTTTCATCAAGACATCCGAATCAATTGGGGATCTCTTTAATTCCAGACTTACTTCGTGACATGATCTTAAAATAAAAGAAAAACAAAAACTGATAGCATCGTGTAATTTGGAACATGTTCCATGGTACAAGATGTTTTGTGTTCAAAGGTACAAGAGGGTGCACTTTTAAACAAATATGGCTCCGAAAACTAGAGAGTCAAATAAATCATGGAAATTAAAATATGTTATTACTCACCAGATGATAGGGAACACACCGTACTTGAAAGATATTAACAAATGCAATCTGGTTTTGTGTTAGAAAACATACATCAATGAACAAAATCTTTACTTTTGGTACTAAAAATCTACTTTTGTCCACGGAACTCACACTTTGCAATAAATCAAACTGAAACTACGACCAGAGCTACTTAGCGGCTTTCTCTACAATCTACTTCATTTTGAGTCCTCTAGGTAGCAGCAAAAATTAAAAAACAAAAAATGTTCAAAGGTACACTATGCTAAAGGTACAACAGTCTCCCCTACATAACTACTGTACCAAAAATTTTCCAAGCATAAAAAATATTTTAAATTTTAAAAAAAGGACATAAAGGTTATGATCATAACCTGAACGAAGACAACTTTGGTTTTAGAAGAGGTCGGAGTGCACAGATGCCAATAAATAGCCAAAAGACTTGGAGCTCACATATTCAATTTTCTCAGCTCCAAACTCTCTTGCAAGAACGTATTTTCGCATACTTTTTAAATGTTTATCTTACCATTTCATTAATTAATTAATTAATTAATTCATTCATTCATTCATCCATTCACTTGGCATAGTTCAGTCGACTAAGGCGCTTGCCTGCCGATTCGGAGTTACGTTCGGGCACAGGTTCGATTCCCTCTTTGGTTGTTTATTTGGTTGGGTTTTTTTCGAGGTGTTTTCTAATCGTAAGGCGAATGTCAGGTAATCTATGGCGAATCCTCGGTCTCATTTCGCCAAATACCATCTTGCCATCATCAATCCCATCAACGCTAAATGACCTCGTAGTTGATATAGCGTCGTTAAATAACCAACTAAAAATAATTCATTCATTCATTCATTCATTCATTCATTCATTCATTCACCCATCCATCCATCCATCCATTCACCTACCCAACCATCCATCCATTCATTCATTCACCCACCAAACCATTTATTTACTTATTTATTTATTTAATTATTTATTTCTTCTTTCTTTCTTTCTTTCTATTTCTTTCTTTCTATTTCTTTCTTTATTTATTTATTCATTCATTTATTTATTCATTCACTTATTTATTTATTTCTTCTTTCTTTCTTTATTTCTCTCTCTTTCTGCCTTTATTTATTTATTTACTTATTTATTTATTTATTCATTCATTCCTTTATTAATTAATTCATTCATTCATTCATTCATTCATTCAATAGAAAAACGAAGATAGTTCAATTTAGTCTACCTGTTTTCAGACAGGTTGGTACCTCATACAGACAACAATAAATCATTATTATTATTATTATTATTATTATTATTACTAATACTAATAAGGTAACACTCATGAAGCAACTAAAGCAACTAAGCCAATAGGTAGTGAGACAGGGTAGCCAGTTCCTTTCCTCCTCCATTGCGTACATCACTGACTAGTAACATAATACACTAATCATAGTTCAGATGTATACAAACAACTGAAGAGTGTGATTCCAAAGTCGCTCAGTCCATTTGGCAATTTTCATGATTTATATGTACACATATATTACAGTATTATGTTTGAGATCTCTATCATTATGTTTTAAGCTTCTCTCCTTCGAAACAAGGCAGTCCTTGTCTAATAGTTTGTGTCATTGTGAATATCACTTGAAAGTAGATCTTTGTATAGGCCTACAAAAATACAATAACTTGCCCAGTCCTTTCATAAAAATGGACTAAACGAGTTTTGGAATCACATTATTCAATAATTATTCTTCCTCTCCCACATATCGTCAAGAGAGATGTACTGCCTAATAATATCACCCAGAACCTCAGTCTGAGTCGATTTTAGACTACGAAAAATCGTATGACAATATAATGGAAAAAAATATAACCTATATATAACTTTCTGAAGTAATATCAGAAGGTTATATCCCAAAGAATCTTTATTAGCTATTACAAGTCCATATTGTGGACGATCATTCAATCAGAAAGTATCGTGTGGTTAGCACGATGATCCCCTCAGCCGTTATAGGTGGCTTTCTTAACCGGGTTTCGCTACCTGTCGTAGCTCCCCAAGTGCATCACGATGCTGGGTGAGCACCGGTCCCAAACACTGGCCGAAATTTCTTGAGAAAATTTCTGCCCCATAAGGACTCGAACTAGTGCACATTCTGTAACAGGAATCCTAGGAATGATGTCTTGGACCATGGCGCCACTTTTATTTGGGACAGTCTTAGGGCCGATTGTATAAGCCATTTAATCTTAGATCAGAGGTTAAATTGATCCTTGTTTCAGCTGAACTTGGAATTTTGTGTTGTATGAAGTCTAATCTGAGATTAATTTGTCTCAAACTAAAGTCAACTTTGACTGAAGAAATTTCTCCGATTAAGTTAGATGATCCAAGTTCAGTTATTTCTTTTCTGTTTGAAATATACGAGTGACAGATTGTGCAAATAAAATATCCATTATTATTAATATTAATAGATATGTTAGGTACATTTATATATATTTCTTTCAATTTCTTGCCTTAATACACAAACATTCTTATATTTTATAAGGCTCTATCGTGTTCAGTAGTATCAAATAACATAACCTATAATTATATTATGTTTATAACAACCATTAATGATTAATGGATATGATAGGTACATTCATAAATGTTCAATTAACTGTATTACTAAACGAAAATTGTCGTTTTGAATAAAGCTTTATTATGTTTAGCAGTATCAAACACCATAACATGACAACAACTTGAGTCAACCTTCTTATTGTCCGCCATTATTTACATTGCACAAAAACCAGTGTCTCCAACAGAGTGTAATACGGAAAGTCGCGAAAAAGTAGTTGTAAAGTCGCTAGATTTTCATTATCAACAAAGAAAGATTAAATTTTGTCACTATGGGGTGCTAAAAAGGTCACTAAATCCCTATTTAAGCAATATAAAAGTTAAAAGAAATTGTTGAAAAAGAGTTAAAGTCGCTAGATTGGCAACACTGAACAAACCTGTATAAGTTGGTCCGCGCATCATATATTTCACCTGTTTATGCGATTTGCCAAATCCTTTTCAATGAACTTAGATTGCATTTGAACCAAGGAAATTTGATCGCAGAAAAGTTGTATACAATAGAAGAAGTGTCTGAACTCGGTTCACTTTTCGATCTTCGATCAAAGTTGATCTTTAGTCAGGGAGTTTTATACAATCGGGCCTTAGACTAACACGAAAACTACAATTATGAAAAATGTTTGATGATTTTTATTTGTACCTAAATTGTTTATTACACCTCAATTTCCGATGTAGCTTGAAAATATTTTACTAGAGGACAATGGACTTGATACATACTTGTGAACTGTATTGAGATCTACAGTATTTTTAATCATAACTAGTTACAAAATGCAGTAACGTACTGCAATTTTCGATTGAGTGCGATCTGTGTTCCCACGCAAGTTTCGCCGTCATATTCCACAAACTGCACAAGTACTGAAATGTGAAGTGCCAGAAAAATTGTATCGCCAGCGTAGTGCAGGAACTTATTAAGAAAAAAACCCACGCATTTTATTCTAGGCCTGGCTTAAAGTAAAATTAATTTACTGGCATCCTTACAGATCTAAGAGATTGCAGTATTTTTAAATAGTGTTGGGTTTCCTCAACCTTATGTAGGCCTTAGGACAGTGATGTCAAAGCAAGCGCATTTTTCTGACCTTGACGTCGTGCGCGGGCAGCAAGCGCTAAGTATGGAAAGAGGAAGGGTTGTGTATATGAATAAGCAACCTGTTGGATTAAGAAAACAGTGGTGCACGAACTTCAAACGGAATGTGAAATTTTATGTCGTTATTTTTATATGGCTTCTTTCTGTTTAATATTATCTATATTGTCTATAAAACAAAACTACTAATACTGATTTCTTAATATTGCACTTGTGTTTTAAATGTTAATAACATAATAGAGAGTTAAGAAGGAATATTATGCTGGGTAACTTTCGGTGTTGGACCCCGGACTCATGTCACCGGCATTATCACCTTCATCTCATTCAGACGCTAAATAACCTAAGCTGTTGATAAAGCGTCGTAAAATAACCTAATAAAATAAAAAAAGAAGGAATATTCACTTAAATCCCATAGTAGTATAATTATACTGTATTAAGTGAATGAAACACATCATTCATAAAGAAAGTGATATTCCAAAGAAAGAGCTTGAGTATGACATGATAAGTTGGAATTTATATTGATGGTATCTTTAACCTTACAAAAGTAACCAATAAACTAATCAAAACAATATTACAGTACAAAGCAAAGTTACCTAGGTACTGTATCTGTTTTAAGTGTAACTAATATTACATAACAAAACTCTTATCGCATTATGCTTTTAAGGTGATATTTGTGAGCAACTTCCTATCATTAGAATATTAAATTATTTTCTCGAAATCTGCAGAAGCTATAGAGCTGATATTTTTACAACACATGGACACGTATCTTTTGCTTATGAAGTAACAGTAGTTGCTTTGTTAATTCATTTCGTTACAAACAATTTCCATGCGAATATTTTCAAAATGTTCAATACACATCTTCAGTAATACGTATATACGGTATGTTAGATTTACGAAAACATTCTGTAAGGCTACTAAATAAATAGGCCTATACCTGAAAATTTCACTTTTCTATACGAAAAGTTGAGAAAATATTTCTTTTGAATAAAAAAATCAAACTTGTGAAAAATGAATATTAAAATTAAAACTTACATTCTTATAATGCACTTATACTTCTCAGGCAAATCTAAAAATTAACTTGGATACAGTTTTAATAAGTTCTCTTCCCTTTATCTATTGAATCAGTGCTGGCCATCTCTGAATATAGCTCGACAAAGCGGCATATACTACCTCTTTCATCTCTCTCTTTCCTTTCCGCTGTAAAAAGCTCAGGCTCTCCTGAGCTCTAAAGCGCGTGCTTGCTCCTATGGGCATCAATTGATAGACCTACCTTAGAACGTAATGGACAATAGTTTATGCAACTGCTCAGAAATTCGGATAAGATTCTCTCCATTTTCGTAAATAAATAATTTACTAGTTGCGCCAAGGATCACTTTCCAGACTGTACTTCTTTGAAACAGCAAGAACGTTATCCGCGAGAATTGGAGATCCGCTTGCCGGACTGTAATGTCGAGAAACTACAGGAGTGCCGGTCCCTTAGGTTTGCTTCATGTTGTACAATGACTTGCATATTAACCACTCGATTGACGAAGCGATTTCTTGTAATGAATGTAGCTAAAAAACAAAGTCACCTGTACTCTTGTTCTGTTACTCTTTCTAGTATATACTGCACAAAAAATCTTGTTTCACAGTCAATTTTCTGTCCGCTAACGAACCAAGTTCTCTTCTAAAAGTAAAACAAACATTTTAATTGACAAATTTAATTTTCATTCTCTGCGAGAATTTAACACGAACTGATGCTAATTTATAGATAATTTCTGTAAGTGAGTTGTAAATAATTGGTGGAATTAGCGTTTAAATGAAGTTATATAGTGAGATCAGAAGCATCCACAAGTAAAAGACATAACATTCCTTGTGTGCAAAGTTGTGAAATACGAGAAGAGAGAATTTTAACACACCGGTAGAGATATTTGCTCATGTAAACAGGACAAGGCAAGCAGGAAATAAAAAAAAAAATGGAGGATGAATTTGGCCCAAGTCTAACAGAATTACACACACAGCTTAGTTATCGCGCCCCGCTGTAATCTTCACAGGTGGCCAACCATACACATTTGTTGTAGCATTCATTTCCCGCATGTCATACTGATTTTTTTGTTTAGCTTAATCCAGTATGCTCACTGTTATGTGTTACAAAAAGAGATATGGCCTACATAATACAATGAAACTCTATGCAAATTCTAGTTTTTTCCCCAGTTTTTATCAAACAATTACATATTCATATATACAGTTATATGGCAGAAGCTGTTACTGATATGCCCTTGTCAGATCTGTAACATCCCGCTGCTGAATGCTACAGTATGACGCTTCTAAGTGAAGGGTCAGAGATCAAGACCTTGCTCATATATTTATCATTACTGTATTTTTTTCGCTATTACCCTATCAGCGTATTGCAGAACAAAACGGTACAAAGCTTTAGGGATTTTGATATTACTGTAACATCGCCACATCTGTTCTCTTTGTGCAGTTAGCATGTAACACAACAAAACTAACTGAAGCGGAAATTGTATTCAGAGACTGAAATTCCGCCATAATATGACTCATTGAGATATGAGGAGGTTCAGCTTGAAGAGACCTCTTAAATTTAATGTAGTTACTAAAATCGAATTAATTCATATTGCCTACAAAAAAAAATTCTTTCAGTATGGCTAGATCTTTAAGCGATTTTATATGCAACACAACTGGATCTGGGTTCCAATCTTGGCAATATTGGCCTATCTCCCTCGAACAGGAAATGAGTATAAATTACACTTTTTTTTTGCGTACACTGTGGTATATGAATCCCATGCTGGCTGGCTACATCACCAGTTAGATTATTTATAGTTATCTATTATCTCTGTGTCTATTTATTTATTTCATGCTTATTTCCTTCCTTTCTATCTTTATGTATTTTCTTATTTATTTGTTTATTTAGTTATTCACTAATTAATTAATTACTTAATTAATTAATTAATTAAGTAATTAATTCATTCATTCATTCATTCATTCAATCATTCATTCATTCATTCAATCTGGTGGAGTTATCATCAAGTCTTTTAATCAACGTGGCCACAAATATAATACAACGACAAGAAAATATGTAGAAATAAATGTAAATTAGTCTAATATTACAGTATTATAATCAGGAATACGAAGAGAACATTAAAACTGTTCAATAAATGATAAAATGAAAATATAGGCTAATAAGAAATGAACTGCATATATTCATTCTCCTGTAACTTCATCCCTCTTAGCCCCAAATATTTTCCTAAGAACCTTATTCTCAAACACCCTTAATCTCTGTTCCTCTCTCAAAGTGACAGTCCAGGTTTCACAACCATAAAGAACAACCGGTAATATAACTGTTTTATAAATTCTAACTTTCAGATTTTTTGACAGCAGACTGGATGATAAAAGCTTCTCAACCGAATAATAACAGGCATTTCCCATAAAAAATAATAATAATAATAATAATAATAATAATAATAATAATAATAATAATAATGTGAATGAAAGTGGTAAGTACAATGATTGTGGACTAGCATGTTCCGGTCTCTTACGGTGGTTATTATATAAGCCATTTTAAATGTTTTCACTTACTTCAAAATTTAATACTACACCAATGAACTACATATTTTCATTGAAATGAACATTATTATGCTACAAAAGAATTAAATACATTTTCATAACAACCCTCTTTTTTAAATTGCATATTGGAAGTACTTGTTACCCAAAAAATGAATAAAATATTAGAGGACAAAATATTTAGTTGACACAGAAACTAGTGGACAAAGAAAAATTGGGAAACAAATTATGGACAATAATTCTTGACAGAAATATTAATGGACAAATTTTTTGGTGGACGAAATCTTTGTTGGACTAATTTCCTTGGGCAAAATAGTTGCGGACGTGAGATAGTGGACAAATTGTCTGATGGTCGTATTGCTGTGGACGTATCGTCCTGGAAGCTCGCAGGGTATTAAAATAGAGTCTCCCCTTCCAATGCAGCGACCTGGAAATTTATCGTCCAGATGATTGTGAGAATTACACTGGAGTGAGGCGGAGCTCCATTGTGCTGCAGCCGCATACTCTCGCGGTCAGTAAAGGGTACGTCCGCCAAGAACTCAGTAGAAGCTCTTTACATTATTTGCAATTAAATAACTACATATGGCCGTTCAGACGGGAAGGTAGGAGTGCAAATCAAGCTTTCAGGTATAACTCCCTGTAAAGTTGATTTGAATAATTTCAAGGGAAAAATTGTTCCGGGGCCATGCATCGAACCCGGGATCTTTGGTTTAACGTACCAACGCTCTACCAACTGAGCTACCAGGGAACTCTACCAGACACCGATCCAATTTTTCCCTCTATATCCACAGACCTCAAAGTGGGCTGACAACCGTCAAGCAACCAACGTTGAGTGCACACTAACTCTTTGTGACTTAAATTGTGATTTTCTGTTAACGAACAGTGACGTGTATTACGCAAATCAAGCTTTCAGGTATAAATCCCTGTAAAGTTGATTTGAATAATTTCGAGGGAAAAATATTTCCGGGGCCAGGCATCGAACTCGGGACCTTTGGTTTAACGTACCAACTCTCTACCAACTGAGCTACCCGGGAACTCTACCAGACACCGATCCAAGGAAGGTAGGAGTTGCGACCCAATGAGATTGTCTCATGGTCTACAATACCGATACAGATATTTACAGCGAAACTGACTCGATCTCCTTAATCTGGCTTTACAACCCCCAAGATCTCTGTCTGAACATCCTGTTTCTTGTTTAATGATAGCATGTTTTTACCGTACCACCCTGCATAATTATAATGAAATGGAGATGATTAGCAGGAGTGATAATGCTATCTCGTTCTCTGTGAGTGTTAGTATGAATTTTTCGATGAAAATCTTACGCCTGACAGAGACTAAACCGCTGGAGTGGCAGATCAAAAGTCTATAACAGTCATGTCAATCGATGCCCATAGGAGCAAACGCGCGCTTTAGAGCTCAGGAGAGCCTGAGCGCTTTACAGCGGAAAGGAAAGAAACAGACGAAAGAGGTAACATATGCCGCTAGGTCGAGCTATAGCCTATTCAGAGATGGCCAGCACTGATTCAATAGATAGAGGGAAGAGAACTTATTAAAACTGTATCCATGCTAATTTTTAGATTTGTCTGAGAAGTTTAAGTGCATTATAAGAATGTAAGTTTTAATTTTATTGTTCATTTTCCACAAGTTTGATTTGTTTGTTCAAAAGAAATATATTTTCTCAACTTTTCGTATAGAAAAGTGAAATTTTCAGATATAGGCCTATTTATTTAGTAGCCTTACAGAATGTTTTCGTAAATTTAATATACCGTAAATACGTATTACTGAAGATAGTGTATTGAAAATTTTAAAAATATGCGCATGGAAATTTTTTGTATGGAAATGAATTGACAAAGCAACTACTGTTACACCATAAGCAAAAGATACGTGCGCATGTGTTGTATAGCTTCAGCACATTTCGAGAAAATTATTTAATATTCTGATGATAGGAAGTTGGTCACCAATATCACCTTAAAAGCATTTGCGATGAGAGTTTTGTTTTGGAACATTAGTTACACTTAAAACATATACAGCACCCAGGTAACTTTGTTTTGTACTGTAATATTGTTTTCATTATTTTATTGATTACTTTTATAAGGCTAAAGTTACAATCAATACCAACTGCAACTAATCATGTCATACTCAATTACTTTTCTTCGGATATCACTTTCTTTATGAAGGATGTGTTTCATCCACTTAGTACAGTATAGTTGTACTACTATGGAATTTATGCGAATATTCCTTCTTAACTCTTTATTATGTTATTAACATTTAAAACACAACTGCAATTTTAATAAATTGGTATTAGTACTTTTATTTTACAGACAATATAGATAATATCAAACAGAAGAAGCCATATAAAAATAACGACATAAAATTTCACGTTCCGTTTGAAGTTTGTGCACCACTGTTTTCTTAATCCAACAGACTGCTTATCCATATACACAACCCTTCCTCTTTCCTTACTTAGCGCTTGATGCCCTCGGACGACTTCAAGGTCAGAAAAATGCGCTTGCTTTGACATCACTGGTCTATAACATACAGATACTGCAGGAAGAGGTCATCTTATTCACATAATAACTTTAACAATTATGAGAGCAAATTTAGAGGAATCCATTACACACAAACTCGAATATATTTGAAGCTGTTATCTTCGTGTCAGAACTTTGCAATATCCCTCCGCTGCTGTATAATTCTGTTATTTGTGATCAACCTGTATTTCCCGCCCATGTAATAACAATTAACGACCGAAATAGCCCCAGGAATCTGGACTAACACACAGAAGTAACTTTAAATCAACGCGAACGTGCAAACCCCCTCTATCAGCTTTAGTTGGCTTTGATTTCGAAATGTTTATATCTATAGCGCTACAGTCGTTGGACCAGTTGCAGTGCAGTAATAGAGAGAAATCTAGCTTACCCTACATCTTCTGCATTAATTAACATTAAAATAAGTCTAACTAATGCCCTTAAGGCTTCAAAATACCCGCGACCAATCCCTTTTCCTTTCTCCCTTTCCCGTACAACTTAACAATTTACTACAGACCAGATGAGGAGGTACCCTCATGTCCAGAGAAGACAAGTTAGTTACTAAAAAGTTGCTTGTTTGTTGCTAAAAGGAGAGGGCTGAAAGCTGTGTAGGAAAGGGGCGCATTGTGTTAAAACAGGTAGAGGGGTCTTGTGTCGTCAACAGCACTCGGCGAATCCTGTCATGCACACGCTTTCTCAACAATACCGTCATGTACAGGAGCAGGAACCACAGACATTGCGATGTAGATGTGGAGGCTGTATTAGTGGCCGATTCTGGATTCGTGGCATTTGTTTGTGTACTAGACGTCTTCCTGAATATAAAATCATTTTTTTTTCTAAAAAAAAATATACGGTACTACATTTTATTACAGTAGGAATTATGCTGGCCGACCATGGAAACACTTTACGGAAATGATTTATGAGACAATTCATTTTCATTTAGTGTTCTGCCTGAGGGCAGGTCTTTCACTGCAAACCCCAGCATTCTCGAAGGCTTCGTACAGTATCTTCGTCCATCGAGATTGTAGAAAAAGAGCTCTAACAAGGAAGCAATGCTTTTACTAATCTATGTTCATATAACGTATTTTCATCCTCTAGATGTGAGGAATGCTTCCCCAAAGTTTTCATATAACTTTATTTTCCACTGTACCACTTTCATAAAAATCTCAAATTTCTCACCGTACCACTTTCATAAAAATCTCAATTTCTTCAATTTACCACTTTTATAGAAATATATAATCTCTTACTATACCACTTTCAAGTAAATCTCAGCTTCCTTAATGAACCCCTTGCATAGAACTATCAATATTTTAATGTACTACTCTCATAGAAATCTCAATGTTATAAATATATCACTTTTATAGAAATCTCAAATTATTTACTGTATCACTTTCATAGAAATCTCAATGTTCTCAATCTATCACTTTTATAGAAATCTCAAATTATTTACTGTACCACTTTCATAGAAATCTCAATGTTCTCAATCTATCACTATTATAGAAATCTCAAATTATTTACTGTATCACTTTCATAGAAATCTCAATGTTTTCAGTCTATCACTTTTATAGAAATCTCAAATTATTCACTGTATCACTTTCATAGAAATCTCAATGTTCTAAATATATCACTTTTATGGAAATCTCAAATTATTTACTGTATCACTTTCATAGAAATCTCAATGTTCTAAATATATCACTTTTATAGAAATCTCAATGTTCTCAATCTATCACTTTTATAGAAATCTCAAATTATTTACTGTACCGCTTTCATAGAAATCTCAATGTTTTCAATCTATCACTTTTATAGAAAACACAAATTATTTACTGTATCACTTTCATAGAAATCTCAATGTTCTCAATCTATCACTTTTATAGAAAAAATCTCAAATTATTTACTATGCCAATTTCACACAAACCTAAATGTTCTCAATTTATCACTTTCATAGAAATCTCAAATTATTTACTGTACCACTTTCATAGAAATCGCAATTTTCTCAATTCATCACTTTTACAAAAATCTCAAATTATTTAGTGTACCACTTTCATAAAAATCTCAATGTTCTCAATTTATCACTTTTATGAAAATCTCAAATGATTTACTGTGACACTTTCATAGAAATATCCATTTCCTCAATTTATCACCTTTATAGAAATCTCAAATTATTTACTGTACTAATTTCATAGAAATATCAATGTTCTCAATCTATCACTTTTATAGAAATCTCAAATTATTTACGGTATCACTTTCATAGAAATCTCTATGTTCTCAATCTATCACTTTTATAGAAATCTCAAATTATTTACTGTACCAATTTCATAGAAATCTCAATGTTCTCAATCTATCACTTTTATAGAAATCTCAAATTATTTACTATACTACTTTCACACAAACCTAAATGTTGTCAATTTATCACTTTTATAAAACTCTCAAATTATTTAGTGTACCACTTTCATAGAAATCTGAATGTTCTCAATTTATCACTTTTATGAAAATCTCAAATGATTTACTGTGCCACTTTCATAGAAATCTCACTTTTCTCAATTTATCACTTTTATAGAAATCTCAAATTATTTACTGCACTACTTTCATAGAAATCTCAATGTTCTCAATCTATCACTTTTATAGAAATCTCAATGTTCTCAATGTATCACTTTTATAGAAAAAATCTCAAATTATTTACTATATCACTTTCACACAAACCTAAATGTTCTCAATTTATCACTTTCATAGAAATCTCAAATTATTTAGTGTACCACTTTTATAGAAATCTCAATTTTCTTAATGTGCCACTTATATAAACATCTGTAGATATAGTTTTAATGTACCACTTTCATAGAAATCTCAATTTTCTCAATTTACCATTTTTATGGTAATGTTCACTTTCTTACCTATCATTTCTATATAAATATACATTTTTAATAGATCTATTTTACAGCACTCTCAAGCTTCCTCAGTGTAGCACAGTTGTAAAAATCTCTAACTTTTAATGTGCCACTTGATTATGAATAACTAAATAAAGTCCACATCTGTGGAGTAACGGTCAGCTTGTCTGGCCGCGAAATCAGGTGGCCCGGGTTTCGAATCTCGGTCGGGGCAAGTTACCTGGTTGAGGATTTTTCCGGGTTTTCCCTCAACCCAATTCGAGCAAATGCTGGATAACTTTCGGTGCTGGACCCCGGACTCATTTCACCGCCATTATCACCTTCATTTCATTCAGTCGCTAAATAACCTAGATGTTGATACAGCGTCGTAAAATAACCCAACCAAAAAACTAAATAAAACTATCAGTCAGTGTATAAAACATCTGCTATTGTTATCTTAAAGTTTATTTGAAGCGTATAGAATTATATTATTGCCTCTTTTCTCCCTTCTTCCTCTATCACCGAAGTTCTTATATTCTTAAAGGATTCATTCTTTACCAATATCTATCTTCTACTCTTTTATCACTAGACAAAAATATCATTGATGTTTCAGGATACTGGAGAAGTGTATTTTATAGGAAAATGCCATATCGCTTTACAGCATTGGGACAGCAACACAGTTTGGTAGCAATCTCTTTGTGTAATGGAAAAATTATAGTTGCAAAATATTTGTGAAATTACATTCTAGATCATAAATCCGGGTTGGATATAGATCACTTACATACGTGGACAGTAGGGAAACGACTTAAAGACAACAGAAATTGAAATTTGTGCTTGGATAAATTTAAGGTCAGAATAGGGTTCAATCACACATGACACAAACTGTTCTCTGTACAGATTTGTTTACAATGCCAACTCTCATTAAATCCTACCAATGCCTAGGAGGGTTTTGCGTGGTTTTACTCTAATTCCCACTACGTGAAATCCATAATATTACAGTACCTCAAAATGTGCAAACCTTTTTTTGTAATTTACAGCCCCACAGTAATCAACCTGGCATCAAACACAATTGATTGACATCACCAATTGAATAGATTTAGTTTTAAAGCAAACACGTTCAAAGGACTGCGACGACAAATAAACATTTGTGGAACGGAGCTTTCGTAAACATTATGTCTGTGGAGAATTTAGGTAGCCTGCATGAAATGAACTAGGGATGTTCCATATCCCTTCCCATTATATGTGTGGTAAATTTCATCTTCACACCCAATACAGCAACAAATAGGCTATTACATCCTGTGGCAGTTAATTCCAGCCCACAATTTTTTAACCGTATCTAGCAGAACGCGAGACACTAACTATGTGGTTTGTAACCGTACAGCATCTAAATCCTCATGGACCGTTCATTTCAGGGGCTTACCTTTGTTGGTCTCCTTCGTATTCCATGAACTCTGGCATTATAGCTACTGGAGCAAAGGCCTGGCTGACGATAACAAGGCAGAGTCAGTTGGTTGGCTAATATTTTAATTATTTAAAACAACTGTATTCTCTCAAGTAACTAACAATTTTGCCACGTAAATATTACTCATATCAGTAGGGGAATTAGATGTCAAACATTAGGTTTCCGTTTTAAATTCACAAATTATTATATTCTTCAGTCATAGCACTGAATAACTGAAATAAAAAATGGGTTTATACAGGGTGAGTCAGGAGGAAAGCTACATGGTTTAAGGGGTAATTATATTGGTGATTCTGAACAAAAAAGTTTATACGAACATATGTCCTGTTCATAACGGTTTCGGAGAAAACTAATAGAAACAATGAGGAACAAGAAAAATGCAGATGATAGTAAATTAAAACATTGTTACCTTATGTCCTATTTTTTAGAGTATATGTACAGCTGTCAAAAGAAAAAGTGGCCGCTCTCCTGAAACAAAGTTCCCTTCGGGTATCTTCGCTACAATTCGGAGACAGGCGATGTTACATGTTGTTGGACCACGTTGCCTGATATCTACAGTTATAATTGAAGTATTCTGTGTGTTATCGATGGCATAATGGTAGCGTTCAGGCCTCTTATTCATGAGGTCCTGCGTTCGACTACAACCACGTGCTTTTTATGTTCTTTTTTGTTCTGTTTTTGAGAGAGACAAACTATACATAATGGCTCCTTTTTCTTTTACGATTATTTTAGTAATTAACATCAGGTTCATTAATATATTAAGCCATGACTTTATCATTATGATATTGTGGCTGCAAATGGAAAGAAAAAAGATTTTATTCTCAATAAAAATATCTTTCGTGGCATAAACAAAACAAATTTACTGGCGTCGGCCTTAAAACATTCAAACAATTAAGCATTCAAAAAAACAAAGCAAAAAGCCACAATTCAATATTTAGTCTATCTTCCTCTTATCTCGATCATCTTGCAGTCGAGTGGGCATGGAATTGACTAGTCTATGCAAATAGCGACTGTTTTTAGACACGATATTCCAGGCATTCTGAACATACATACATAAGTGTTCTGTCCATGGGCAGGTCTTTCATTGCAAACCCAGCAACCTCCAATCTTTCCTATTTTCTGCCTTCCTCTTAGTCTCCGCATATGATCCACATATCCTAATATCGTCTATTATTCTTTTCAACCCGAGACCCAACCAGTTACTTTTTATCTTTCTAATCAGTTTCAGCATCATTCTTTCGTCACTCACTTTTTCAAACACAATTTTATTTCTTATTCTATCTGTCCACTTCACACGCACCGTTCTTCTCCACATGCACATTTCAAATGCTTCAATTCGTTTCTCTTCATTTCGTTGTAATGTCCATGTTCCTTCCCCATACAATGCCACACTCCACACAAAGCACTTCACTAGTCTCTTTCTTAGTTCTTTTTCCAGAGGTCCGCAGAAGATGCTTCTTCTTCTATTTAAAGCTTCCTTTGTTCATGTTTGCAGTTTTTCTTGGGAAGGATAGACCTAAATGCGGTAACATCCCGTTGCTTTCTGCACACCACTATCTCCTTCGCATCTTATTAAATTCCAGGGGGCCCTAGCGTGGAGATGAGGAGAGTGGATTTGACTAATTGGGCCCTCCGGATTTCACCGAAAGTCACGGCAAGGGTTAAATATTAATTCTATCCGGATGTTTGACCCTATCAGAGATCGGGAAATCTCAATTAGCCTTTGCCCCCCGCATCCTGGACTAGCTTCTACGAATCATCAGAAAATCTTAGAGTGTGATTGGGCCAATTTTTCCGAAAATGTTTCCACACTTCTGCCCTCGTAGCTCAGCGGACGAACGTCGGAATTTAGATGTCAACGTCTCAGGTTCAATTCCTCGTTACTCCTTTTCATTTTATTGTGGTTCAAGATAGTATAATGTAATAATACAAAAATAAAAACTAATAGCAGTATTATGCAACTGGATTTTTCCAAACCTAATATTACATTTATGTTATTTATATCGCTAAAGAACGATTACAATATAAATAATTTGAATATTATTTATACAGTATCACTAAAGAACGATAACACAATATAAATGATAAATATCGGTTTGTTTAATTAATATAAGAAATTATATAATACGTGTTTAATTATCTAAATAAAGTAACCTATTTTACAAAGAAAGATGTTTATTTGTGTTATAATAATTACCTACATAAAATACAGATTATTTATATTGCGAAAGAACAATAACAATATAAATAACTTGAATATTATTTTATAATGCTAATGAAGGAAAACAGAATATAGGGTAAATGATAACTTGAATATTATTTATATCGCTAAAGAACGATAACAATATAAAAACGTGAATATTATTCATATCGGAATTTCACAGATTTATTACAGATGTATTTAAGAAATTGTAGAAGAATAGTAATTAGTAACAGTGTCCTATTTATTCTTCTTGGAGCCAAATTTGTAACTTTTAAAAGTGTAGTTACTATGTTGAAGTGTATGTGTTGCAACGGATGCTTGATTTGTTATGTATGTGAGTCAGTTATGGGATGCTTGATGTCGTCGCAATGTCGTAATTATAGTTTGATTGTGTTTGTGTGACTATTGTGTATTAATTTATGATGTATGGTATGGAAAGCTGCATATTTGTGTTATAGAAGTGTTACGTATGTGTGTTGTTAATGTTTTTGTATGTTTCAAATTGATAACTGATATTTGTTTTGCAATCGCAATGCCTAATTTACGGATTGTTTATGTTTTGTTTACATCGCGTAAGCTAATTTAATTTTCTTTTCCATTTCTCTTTATGCTTATCTGTTTTGTGTATAAAACTATAGCCCTAACATACATATGTAAAATAGGGCTACCCCACTGGAGATACAACAATAATAATAATAATAATAATAATAATAATAATAATAATTATTATTATTATTATTATTATTATTATTATTATTATTATTATTATTATTATTCATATCGTTATAAAACGATAACAGAATACAAATGATGACTTGAATTTTATTCATATCCCTAAAGAACGATAACAAAATATAAATAACGTGATATCCATCAAGAACGATAACTGGATATAAATGATAATTTGAATATCATTTACATCGCTAAAGAACGATTAAAAAATAAAATGAAAACTTGAAGAAGGCGCGAACCCACAACCTTTGAATCATTAAACAAGCACTCTACCGCTGGTCTGCGAGGAGCAGACATGGAACACTTCCATAGTTCCGGAACTGCTTGTACAAGCACATGCATCGTGTAACATCGCCGCGACCCGAAGTGGACTTTGAAAATATTCGCTGTTCACGAGTGCGGCCACTTTTTTTTTTTTTTTGACAGCTGTACATGAACAACCACAGAAAATGCAGGCACTAAATTTCTAAAATTATATAAGAAAATGAACTCACAATTGGAAAAAAATTAGAAGGTGCCACAAGAAGGCTTATTAGAACTTAAATATCTGATAAAAGTATAAAAAAGATTACTAATAATATTTCTCAAATAAGTTTTATCAAAGTACGAAAAAATAAATTTCTGCAGTTACATCATTTGGTAACCATAACATTGTTATGATATTTCTGACATCTGTAATATTTTTATGCATGTAATAGACACTTATTTCTGAAAAGTAGACTACTCTCAGACATGTAGAGTTGTTTATTTTAATACAATTAATTTTTTTATTTGCCCTTTATAACATATATCAAATGTTTTGTGACCTAATATTCCTATTTTCAAAGAAATGGGCATTATTGTAGTCTACTTTTCGCATAAATGCATGTCAAATTAGTGTACAAAATTTCAGAATTCTATCTCTAATGGTTGTGTAGGGCTAGTTATGAAATATTATGTGTGAAAACTTTCAAATTTTGGAAAATTCAATTTTTAAATTAAAAAGTAAATTCTAAAGACTATTATTATTAATCTTTTTTATACTTTTATCAGATATTTAAGTTCTAATAAGTCTTGTTGTCATAGCTTGTAATTTTTGTCCAATTGTGAGTGCATTTCCTTATAAAATTTTAGAAATTTAGAGCGTGCATTTTCTGATAGTATTTGTGGTCGTTCACGTACATATATCCTTATTTGTGTACTCTTCTTTACAGAACATGTTCAAAAAGTCCACAGTCAACTTCAATGCACTTTGCAGCTCTTGTATACAGCTGCTGTGTTGCTGATCTGAGCTGATTCGGACATTCCTTTACTTGAGCACAAGCATGTAAAATGCGAGCGAGAAGTTTCCACTTTGCGCTTGTAGACTTCGCTTTTAAGCCAACTCCACGCACAGTAATCCAATGTAGTAATGTCGGGTGACTTCGGTGGCCAAGAAATGACTCCACCGCGACCGATCCAAAGCCCATGATACTTTTCATTGATCCTACTACAAACTAATGTGGTTTTGGTTGTGCCCGTATATGATGCTGATGAACATGAGACTGACGCCCGTGATTTTAAAACAGCTGTATGTCAGATTCTGTTAAGGGTATATGTACGTGAACGACCACAAATGTTATCAGAAAATGCAGGCTCTAAATTTCTAGAATTATATAAGAAAATGAACTCACAATTGAACAAAACTTACAAGGTACCACAACAAGACTTATTAGAACTTAAATATCTTATAAAAGTATAAAAAGGTTACTAATAATATTTTTCAAATCAGTTTTATCAGAGTATGAAAAAAAAACAAAAAAAAAAGTGCAGTTACATTATTTGGTAACCATAACATTGTTATGGTCTCCCTGATATCTTTAATATTTTTCCTGCATGTAATAAAAGAATCTTATTCAGACGCTTGTAATGCCCCATTTTGATTATTGCGATTCCTTACTAACTAATGTAAGTTCACTCTTAGCTGAGAGACTACAACGTGTTCATAATGTGTGCATACGATTCATCTGCAATACTCGTAAATTTGACCATATAACACCTTCCCTCCAGTTACTTTCATGGGTGCGTCTGAAGGAACGAAGAACAATACATTCACTGTCTCTTCTATTTAGAATCATGCATACTTCTACTCCGAATTATCTCTTATCGCGCTTTCAATTTCTTACAACTCTTCGAAACCGACATCAAGCACTTCTTTCTATCCCTCATCATAGAACGTCTCTATACTCATCCTCGTACACTGTAGAAATACCTCGTCTCTGGAATTCGCTACCTAATGATGTCAGGGACTGCCGGACTTTATCACAATTCAAAATTAAATTGGAAAATTTTGTCTTGTTTAATGCTTTTTAGATATTGCTAGAAGTGTCGATTTGTGTTTTTTTACTCCAGATTAAAATCGCAAGTTTCTTGTTTATGTTAGTTAATTAGGATACAATTAATTTTACTTAATCACTCATTTAAAGTTTGTGTGACTGCAACCTGTGTATATTTTGTGTGACTTTACTTCGTTTATAGTGTTTTTTTTTTTCCTTTTTATTTCTGTTATTGTATTTGTATTCCTGGTGTTGTGGAAGAGAAGGCCTGATGGCCTTAACTACACCAGAATAAATAAATAAATAAATAAATAAATAAATAAATAAATAAACACTTATTTCTGAAACGTAGACTACTCTCAGACATGTAGAGTTGTTTATTTTAATACAATTAATTCTTTATTTGTTCTATATAATATATATTAAAATTTCCATAATGTTTTGTGACCTAATTTTTCTATTTTCAAAGAAATGGACATTATTGTAGTCTACCTTTTGCATAAATGCATGTTAAATCAGTGTACAAAATTTCAGAATTCTATCTCTAATGGTTGTGGTGTTATGAAATATTTTTTGTCTGAAAAGTTTCAAATTTTGGAAAATTTAATTTAAAGTAAAAAGTTAATTCTTAAAAATATTTTTGGTAACATTTTTATATGTACTTCTATCAGATATTTAAGCTCTAATAAGTCTTGTTGTGGTACCTTGTAATTTTTGTCCAATTGTAAGTTCATTTCCTCATAAAATTTTAGAAATTTAGAGCCTGCATTTTCTGAGAATATTTGTGGTCGTTCACGTACATATAGCCTTAAGAACAGGGCACGTGTTCATAGTAACGTTTTTGTACACTGATGTTGTAAGTCATAACCTCAAAACATATCATAATTTAAAAACTAAATCAATTAAACATACATAGCTATACACGTAGATTATTTCTCTTTAAGAATATATATCATTAATATTTCAACATAGAAAAATAACAATGTATATTCAAAATTTTTACCTTCCTCGAACACGCGAATGATAAATGTTTCAACAGTTCAGCTTCTAACTGCAAACTAACACATTCCTCGAAAGAGAGTATCAGTGTATAGTGATTTGGAAGGCTTCCGCTAGAGTACAACATGTCTCAGGTCGTATACCACACTAATTCATATTTTGTACCCCTGTTTTATTTTTGTAACACTTCCTCTACATAGTGCGTTAAACAAGAGAGTTGCGGTGAATTTGAGACAGCTTGGTTCGTGATAGACGGTTTCATTTATTGGAGAGGACAACGTCCAAGGAACGCCAAAAAACAATAAAAATCAACAAGTAGACACAAAGAAACCGTTTTCTTTGATGCCAGTCGAAAACGAATTGAGTGCGACGGCTACACAAACAATAGCAGATGCTTGCCTTGTAAACAAGTGCTCGGTTTGTCAAGCAGCCATTGACGTTCGGACAGTCACACAATATTCTTGTGGTTTTAAGACTCTTTTAAATCTTAATACTCTAAGCTGGATAAGCTTTAAGATTAGAATATAATACTTATGTATTCATCAAATACCTCTTGTCACTATAATATTTATGTCACACACAAGCGAAATATGTGTATGTAGACAGGGTAAACAATAAGTATGGAATATTGCTAATTGCCTCATGTCCTGCCCATCTCAAACGTCTGGATTTAATGTTCCTAATTATGTCAGGTGAAGAATACAATGCGTGCAGTTCTGTGTTGTGTAACTTTCTCATTCTCCTGTAACTTCATCCCTCTTAGCCCCAAATATTTTCCTAAGAACCTTATTCTCAAACACTCTTAACCTATGTTCCTCTCTCAGAGTGAGAGTCGAAGTTTCACAACCATACACAACAACCGGTAATATAACTGTTTTATAAATTCTAACTTTCAGATTTTTTGACAGAAGACTAGGTGACAAAAGCTTCTCAACCGAATAATAACAGGCATTTCCCATATTTATTCTGCGTTTAATTTCCTCCCGAGTGTCATTTATATTTGTTACTGTTGCTCCAAGATATTTCAATTTTTCCACCTCTTCGAAGGATAAATCTCCAATTTTTATAGTTCCATTTCGTACAATATTCTGGTCACGAGACATAGTCATATACTTTGTCTTTTCGGGATTTACTTCCAACCCTATCGTTTTACTTGCTTCAAGTAGAATTTCCTCGTTTTCCCTAATCGTTTGTGGATTTTCTCCTAACATATTCACGTCATCCGCATAGACAAGCAGCTGATGTAACCCGTTCAATTCCAAACCCTCTGTGTTATCCTGAACTTTCCTAATAGCATATTCTAGAGCGAAGTTAAAAAGTAAAGGTGATAGTGTATCTCCCTGCTTTAGCTCGCAATGAATTGGAAAAGCATCAGATAGAAATTGCTATTGGTAATAACTTTTAAAATTTTAATTAAACAAAAAGGCTTATATAAAAGCTGTTGGAGATTCGTTCATTCATAGTATTATGCCCAAGGACAGGTCTTTCACTGCAAACCCAGCATTCTCAAGTCTTTCCTATGTATGCTTTTTGCTGTATGTATACTTTTTGCCGTATGTATAGTTTTTGCTGGTTGAGGAAGAGAAGGTCTTACGGCCTTAACTCTGCCAGCTCAAATAAATTATTATTAGTATTATTATTATTGTTATTATTATTATTATTATTATTAATATGTCAGCTTACTTCTTTGTCTCGGCATACGATCCATATATGTTAATGTCTATCATCTGATATCTTCTTCTGCCAAGAACTCTTCTTCCGTTCACCATTCCTTCTAGTGCATCCGTCAGTAGGCAGTTACTTCTCAGCCAGTGACCCAGTCAATTCCGTTTCCTCTTTCTGATCAGTTTCAGCATCATTCTTATTCCGATTAAAAGTAAAAACCGGAAGCTGAAATCTGTTGTTGCTCAAAACTATGGGAAATTATTTCTTGAGTTAACTTCGTTATTATTTTTCTTAATTTTCATTTCTTCTGGCTTTCTTAACATTAACTAGGAATTCGAATATAATAACATACGCCCAAACACAGACTCATATAAACAGAGATATATGACGACTTTCATGTTAAGATTCCTTATTTCTCTAGGCTTGTAAATTTACTATTTTTTTTATTCCCCATTACGCCGTGTTCATGTATGAAAACTGTGAACCTTAGAAGTTGGAAGCTTGTGGCATTCGTATCCGTTCTTTGCACACAAATGAATTGTTATTAAATTTTTCTGAATGGGATTCGTACAAAAGGTTTTGTTCATAAGAGAGAATATTCTGACTGCAAGGCATTGAAAGGATGTCTTACAATTGAATTTATATTAAGCTGTAGGGCACATAATTTCTTGGAAGACGTTTGAAGTACTTCCTGGTACAATATATAGATGAAACAACACTTATTCACAAACGAATTTAATAAGATCTCCTCAAATCATGTGTTATTATTATACTAATAGAGGCAAGAGTGATCAGAAACGAAGAGACTCTATAGCACAGAACACTATTTGAAACAAAAGAATAAATAAATAGCAAATACGAATATTGTATGTATGTGTATGTATACATATAACGTATATGCAGAGTGAATAATAAGTATGGAATAGTGCTAATAACTTGTTACTTATAAATGGCTTTTTTTTTTTTTTTTTCAGATTTTTTGACAGCACACTAGATGACAAAAGCTACTCAACCGAATAATAACAGGCATTTCCCTTATTTATTCTGAGTTTAATTTCCTCCCGAATGTCATTTATATTTGTTACTGTTGCTCCAAGATATTTGAATTTTTAATCCTCTTCGAAGGATAAATCTCCAATTTTTATAGTTCCATTTCGTACTATATTCCGGTTACGAGACATAATCATATACTTTGTCTTCTCAGGATTTACTTCAAACCAATCGCTTTACTTGCTTCAAGTAAAATTTCCTTGTTTTCCCTAATCGTTTGTGAATTTTCTCCTAACATATTCATGTCATCCGCATAGACAAGCAGCTGAAGTAACCCGTTCAATTCCAAACCCTCTCTGTTATTCTGAACTTTCCTAATGGCATATTCTATAGCGAAGTAAAAACGAAGATGATGGTGCATTTCCTTGTTTTAGCCCGCAGTGAAAAGCATCTGATAGAAATTGGCCAATACGGACTCTGCTGTAAGTTTCATTGAGACACATTTTAATTAATAGAAATAGTTTCTTGGGAATACCAAATTCAATAAGAATATTATACAAAACTTCTCTCTTAATCGAGTCATATGCCTTTTTGAACTCTATGAATAACTGATATTACTGTACCCTTATACTCCCGTTTTTCTCCATTATCTGTCGAATACAAAAAATCTGATCAATAGTCGATCTATTACGCCTAAAACCGCACTGATGATTCCCAATAATTTCATCTACGTATGGAGTTAATCTTCTCAAAAGAATATTGGACAAAATTTTGTATGACGTCAACAAAATGATACTCCTCGAAAGTTACCACAGTTAGTCTTGTCCCCCTGCTTAAAAATAGGTACAATTATGGACTCCTTCCATTGTTCTGGTACAATTTCCTTTTCCCAAATAGCAAGTACAAGCTTATAAATTTCGCTAGATAATGCGCTTCTAACTTCTTGTATTAATTCTTCTGGATTTTGATCGATGCCTGGAGACTTGTACTTTTTCAGATTTTCTATCGGAATTTCGACTTCTGAAAGTGTAGGTTCCGGTATAAATGGCTCTGTAGTTTGTATTTTAATTTCGTCCCGATCATTTTTATCTGGCCTGTGTACATTTTTAGTAATTGTCCAAAATAGATTTTCCATCTGTTCAGGATTGAATGAGAGTCTGCAAGCAAATCTCCATTCTCATCCTGATCACGTTTACCCTTGCCTGATATCCTTTCTTAAATTCCTTTGTACCCTTATATAAATCTCGAATGTTTTTGTTCTTACCATTTGTTTCTACCTCATTCAGTTTTCCCTTCAAGTAACCTCTCTTTTTTTTCCTAAGTGTACGACTTGCTTCCCGTCTTTCATTGAAATAATTATCTCTATTCTCCTCAATTGGATCCTGTAAGAATTTCAATTTTGCCTGTTTCCTCCTTTCTACTACCATATAACAATTATCATAAAACCACGAATAACTTGTTACGTTTTCATTTGACGAAAAAAAGTTTTATACAAAAACTGTTGGAGATAAAGCATGTAATATGATACCAGTGTTCGTTATTCAGACATTCAGGGTGTGGCAGTAAACAATATCTTGTTTAAACGGCACTGTATATTGAAATTTAGATATTTCGAATCTTCATTAAATTTTATATGCGAGTGTGTAGAAATTTTACACTTACCGTAACTAACAGCGACTGAGTCCTAATATTACAACTCGACTAATTTTCTTTGCTTTGAGAATGGCTCATGTTGTTCTGGGCAGCTAAAAGCTGCGACCTTCATATACTAAGGCGCATGAAAAGGAGTAAAATTCGTAGATCTTTATTTTAAATTTTAAATACAAAATTCTATATTACTTACAAAGTATTTTGTAAATAAAACTGAAATTTATATGTTCAGAGAACAAAATATTTTAATCTTATATATAATAATTTAAGCTTTCCTTATGAAAAGGTTGCCAGATTTGACTAAGCGTATTACATATAATTTGGAAACACACCTAAAAGGTAAAATGATTTAATTTGAAACGGTTAGGGAATCGAATATACAAAACGTCAGAAAAATTTACACCTAAGTAGCGTTTGTGCTCATTTACAGTTAAGAAAGGGATAGTAGTATCATGATATATTTTAGAATGATTTGAATGACAAATACCGCGAGAAAAATAATAGTATGGATTTACTGGCATTGATATCTAGGCCAATTAATAGATAGCCATCGGTTAAGGTAACTTTAAATTTCCATTATCATTCCCATTCAAGTGATTTCTCAATATATGAACCGATACGTTGAGGGCACTAATGGCTATTTCCTTCACAATTCTGTGTGTTAGCCCAAGGTTTTTACATTAAATTTGTTGGCATTGGAATACGATTTTTTCATGAAGGGAGGCATTTCCTCCTTCAAGTGTGATGAGTGTACCAGTGCTGCGAAGGCGGTTCATGGTGATAACACTCCTGTGAAACCGACCAAGAAGACCGATAAGAAGATCATCTCGCCTACTAGAGAACTTGAACTACCTAATTTACAAAGTAAGGAATCTCTCTCTGTACAAATAGAGACGGTACGATTGAATAGTGAATCCATTCTAGATACTTTAACAGTTATTCTGGAGCATGTTAAAAATCTTGAAAAAGAAATGGGTGAATTAAAGAGCGAGAATACTGCCCTCAAATTACAAATGGCCGAGATTTTAGTAAAAAATTCCTGTCCTTGTAAGCCTGATCAGATTGTCCCAAAATTGGGTGAACAGTCCACTGTTCACCCGGTTACTAAATCCTACAGTAGTGTTTTGTCTGACACTGTTAATTCTCGCAATCATGCGAAGTCAGCACCGAGTACTTCATTTGCTCTTACTCATCATAACAGTAATGAGGTAATCTCTGCTGTCGTACGCACAGACGATAGCACTGTTGCGTATCAAATAACGTAGACTCCGATGGTTTTCAAACTGTCACTCGCAAAAAATTTAAGAAACGAGATCCTAAAGTTGGCACTCTAACTAATAGCAACTTAGAAATGGCTCCAGAGAGAATCAGAACCAAATCTCTTTTTGTTTCTAGATTTAGTCCTAATGTAAACGAGAATAATATTAAGGATTCACTCTTTCATCAACGTAAATTAAGGTCTCTCGAAATAACTAAATTGAAAACAAAATACCAGTCATATTCCTCTTTTCATATCTCAGTTGATGAGAGGGATTTCGATTTAATTAATAATTCTGATGTTTGGCCTGCGGGATGCCTCATTGCACCCTTTTTTGGTAAACTTAAACCTGAGCAGCATTTTGCTCCACCAGTTACTTCAGTTGATTCTAGGGTTAATGCCTCTTAATATTATTCTCTAACTCTCATTGCACAGTTCTAATAATCATCTTGAGATATTTTACCAAAATGTTCGTGGTCTTAATACAAAAATTGATGAAATTTTTCAAAATGTAGTAAGTAATAATGATATCATTATCTGTCTTACTGAAACATGGTTATCTGAATCAGTATTAAATACAAACTTATTCCCTAACAATTATACTGTGTTTCGAGCAGACAGAACGTATGAGGACGCCAATAAAAAAGAGGTGGGGGTGTCCTAACAGCGATTAACAACCAGTTACCTTTTACCTGTCGGCGATATGATTTAGAAATTATTAATGAATGTGTTTGGATTGAAATTAAAATGGCTGATGGTATTAATTTATTAATTGGAAATCATTACTTCCCACCTGATTTCGGTCATAATCACTTAAAATCTTACCTCAATTTTCTTGAAAAAACCCTTGATACTCATAATTTTAGAATAGTAATTATTGGTGATTTCAATTGTCCTGGTATGGATTGGTCAACTGGTTTTAATCTTAATGATATTCATTACTACTCTAAAATTAATTCCAGTGATTTATATTCCTCGTCTTGCCTTCTGGGATTAAACCAAATTAATTTTACTGTCTCAAATAAAAATCTACTTGATCTTGTCTTTACTAATATTATTAATAGTACAGTAAAACTAGCCAATCATTCTCTAGTTTTGGAAGATTCTTATCATCCATCTATCTCCATTAATCTTGAAGTGTATTTGTCGCTACCTGATCACTGCCAATCTAGTACCTTCATAAATTATTCTCAAGGTGATTGCTTGAAACTCTATTCCACTCTATACAATCATGATTGGAATTCCATATATCAAACTACTGATGTTAACGTTGCTGCTAACGCGTTATCCCAGATTATGAACAAAGCTATTTCTCTTGCTGTTCCTGTCACTTTCGTAAAAAAATCGCACTATCCTAAATGGTTTTCAAATACCTTGCGTATACTTATTAGGAAAAAGAACAAAGCACATAGAAATTTTAAGAAATTCAAAACTGATCACCATTATCAAATTTTTTCCAATTACAGAAAACAAGTTAAAGCTATGATTAAATCTGACAAATTTAAATGGTTACAATCCATTGATGAAAATTTGAAGAATGAACCTAAGAAATTTTGGAAATACGTAGAATCTTTTCGTAAATCCAATAATTATCCCACCGAATTATTAATAAATGGGATTCACATTACTGATCAGCAAGAAATTGCTAATGCATTTGCTAATCAATTCAAATCGATTCAAAAACAGCCTAATTCTAATCTCTGTTTGTTGGAGTATAATTCTACTGACTTCTTATCCTTACCTAAAATTACAGTTGAAGACGTTTCATTAGCCATAAAAAAGCTTAAACCTAATAAATCAAAGGGCACTGATGGCATTCCCAATTTTATTATTAAGGGATGTTCTAATATTCTAATACCCGTTTTAACCTTTATATTTAATTTAAGTTTATTAACCGGTACATACCCTATGCTTTGGAAAGAAGCATCCGTTATTCCTATCTTTAAGAATGGTAAAAAAATGTTGTTTCCAATTATAGACCTATTTCAATATTAAACAATTTCTCAAAAATTTTTGAAAAAATAATCCACAAATATGTTTCATTTTATGTTAAGAATAAAATTAATTCAGCACAACATGGTTTTACTAAAGGTAAATCAACAACTACAAACTTAGTATCCTACCTTAATCTTGTTATGCATGTTGTTGAAACCCAAGGTCAAATTGACTCAATTTATATCGACTTTAGCAATGCGTTTGATGTTGTACCTCACAATATTCTGATAAATAAATTAAAAACTTTGGTCTCTCTTCTAACTACGTGAGCTGGTTTGAAAACTATTTAACTAATAGACAATGTTGTGTTCGTCTTGGTGATTCTCTCTCGGACCCATTTAATTGTTTATGTGGAGTTCCCCAAGGATCTACATTGGGCCCTCTATTATTTTTATTATTTATTGATGACATATGTAAAATAATAAGTTCAAACTACCTGTTATTTGCTGATGATCTCAAAATCTTTCGCTCAATAAATAGTTCTGCCGATTGCCAAACTCTTCAAAATGATATTAACTCCATTGAACTTTGGTCTGACATTAATGGAATGAAAATTAATGAAACAAAAACTTTTGTCATTTCGTACTCTCGAAAAACTACTTCCATAAAATTTAATTATTCTCTTAATAACGCCTGTATTATTAGGAAAAATTCTATAAAAGATCTTGGTGTACTACTCGATTCTAAATTATACTTTCACGATCATGTTCAATATATTTATAATCATTCAATAAGAATGCTTGGTTTAATAAGGTCTATAACTTATTCTTTTTCTACTCCTGAG
The DNA here is from genome assembly GCA_025594305.2 of Periplaneta americana. Taxonomy (NCBI): domain Eukaryota; kingdom Metazoa; phylum Arthropoda; class Insecta; order Blattodea; family Blattidae; genus Periplaneta; species Periplaneta americana. The sequence continues at coordinate 162,066,048 of JAJSOF020000005.1, read as the reverse complement.
TCACTATTAATTCTATACTTTACTTTGGTTCGCTCTAAACTTGAATATGCATCTGTAGCCTGGAATTCCACTACTTCAACCGATTCGGTTAAATTGGAAAATATTCAAAGAAAATTTATTTCCTTATGTGCTTTTCGATATATACCCAATTTCACTGACTTTAACTATGATATTACCTGTAAATATTTTAACTGTTGTAGCCTTTATGCTAGACGTCTAAATCTTGATTATCAATTTTTTTGCAAAGTTATCAAGGGTGATATTGATTGTGAGTCTATCATAAACAATATCAGCCTTCGTATTCCTACAAAAGGTTTAAGATTTCAAAAAAATTTTTATAACCGAAATTCAAAATCACTTTCTCCAGTCTGTAGATGCATAAAATATGACAATTTGCATGGGCACAATTTAGATTCTTTTAAGGTTTAGTTTCGTTTTGATTATTAGTTTTTACTGTTTGTACTCAATTGTATTCATGTATGTTTTTGTTATTTATAATATTATTTATTTTTGTTTTGCACCTTTGTATCTTCTGTTTGTGTATTGTGCTGAACTATAATTGGCCTCTGGCTGTTGTTCAGCACACAAATATTAATAATAAATAAATAAATAAAATAAAATAAATAAATTGATATCTAAACCAATCAACAGCCATCGGTTAAGATAACTTGAAATTTCCATTATCACTCCCATAAAAGTGATTTCTCAATATCTGAACCGATCCTTTGAGGACACTAATGGAAATTTCCTTCACAATGCTGTGTGTTAGCCCAAGGTTTTTACATTAAATTTGTTGGCATTGATATCTAAACCAATCAACAGCCATCGGTTAAGATAACTTGAAATTTCCATTATCACTCCCATACAAGTGATTTATCAATATCTGAACCGATCCTTTGAGGACACTAATGGCTATTTCCTTCACATTTCTGTGTGTTAGCCCAAGGTTTTTACATTAAATTTGTTGGCATTGATATCTAAACCAATCAACAGCCATCGGTTAAGATAACTTTAAATTTCCATTATCACTCCCATAAAAGTGATTTCTCAATATCTGAACCGATCCTTTGAGGACACTAATGGAAATTTCCTTCACAATGCTGTGTGTTAGCCCAAGGTTTTTACATTAAATTTGTTGGCATTGATATCTAAACCAATCAACAGCCATCGGTTAAGATAACTTTAAATTTCCATTATCACTCCCATACAAGTGATTTATCAATATCTGAACCGATCCTTTGAGGACACTAATGGCTATTTCCTTCACAATTCTGTGTGTTAGCCCAAGTTTTTACATTAAATTTGTTGGCATTGATATCTAAACCAATCAACAGCCATCGGTTAAGATAACTTTAAATTTCCATTATCACTCCCATACAAGTGATTTATCAATATCTGAACCGATCCTTTGAGGACACTAATGGCTATTTCCTTCACAATTCAGTGTATTAGCCCAAGGTTTTTACATTAAATTTGTTGGCATTGATATCTAAACCAATCAACAGCCATCGGTTAAGATAACTTTAAATTTCCATTATCACTCCCATAAAAGTGATTTCTCAATATCTGAACCGATCCTTTGAGGACACTAATGGAAATTTCCTTCACAATGCTGTGTGTTAGCCCAAGGTTTTTACATTAAATTTGTTGGCATTGATATCTAAACCAATCAACAGCCATCGGTTAAGATAACTTTAAATTTCCATTATCACTCCCATACAAGTGATTTATCAATATCTGAACCGATCCTTTGAGGACACTAATGGCTATTTCCTTCACAATTCTGTGTGTTAGCCCAAGTTTTTACATTAAATTTGTTGGCATTGATATCTAAACCAATCAACAGCCATCGGTTAAGATAACTTTAAATTTCCATTATCACTCCCATACAAGTGATTTATCAATATCTGAACCGATCCTTTGAGGACACTAATGGCTATTTCCTTCACAATTCAGTGTATTAGCCCAAGGTTTTTACATTAAATTTGTTGGCATTGATATCTAAACCAATCAACAGCCATCGGTTAAGATAACTTTAAATTTCCATTATCACTCCCATAAAAGTGATTTCTCAATATCTGAACCGATCCTTTGAGGACACTAATGGAAATTTCCTTCACAATGCTGTGTGTTAGCCCAAGGTTTTTACATTAAATTTGTTGGCATTGATATCTAAACCAATCAACAGCCATCGGTTAAGATAACTTGAAATTTCCATTATCACTCCCATACAAGTGATTTATCAATATCTGAACCGATCCTTGAGGACACTAATGGCTATTTCCTTCACATTTCTGTGTGTTAGCCCAAGGTTTTTACATTAAATTTGTTGGCATTGATATCTAAACCAATCAACAGCCATCGGTTAAGATAACTTTAAATTTCCATTATCACTCCCATAAAAGTGATTTCTCAATATCTGAACCGATCCTTTGAGGACACTAATGGAAATTTCCTTCACAATGCTGTGTGTTAGCCCAAGGTTTTTACATTAAATTTGTTGGCATTGATATCTAAACCAATCAACAGCCATCGGTTAAGATAACTTTAAATTTCCATTATCACTCCCATACAAGTGATTTATCAATATCTGAACCGATCCTTTGAGGACACTAATGGCTATTTCCTTCACAATTCTGTGTGTTAGCCCAAGTTTTTACATTAAATTTGTTGGCATTGATATCTAAACCAATCAACAGCCATCGGTTAAGATAACTTTAAATTTCCATTATCACTCCCATACAAGTGATTTATCAATATCTGAACCGATCCTTTGAGGACACTAATGGCTATTTCCTTCACAATTCAGTGTATTAGCCCAAGGTTTTTACATTAAATTTGTTGGCATTGATATCTAAACCAATCAACAGCCATCGGTTAAGATAACTTGAAATTTCCATTATCACTCCCATAAAAGTGATTTCTCAATATCTGAACCGATCCTTTGAGGACACTAATGGAAATTTCCTTCACAATGCTGTGTGTTAGCCCAAGGTTTTTACATTAAATTTGTTGGCATTATATTTTAATATTATGAAAGGTATTAGACTATAGATTTCAATAATAATGAAAAGCTAATAGTACAAGCAAATTACATACTGATTTGGAAAATAAATTTGCTATGATATGCAAAAATTAAAGTGACAATTTTTTTCTGTTTACGTTCTCTTAAAATATTTCTTTTTAATAATTTCTCCCGCCAAAAGTTTCTGTTTAATTAACTCGATATTACAATGACATGGAATATATTTTTTATTTTATTGGGTTATTTTACGACGCTGTATCAACATCTAGGTTATTTAGAGCCTGAATGAAATGGTGATAATGCCGGTGAAATAAGTCCGGGGTCCAGCACCGAAAGTTACCCAGCATTTGCTCGTATTGGGTTGAGGGAAAACCCCGGAAAAAACCTCAACCAGGTAACTTGCCCCGACCGGGATTCGAACCCGGGCCACCTGGTTTCGCGGTCAGACGCGCTGACCGTTACTGCACATGTGTGGACAACATGGAATATATGACTAGAAAATTAGTACACGGCTATAACAAATAGAGACTAACAATAAATCTAGAGAATACATTTTAAATTATTGCTGGAAAAAAAAAATTGATTTTAAGGGACAGAAAAGGTTACAGCAAATGTTTAATGAATAAATTATGTATTTAAACGTTAAAATGAATAAAATTATTTGGCAAATTTATATTAATCACAAAATAGAGAAAGGAAGACCAGTAATAGCAATAATAAATAGCTTATCATTAGATAAAGATATAACGAAGTACATCAAAATTCAAATTTATAAATCCATAATTTTAAGTAATGTACTATACAGACCTGAAACTTGGAAATTAAATCACAATACTAGATTTAAATTAAAACCCCGCTTGGGGTAGATATAGTCGACTTTCCGAAATGATTCTTGTCTTGATCTCCTTGTCTCGTTTCAAATAATAACATAATTTCTACTCAAGATATTTGAATTCTTCTGCATATTAAATCGTGGCTATTTCTTCTTCTGGTATTAAATCTTGAGGAATATCTCCAATAGTCATTAGTTTCTTTTCCAAATGTTTACATTCAGATCCCAGTTTTTATACTCCTTTATCAATTTTTCAGTTTACATCTTCAAATTCTTTAGCTAAAATATGATGATAATATCAAATTGTAAGGAATATCCTATATAGTCGTGTTGTCATGAATCGGAATCCCCATTCTCTATTGCATCCGATAGTGCGCGCTAGTATGCCGCGCTAAGTATCGATAGTAGGCCTACAGCTTGTCCTGATCTATTACCACGCTATATTTTGGTCCAAGAGTAGAGCTAAAGCAATATTATTCCAATTATTCTGTGTTCTTTGGTTTGTTCTTCTGCGGTTACAAAGCAACCATCATCATAAAATGACAATCGACACTAACAGCTGTTAGAGGGGCGACCATTTTTTTCTATATACAACGCTTAAACTACTGCAAAGCAATAATTCCCATGCATATTTACAGGCTGTTTATACAGGGACATCAGTTTATTTTTACTAACATTTCTAATATTAACCTTTGGATTAATGGTTGAGAACCGAAAACACCGTTTGCTACCCCCTTCCACGACTGAAGTTCAATTATACTGGCCTAAAATACAAACAAATCACTTTACTAGGTATAGGAGTGAAGAAAAGTAGTTCATCCATTTACGTAAACTAGGAAATATCGCGATTTTGAGTTTGACAATTTTCATTACGTTTTTCTTTAATCAAAATACAGTACAGTATTAACAATAAATCTTTATGCTCGACCATGCTGAAATGTAGTAATTATACACCTGGTAGCAGTCCATTAATGCATGTCATTAAAGTACACCTACTCATTAAAGTTCAGGTGTTTTCAGCCAATGACAACTCAGCTTACAGGTGTTCAGCCAATAACGAGTCAGCTTTGTACCGTTATAAAACGGCAAGTATCGATTATTCTCGGATATGCAATCGAAGGAGAATTAGCGGAAAGTCACGGAGGCTGGAAATCCAATACTGTCGCAGAAGGTTATGTTCTGTTACTATAGTAATTAGCGTTAATTGTAAATAATATTCAAATAAATTGAATTTGTAATCTCGTTTTTCAATGTCGAATTCAATAATCAAGGTTATAAAATTATAATATTATCAAGTTTAACGGGACTATGTCAAAGTCAATGACATTACTGTTCCTCGGAAAAAATCAATACTTTCGCGTCTGCGCACATCTCACAATTCACGACCTAGAACAAGATCACTTCCGATCTTGTGAGATACAAATAAAATGTATACATCTGAATACTGTAATTTCAAGTTAGAATTATGGTCGAGTATAAAAGTCGTATGAAACTCGCCTATAATGGTAATTAAGAAGCTCGTATGAAAATTATGAAACTCGCTTGCGCTCGTTTCTTAAACATCCTTACTCGCTTCTTAATTACTATCATTATAGGCTCGTTGCATAATGTACTATTTTACTCAAGAACTGAGCTATCCATGCGAACGTATTCATTATGGAGTGTATGTTATACTGTCTACAGCACATAAGCGTAGAAAATAGAGAATGAAGTTAAATTGAAAAATAATCATAATATGGATATTTAAGCATATCTTTTTAAAATAATGCCCGTTCATTTCGATACAGGCTTCAGTTCTTCGGACTATAGGCTACTGTACCGAATTCCAATTATCAGTTTCGTCTTTCGTACTGTAACTCATGTTGAAAGAATCCTGTACCTACTCTATAACTGAGTACCTTACGTAGGTCTACTGTAAATTCAACCTTCACGTCTGCCCGATCCGAAAAGATGAAATATATTACTCAGACATGCTGTCTACTCTCCGTCCAAATGGTTTTGTCGAAGGGTCGTAGAAAGAGGGGAAATCATGTGACAGTTAATTGCTTAACGACGCCCTTTTATTTAAGTTATTTTAAACACGTTTATAATATTACGTAGACGTCTAATTCCAAACAGAAATTAATGTTTTCAGAAAGGAGCTAAGACAGCGCAGCCACTAGTCCTTACAGAGGGGCAAGCAGAAGCGGGTGGGGGAAACCGGAATGCGACGTAGGCGAACGGACGACAATACCTGTGCGAAAATATGATTCAATGTCGGAAGCGTCACTGGAAAACGCCAACATATTTCTGGAACGTACTATACTCACCAACTCAGTACTGTTTACTAGGCGACTTTGGAGTACGGTTGGAAGTTTATTAGCAGAGGAGGTGTAAGTGAAGTAAATTAAAAAACTCAGGTACAATAAAAACCGAAGTAAAAATAAAATGATGTCCCTGTACATCCAGAGCTTAACAAAATTCCGGCACACCGGCGACGCTCATACAACCTCTGCAGTTGCGAGCGTCGTTAATTTTTAAATCCTATTCTTTTTAGTTATTTAACGATGCTGTATCAACTACTAGGTTATTTAGCGTCGATGAAATTGGTGATAGCAAGATGGTATTTGGCGAGATGAGGCCGAGGATTCGCCATAGATTACCTGGCATTCACCTTACGGTTGGGGAAAACCTCGCAAAAAACCCAACCAGGTAATCAGTCCAAGCGGAGATCGAACCTGCGTCCGAGCGCAACTTCAGACCGGCAGGCAAGCGTCTTAACTGACTGAGCCACGCCGGTGGCTAGCGTCGTTAAATGTTATGTTTTATTTAACGACGCTCTTAACTGCAGAGGTTATATCAGCGTCGTCGAATGTGCCGGAATTTTTTCCCGCAGGAGTTCTTTTACATCCCAGTAAATCTACCGACATGAGCCTGTCGCATTTCAGCACACTTAAATGCCATCGACCTGGCCCGGGATCGAACCCGCAACCTTGGGCATAGAAGGCCAGCGGTATACCAACTCGCCAACCAGGTCGACTCGTCGTTAAATAAACCATGTATTTTATTAATTTTTGACAAGTCTTCAAAAGTCTTGTGATGTGTTCAATTTTAAGAAAATTTGATCTGTGCAGTTTTAAGTGAATACCTGGTATCGAGGTGACTTTATAGGAGTCTCACCGCTTGTAAGTGTATCGTCAGGCTAAAAGAAGACATAGAGAAAACCTGTCTAGATGACTGAAAACATTCGAAACATAGATATATGACAGCGACGTGAGATTTATATGAACTAATCGCGCGGGCTTCACGGGGAAAACATTAAAACAAAGTTCGCTACATGAATCTGAATATGGAACGAATAAGACGAAAATGTCCGTCGAAGTGGAGATATCGAGATACCTCAACAATAGAAAAAACTTGATTTTGAAGCACCTTGTCGTTCCCATATAAAGCGAAGTTGATGCAGAGTTTTCAGTTATTGCCATGAGTAAGCCAGAGCAAGTTCGTCCCATGCAGCGACGGTTCGCGTGAGTGCTTTGACATCCAACATCTGCGTCAGCATCCTGAAGGCCTGAGTGTCCATTGCAGTGGACCGCAGTTGGAGGGACCTGAGTAAATCCCTTCAGTGCAGTGGCCAGCATTTAGGGACCCGAGTTCCTGTTTATTATGTGTCAGGTCACAAGAACTCTCTGAAGGTCTTTTGTTCAAAGATACTGTGAACTCTAAGTGATTTGAGAAACACAAGACATGCGAGATAACTGTAAAGAATTATGATAGTTCTGATTTGTAAATAGTTATTATTAATTATTATTACGGACTGGAAGGTCCGGGGTATGATCCCAGATGGTCACAGCATTTTTCTAAGTTCCCAAACCAAGATTACGGACTGGAAGGTCCGGGGTTCAGTTCATTGTTGTTCGTACTAGTCCAAGTAAATTGTCATTGTCGTCGGTGTCTTTCCTGGGGGTAAAAATACTGTGTTAAGTGAAAACCACCTCATTGTTTACGAGAGCGTTTAAGGTGAATCTACCTCCATGTAGAAAGTGAATTATTGTTGTGGGAATGCCTTTTACATTATTATTATTAAAATTATATATTTAGAAGTTTATATGAACTAATTGTTAATTAAAACATTAAAACAAAGTTCGTACATGAATCTATTCGATCCCAATGGTGAAAATTTTCTCGTTACAGTAGCTCAAACTTAAAAGAACGGCCCCAGAAGCACCTTTCGTTCAGCCTCCAATAAAGGGACAAGTTGATGAGGAGGTTTTCCTGGGGGTGCCAATTAACATGAAGTTCGTCCCAGTGCCGAGGACGGACCGCGCATGGTTGCTTTGACCTCCAACATCAGTCAGAAACTACGGGGAACTTTACTTTTACCTTTTATTCCATTATCAAATTATTATTATTATTATTATTATTATTATTATTAAATTCCCTTCACTGGAAGGTCCGGGGTTATCCCAATGGTGACAGCATTTTTCTCGTTGCCAAAGTTGCTACCCTGTTTATTATGTGTCTAAGGTCACAAGAACTCCTTTACAGCCTCTGGCTTTTTGTTCCAAACCTCATTCTAGTGCCGAGGTCATGGAAAATGGAATTTCCATGAAACATCTTCATGGCAAGATACCTTTACCATTTTGTAAAGCTATTATTATTATTATTATTATTATTATTATTATTATTATTATTATTATTATTATGAAAATATTGTCTGTAATAATGTATGTTTTAGCATCATACGATTCTTCAGTCTATTCTATTGTATTGAAATTTATTCGTTTTTGTAAATAAGTGTTCAATAAATTATGTAAAGTTGCCTAGATGTTACTTTCATTGTAATACCTTTTTAAAGAAATATTGACAACCAAAATCTCACCTATGAAGCTTCATTGAACTCATAATCTACAAATGAAACGTCTTGTGAAAAATTAACAGCATGTTGTATTTGAACTAAAAGATCTAGTAATTTCAGGTTAAACAGGAAATGGATTTTGTATTAAATATGCATAGTTTTATGCATGTTATCCCAGGAAAACATCATAAGAAATTTCATAAATGCAGGTTTTCATAAATGCAAAATATTTTTGCAGTCTATCAGAATCAGTTAAGTACGGGCGTAGGTCGGTCTTGAATTCAGATAAGTGGTTCTGAAACTTTTGGTTCAGGGACGCCGTCGAGGAATATTTAACTTCATGGGACCAAATCATATTCATTTTAATATTATCCTTCCAAAATGTCATAGGAACCCTAAAGGTTTTGTCGCTTAGGTCTTCCAAAGCACTCTATATGCATTTCATTTTAATATTATCCTCCCATCTCATGTCTGGTATCCCTTAATTTTCCTAATTATGCATTCATTCATTCATTCATTCATTTTATTCCATAAATCTTACCATGAGAAATGATATAATGCTTTAAGATGTGGAACTAGTGGAGAAAAATTTACAATATTACGTTTTGTATTACATTTTTTACTTTTTTATAGTTTTACAAATATTTTTATAAGCACCTTATTTTACAATTTTGTGCAATTTTTTACATTCAAGGAGATGTAGTGAGATGAGGTGAGGTCAAGGATTCGCCAAAATATTACCCGGCATTTGCCTTTTGACTAAATGAAAATCGGAAAATACAACCAGGTAATCAAAAAAAGGGGGTAATCAAATCAAAGCGGTTGAAACAAAGGACTTAGTTCAAAGACTCGTAATAGACCATCCGGCTTCAGTCCCACGGCTGTGGAAAACCTCGAAAGAAACCGTGTGTGTGTGGGGATCCAATCCAAGCCCGAATTTGTGAAAGCTCCGGATCATCATATTTCACCAGCGAGTCATATCTTGGCTCGACTAACGATCGCAGAACATCGATGGCTCTACTATTTATAAAGTATCAATCCAAGTTAGCCAATCAGATTATTAAATTTACAAACGCAAACGATCATTCATCAGTTGAGCTATATGCATAATACAAAACAAGTAAGTTAATTAAATTTAAGGCATTGGAATTCAACCAGTTGTGATATACAGAAATTGATAATACATATCATGTCAAACTACTTCAAATTACAAACAAAAACAATTTATCAATAGAGCTATTTTTAACATATAAATTTTATTCAATTTAAAAGCGATATACATTTCATCGGCCAAAACTATAGAAATATTTACAATACAAAGTAGCATACTTTCATTAAGCTATACAAATTTGTGCAATTAATATCAAGTAGATTAATTCAATTTATAATCATAAAGAATTCATCAGTTGAGCTATGTTCGAAGTGGAAGAATAAAAGGCAGTTCTGCAGTTTTGTATATTTCTCCATTCTCATGTAACTTCATCCCTCATAGCCCCAAATATTTTTATAAGCACTTTATTCTCGAATACCCTTAACTCCTGTTCCTCTCTCAAGGTGAGAGAGCAAGTTTCATAAGCGTACAAAACAACCGGTAAAGTAACTGGTCTATAAATTCTAATTTTCAGTTTTTAAAACAGACTAAAGACAATAATAATAATAATAATAATAAAATGGAAATAAAATAAAAATGAGATGAATAATAATAATAATAATAATAATAATAATAATAATAATAATAATAGCTTTTTCCTGGGCAACTGAAACCAAACATTAATTAAAAAACTCGTAATGTCGCACTTTGACTATCGTGACGTGTTGTTCACTGACTTTAGCACCGAACTCTCAAACAAATTGCAACGTGTTCATAATATGTGTGTGTGATCTTGGAAGCAGTGTTTAAAGTCACATGCCATCAAGAACCAGATGATATAGTAAATGTGTGTATTTGTGAAATGTCCGACGATACGATCATATTTCACCATTTTTCGAATCCATATCTTGGCTCCTGCTCAACGAAAGAACTTTCTGTCTTTTCTTCTATTTCAAATTCTGCGCACATCAGCTCCAAGTTATCTGTCGTCTCGTCTTGTGTATTTATGCTCCAACTATAACCCAAATACTCGATCTCAGATCACCCGTACATCGAGTATACCTCATAAAAACATACTCTTCATCACTCACCGTTTCAATTTCTCGTCATTGGAACTCCCTGCTTCATATCTTAAGGGACTGTCAGACATTTACTAATTTCAAAACCCGTTTGTCAAATAGACTGCTTCCACGAACCCGGGAACAAGACTGTGAGCTTTACTAAAATATGAAATTTTTTCTGAAAAATGAATATGATTTTTAGTTTTTAACAATATAAATTTTATCTTTTTTGTTTTAACACGACTTCGATTCATTCATTATTATAGTTTTTTGATTTTTTATTATTAATTATTTGTTTGACATGTAACTAAACTTGTTTTCATATTATTATTATTATTATTATTATTATTATTAATTGTATATTTTTCCTGTATTTCTGCAATTGTATTGCTATTGTTCTAGCACTGGTTGAGTGGAAGAAAAGGCTTTATGGCCTTAACTCTGCCAGTAGAAATAAATCTAGGCTATTACTAACTTACTACTACTTTCTCAACGTCTCAATTAAACCGTAGTATAACTAACATATCTGGAGTTTACCAGAATACGATTAGTTCCGGTACGTTAACGAATATTTTTTTCTTTTTCGATATGGAAATTTAATTCGCTTGAACACAATAAGATTATCTCTTCTTACTACTTGGGTCGAAAATAAATTAAGACATAGAATGGAATCGTAGGTCACTCAAGGGAGATAAGCTGACTCAATTAAAATTATTTAATTATGACAGTAAAGAAAAAGTGATTATGACATTAAAAGAGAAGAGACATGAACTTAGGAGTAAGTTGCGTAGCCTGGAAGCAGTGATTTAGAAATTAAACCGTCCGTCTTATCCATTATGCTTCTACTTGGTGATATTAATTTCTGACATATCATTCCCCCTTCTTTGTGATCAGATACTGCCAACTTTGTCATTATTATTAGAATAACGATGATGTAGGAATCAGAGAAATTTAATTATGCTTGTGCGTTAAGGTAGCAAGCGTGGCGTGTGTTTTCGTACGCTACGAAGCAGACTGGGGGTGGAGGGTGCGGTGTTCGATAATATCTGAAGTAATTATAAAGTTTGATGTAGAAACGACTACTGCAAGTAGCAGACTGTGTTCTCCTGCATCTCTTCCTCTCCCCCCTCTTTGATGGCGCACGGACTGGAAGATGCTGCTTCTCTCATACAGGATGATCCATTACTGCTGCATATTTATTAAGAGGAATGTCCAAAGTCATTCATAAAATATATTTTGTGCGAGATCGTGCGTATTTGCTTGGTTCCCGCACGAAACCAATCCGCGGAAAGTCTAAAATTCCACATTCAGTATTCCCAACGTAACACACATAACAATTTCCCTCTTCTTACCGCTTAAATGACATACTGATTTTACTGCTTTAGGCTTTTAACATATTATTTTTAGAGACGTTCAATATAGCAATAATTATAAATTGGAAACTTACCACTGCAATTTCACCTAAATTGCACTGTTAATTAGTGTTTTTAAATATTTGCAAAAATTAAGTAAACTCTACAACACAACAAAAGTTACTGCATTTCTAATGGAAGTAACATTAAGGAAGCCGTGAAAAAATCAACAAGATTCCAGATGCCGATGTTATTTTTTTATTTTATTGGGTTATTTTACGACGCTGCATCAACATCTAGATTATTTAGCGTCTGAATGAAATGAAGGTGATAATGCCGGTGAAATGAGTCCGGGGTCCAGCACCGAAAGTTACCTAGCATTTGCTCGTATTGGGTTGAGGGAAAACCCCGGAAAAAACCTCAACCAGGTAACTTGTCCTGACAGGGATTCGAACCCGGGCCACCTGGTTTCGCGGCCAGACGCGCTGACCGTTACTGCACAGGTGTGGACCCGATGTTATTACTGCAATATGTTATATAAATAATATTGTTAAAATATTAAAATGAAAAATAAATCATTACATAACCTTACCGTTTATTTTAAGTTCGCATTTATAGACTGGAGGAAAAAAAAAAGACACGTATATCACGGCCTGCTGGAATATAGTAAACACAGAAAATATTTTATAGCAACAATGTTGAAGATAGATATTTTAGTTTTTAAAAGTTGCTGTCATTGAACAGAAACCAAGATGGAGATTTCATTGAAACTAATTAGAAATTCCTCTTTCAGGTACATAATAAACGATCTTCGCACAAAATAACGTATGATACACGAGAGGTATGTTTGTTTTCAATCTTTTCCTCGAACATGAAAACATCAACATACCGCTCTTGTAACGCATATTACTATTTCAACTCCTAATGTGGTAAGTACTCTACAATGACTTTGCTTTTAGGGAAGTAGTTGATTTTACGTAATATGAATTGGTTGCTTTTGACAACGGGAAGTGAGTGAGCTATACTGGGTGTTCATTTCAAAGTGTGCCATGACGTTACTGTTGATGAGTAAGCGATTTGAAGCGAGTTTCAGCTTTTGTGTCAGAGAAGTTGCCATTTAATCAAGGTGTACGGTACGCAACCGATGATAACAAATACGACTTTCCCGCGAAAAACACAGTTCGAAAGAGGTTATGGTAGCACACAGACCGTACAGGCCGCCATCTGTTGCTACGACGTTCAAGTCATACCGTACATGTTCTCAAGTTCAGATTGAACGCCTCGATTAATAGACAACTTCTCTGACATAAAAGCTGAAACTCGCTTCAAATCGCTGACTCACAACAGTGATGTCATGACATACTTTGAAATGAACACCCAGTATATACCTCTCTGCAGAGAAGAAGTAATCGAGTTTCCTACAAAAATAAAAATACATCAGTTTGTCTTGTCTTATGTCCTAAGTCTTATGTCATATATTATCTTATATTTTGTCTTATGTCTTGTCTTCGTTTGTCTTATGTCCTGCCTTATTTTGTCTTGTCTCATGTCTTGTCTTCTTTTGTATTTATGTCTTTTTTCTTATGTGCTATTTAGACTATTGTATTCTTTTGGCCTGTACCTTCTATTCTTTAGTCTTACGTCTTGTCTTATATCTCATCTTACGTCTTGCTTTATTTTTCTTGTATCTTGTCTTTTTTGCCTTATGTCTTGTCTTCCTTTGTTTTAGATTTTGTTTTCTTTTGACTTAAATCTTATCTTGTCTTATATCTTGCTTTATTTTTCCATATATTTTGTTCTGTCTTCTATTTTGGCATATGTTGTTTTCTTTGGTTTCCTTTTGTCTCATATCTTGTTTTTGTTTTACTTATATTTTATCATTTTTGTCTTATGTCTTGTCTCATGTATTGTATTTTGTCTTATATCTTGTCATCTTTTCCTTTACATCTTGTCTTTTGTCTTAAGAGTTGTCTTGTCTTGTCTCATCTTATAGCTCTCTCTTCGTGTCTTATGTCTTGCCTCCACTTGTCTTATGTCGTATGTCTTGTCCTGATGTTTTGTCTCTTCTTATGCCTCATATCTTGTCATATCTTTTCTTGTCTTGTTTTGTTTCTTGTTTGTGTTTATAGCCATCATTCTTTCATTTCAGTGTTATATTTTTTTATGAAGATAGATATCTTCAACATCGGAATATCGTAAAACAAACTCACCGGTGTCTTTTGTATTGTAAATTTTTCAACGAATTAATATAATAAGTTAATAATATTAATAATAATAATAATATTAATAATAATAATAATAATAATAATAATAATAATAATAATAATAATAATAATGGCATGTGGAACGTATGGACAAACCCAGAAATGCCTATAGAGAGTTAGGAGGCCGGAGGGAAAAAGACCTTAGGGGAGGCCGAGACGTAGAATGGGAGGATAATATTAAAATTGAGAGAAGACATCAAAAAGATATCAGTTACTTCGTTTTTTTTTTTTTCGACAAAATATTGTAATGTTACTTTTACGAACTTATAAGAAAATTGTTCCGGAGAGAAGAGTAGCCTATATTGCTGTAGATCGACGGATTCACTTAAATATACCTTACTTCTTATATTCTTGGTCTGTCGGAGCAGAACTGTTGAAAAATTAAGAAATATGTAAAATATTGTCTATCCTTTTTCAGAAATGTCTTGTTTAATTCTTCTTAAAACCTAATACTTGTAGAGTAATTTTAAGCGTGATGCAAAATGTCATTCAAATCCTCAAGAATCCAAGAACTGTATCCTTTTTCTAGGACAAAACTAAGAATTACAGGTAGGCCTACTTTGTTTCTTCTTATTCTGCATACCATTTAATAGCCGTCATATCCAGACATTCTGTTTTTATTTTGATGTAAAATATATTTTTATGCTCGACCATGCCGAAATATAGTAATTATATACCTGATAGCAGCCCTTTAATGGACCTCATTAAAGTACACCTATTCATTAAAGTTCAGGTCTTCCACCAAAAAAAAAAAACACCATTGTAGCAATATGAAAGCGCAAGTATCGATTATTCTCGGATATGCAATCGAAAAACAACTAGCGAAACGTCACGGAGGCTGGAAATCCAATACTGTCGCAGAAGGTTATGTTCTATTACTATAATAATTAGCGTTAATTGTAAATAGTATTCAAATAAATTCAATCTGTCACTTCATTTTTCAATGTCTAAACAAATTTCAAGGTTATATCAAGATTAATGTTTATTTTACTCTCTAGATTATATATCAAGGTCAATGACATTTCTTTCTCGGAAAAAAAATCAATACTTTCGCGTCTGCGCAATTTACGAGATATTGCACAAGGTCAGTTTCGCTCCCCAGTCAGATACGAATAACATGAATATTTATGAATAATTTCAAGTTAGAAATATGGTCGAGCATAAAAAGTCGTATGAAACTTGCCTATAATGGTAATTAAGACGCTCGTACGAAAATTATGAAACTCGCTTGCGCTCGTTTCATAAACACATTCGAGTCTTAATTACTACCATTATTGGCTCGTTGCATAATGTAGGCCTACTATTATAAAAATTTGGATTTTCTATAACTTATGCTAAAAGAAATTGGCCCATACTGGCTGAGAAGAAACAGCACTGGAAGGAATGGTGAGCGGGAGAAAAATGCAGGGCAGAAGAAGATAGCAGATGATAGACGACATTAATATATACGGATCATATGCAGAGACTAAAATAAATGCAGAATATAGGAAAAATTGGAGAGTGCTGGGTATGCATTGAAAGACCTTTCCTTGGGAATAAAACTATGAATGAATGAATGAATTAGTTTCGGTAGAAATGATTGAAAAGGTAAAATGAGTGACAAAATTTAGTAACTCATTCCTTTCAAAAAAGAGAAAGGATGTTTAATAAAAAAAAGTAACTAATAAGCCTATGCTAATTATGGATTATATTTGTATTTCTTTTCATAATAAATGTGATGAAAGATTTCCTTAAATTATTAGTTTTTTATAAGTACATTATATCTTTTCTTTCACGCAGATGTAGGTTTGGGGACGGGAGAAGTTGATATGGAATATCCGAGAACAAATTAGTCTTGAAGAGAGAGAGAGAGAGAGAGAGGAGAAGAGAGAGATAGGAAGAGAACTTTTCTGGGTTACGTATAGAGCGTAATAGAACAGTATTCACCATCTTCGGGAAAACTTTCTTGTAAAAGCAGATGTGTTCCAATTATTTCTCTATTTTCTTTTAATT
Organism: Periplaneta americana; assembly: GCA_025594305.2. NCBI lineage: Eukaryota > Metazoa > Arthropoda > Insecta > Blattodea > Blattidae > Periplaneta > Periplaneta americana. The sequence goes on along the minus strand of JAJSOF020000005.1, from coordinate 162,049,595 downwards.
TCCTCGACGGCACTTATACCGTTTTTAAATTAAGCTCATTAGTTGTGATAGTAAGAAATTCTAGTAATGAAGGAAACTTAGTTTATTTTAGTACCATCAACATTGTTTTTAATATGGACGGAAGTACTTTATCATATCCAGAATAGTTAGCTTTTATTTTCCACATTTCTGCCTCGGAATGAATTTCCTTTAACATGAAATGAGTTATTCCAGGTTTGATTGCGAGAAAAGAATATTAAAACTCCACACAAAGAGGTAAAAACTACAAATTTCATATATTCTCGCATTAATAATAATAATAATAATAATAATAATAATAATAATAATAATAATAATAATAATATGTTTCTATTACCGATCGCGCTGTGTAATATGAGACGTGGTGTCGATTTGTGCCGCCAGTTGGAATGTTATTTATTAATAATTTCAATTGTCTCTCGATCATATACTTTGAGTTGAATGCCTTGTAATGTTTTTGTCTAAGGTCAATGTACTTATGTGGATCTTTACACAGGATTCTCAGTTCATTATTTCTAGAGAATTTTAATTGGTTATTTCAGGACGCTTTATCAACTCTTATGATTATCTAGCGTCAGGGTGAGATGAATTTGTTAATGCCAGCGAAATGAGTCCAGGGTCCAGCGATGAATGATACTCAGCGTTGAGGGAAAACTCAGGAAAAAAACCTCAACTAGGTAACTTGTCACAACCAGGATTTGAACCCGAACCCTCCTATTTCACGGCCAGGCACGCTAACTATTACTCCAAACGGTAGACCTTCTTTAGAATTCTTCCTGTATACTGGTACAAAAGTGGCCAAGAATCTTTCTAATATTTTGTTTTCGAATTTAATGAGAGATCATGTTTATTTTTTATTAGAATCCACGTTTCTGCTGAGCATAAAATCGGGTTATATTACTGTTATGTAGACTTTTAGTTTTATTGTTCTGGAGAGGAGTTTTGACACTACAAATCTTACAAGTGAAAGATAATGGTAGCCTACTTCAAGCTTTGAAATATAATTTTTTATGCATCTTGATTACGCAACTTTTAACTTCGGAATATAAAGTGTTTGTATGTATATACTACTGATATATATATATATACACATATATATATATATATACAGAGTTAGTTAAAAGTCCCGCACCACCTAAATAACTTTTGAAGCATGGGGTTCAGTGATATGAAGCTTGGTATGTCACTATAACCATATGCTAAGAACTCAATAATGGTATTACCGAGTTTTTTCTACTTCCGGTTTAAAATCTCTTATTTTAAATGGAACACCCAATATATATATATATTTTTTTATTTTTGAATAGTGCTCATTAAGAGCTTTTCAAAAAGTACCCACACTCGATACTTCTGTACAAATTCAGTGTTGCTAAGTCAAGAAAACAGAAAAGTGTATCAAATATTAAAATAATAAAATACTCCTTCCCTAACAAAAACAAAACAAAGCTAGCTCACCTTCTAAATTGTGTGTTCAAATTGGTAGTCCTCAGCTGCTTTAGAATGTGTCACTCGATCATAGAAACCATTTAAGGAATGATTTAACCAGTCTTTAGGAATATCTTGCACCACTTCCATTTTTATTTAGCAACACTGAATTTGTACAGAAATATCAAGTGTGGGTACTTTTTGAAAAGCTCTTAATGAGCTTTATTCAAAAATTAAAAAATATATATTGGGTGTTCCATTTAAAATAAGAGAGTTCGAGTTACTTCCGGTTAAACCGGAAGTAGAAAAAACTCGGTAATACCATTATTGAGTTCTTAGTATATGGTTATCCCTACATACCAAGTTTCATGTCACTGAACCACATGCTTCAAAAGTTATTTAGGCGGGACTTTTAACTAATCCGTATCCATATATATACACACACAGTTTATATTTCGAAATAATTTTTGGATTAATAGCTGCTTTAAATACAACGGTCATGTAGCGAGTTTACTATGAATGGCATTTCTTTTTTTCTAATCCGAAGACATCCGACGCCCGACCTGAGGTGTCTCTCACCATCACGACATCCACATGTCGGCTGGACACTTAAACCCCGACCGGACTGCCGAGGTGCTCTCTCACCAACATGACATCTAACGCGACAGCTGGATACTCTCCTGACCAAAACACCATCTGTCTCAGGGCCGGACATTTAAACTCTCATTTGAAAGACGCTATCTTGTGTACGTTGTTACAATTATTACAATGGCTGATTTATTGAAATTTTATTATAAGAGGGTTATGGATCTGTTTTACGTGTAAATTGGATACTAACCTGGCATGTCTTCATTACTGAAGATACGTAGTATAAATACTCAGAAAGCGACGGAAAAAAAAACATCAATCACGTTGGCCGGCGGCGGGGTTTGAACCCGGAACTTCCCGAATACGACTCTCAAACGCAAAACGTCTGAGCTACAGAACTCGGTGGAATATTATTCAAATTATGTTAAGTTCTTTTACAATATTTTCCATCTTAAAAATTTAACATTGTAAATTTTGTATAATAATAATATATCTGTCTTTTAAAAAAGTGGCGTAATTATGGGGACTTTCATAGTGTTCTTTCACTGCAAACCCAGCAATCTCCAATCTTACCTATTTTCTGCCTTTCGTTGTGACTCCTCATAATATGATCCATATATCTTAATGTCATCTATCATCTGATATCTTCTTCAGCCCTGGACTCTTCTTCCGTTTTCCATTCCTTCCAATCCATCCTTCAGTAGGCAGTTTCTTCTTAGCCAGTGATCCAACCAATTACTTTTCCTCGTTCTGATCAGTTTCAGCATCATTCTTTCTTCATCCACTCTTTTCAACACAGCTTCGTTTCTTATTCTGTCTGTCCATTTCATACGTTCCAGTCTTCTCCACATCCACATTTCAAATGCTTCTATTAGCTTCTCTTCACTTCGTCGTAATGTCCATGTTCCTGCCTCATACAATGCCACACTCAACATAAAGCACTTCACTAATCTCTTCCTTAGTTTCTTTTTTTTCAGAGGTCAGGAGAAGATGCTCCTTTTTCCATTAAAAGCTTTCTTTGTCATTGCTATCCTCCTTTTGATTTCCTAGCAGCAGCTCATGTTACTGCTTATAGTACAACCCAAGTCTTTGAAACTGCCCACTAGGTGGTGACTTTATAATATTGTTATTGAAGATGATCTTCTTCTTCTTCCCTTAAAGTATTAGGCCAAATGGTCTGTTACGATCTCACAGTTGAATTTTCAATCTAGCGCTTCTTTGGACGACCGAGAGATCTCTTCCCGTTTGGACGATAGTGGAGCATGACTTTTGGGATTCTATCTCTATGCATGCAATGCAGATGATTTATCCAGTTGTTCTGATAATGTTTTACGTGATTAATTACAGGTTCCAGTTGTAATTCTTCCATTACATCTTCATTGCGTTTGTGATCCCATTTCGTATATCCCGCTGTATATCTCATAAATTTCATTTCATTTCATTAGCCGTTATTCTGCTTTCGTCTTTCTTCCTCAATGTCCATGCCTCACTACCGTAACAAAGTACAGGTCTCGCCAAGGTCTTGTAGTGCTATTCATAGACTTTCGCAGCACTTCGCAGCACGCGCTACGAGCGTGCTAAACTAGCCCCGGCTATCCACTGGTTACTTGTACAGAATTCAAATCATATCCTATCGCTAACACTGGTTTATGAATACGAAAAACGCTGATCATCCACCAGAAGCCCGCGCTAAGAATGTCTATGAATACGGCACATAAAGGCGAATTCGAGTATGCGTTTGTATTAGGGAAGGTTTCATAATGGTGTTAATTATTCCCATTGTTTTGGTGTATTTAGAATTTTTCTGTGAAATTCAAAGGAGAAAGAGTAGGGGAAGGTGTTATACCTTGGGTCAGTTGTACCTTGGTTCATTCATCATTTCTCTGCCATCTGTGTTTTGAAAAATGAAGCATTACAATCAAGTTACATATTTGCACACAAGAGTCCTCTCACAAAGCTTGGTGATCTTCAGATACAGTGGTTTGCTTTCTTTGTGAAGAAATTTGTTTTTGATTTCAGAAAGTATTTTGTTTGTAGTGTGTTCTTTATTTTTTTTACGGGGCTGTGTTATAATTCAAGACATTTCCAATAGAAGGGTAAGATCTTTGTTTCTTTCTTGTTCGAATGGTATGTTAGGTTATTGTTAGAATATAACCCAACTTTTGAAACATGATGTTCAGTTCACAATGAGCAGTAGTTGTACCTCGGTCCACTTGAAGCGTTGTACCTTGGGTCGACCCAAGGTACAACATTGAATTGATGATGAGCAGAAGTGTACAAATCATTATAAATTATTAGTTAATTTAATATAGTTTATTGCTCAATATGTTGGAAAAAGAAGAAATTGAAAGAAGTAAACTAAAAAAGAAAAACCCAGTACCGGTAAAGAAAACAAGGAGGCAGCTTTCAGAGAAGAAACTACAGAAGAAGAACATGACATTGATGAATTAATATTACAGGATTCCAGTGATGATGACCTATCAACTTTGCTGGAAAAAGAGAATGCTGATGACGATGATGATGGAAACTCTGAAGAAGGCATAAGAGAAGGAAATTATACACTTGTTCGTTTTGCTGGAAAGAAGAAAGTTTCACATTACATAGCAAAAGTGTTGAGTGTTTGTGAAGAAGAGTGTGAAGTCCAATTTCTGAGAAAACTTCCTGACTCCAACAAGTTTGTTACGGCGAAAGATGATGAATATAGTGTGCCTTTAAGTGACACAGTCATGAAGCTACCACCTCCCTACCAACAAGGTTAATCTAAGAGACAAACTTCCCAACTACAATTCGCAGTTGATTTCAGTAGTTATGATGTTAAGTAGATCGATTTTGTGTTTGTTATCTGCTTAAAATGCATTATTGCATGAACACGTTGCAAAGGAATTGTATCTTTAATTTGTTTACTATTATATACCAGAAGTTTCGTGATTTTTAGATATGTACACTTTGCATTCATATTTATGTTTATCCACAATTTGTATTCTTGTTTCTTTTCTTGTAGGCTAAAGTTATAATGTGACCCAGGATATAACATCGGGTGACCCAAGGTGCAACCTCATGTTGTACCTTGGTCCATTATACTTGTATACATTTAATTGAATATAAAAATTATCAGAGTAATTAAATTCGTAAATAAAGATTACCAATGATATCTCGTAGCTTCATCTTATTTTATAATTTGGACAATCTAATAATCATAATATGGTAAAAATAGAAATTAAATGTGAAAATGACCCAAGGTACAACACATTCCCCTATAAGTTTTTCGACGAAGTCAACAACTACCAGTAGAGTAGCCTATCTTGACTAATGTATTGCTTCTGTAGAAAAAGCTATGTACTTTATTGGTAGTCTGTAAATATCAGAATGCCACGAATCACATTTGTATTCATAATTGAAACGTTCAGACAGATGTCGCATGTGAGAGAAGACGACTAAGGTTCCAGTGGAAGGCAGTTTTAAAGAATCCAACTTTTATCCAGAATTTAAATAAACCTTAAGCTATAAGCTCCCCCTTTTTACATGCAATATTACATTCACGTTTCAACCATTTAGACGTTTGTCCTGGTAGATATAGATCCCATGACTTACAGCCATTGCCAATGAAAGTACGTTCTAACGCAGTTCAACTGCAAGCATGTTATGGTCTATAAAAATGTTTTAAAACACAGATTGCATTCAGTTATGACTCAGAGTATGTTTAACGTGCCTGCAATTTGAAATTCCTTTGTCTCCGTGGAGAAGAATACGACTGAATTCTACTTTATTAACTACATACAGCTACACGTCTTAAAATATTGCTACCATTTAAATAGTTACAGTGTGACATTTATATTTCTTAGCACTCCATGAATTAAAGATTAAACTAAGTCATATAATTGAAAAATATTGTCTCCATAGATATACGAAACAATGGGCAAACATTTAAGTTCATATCATAGATAATCCAAGCTTTGTAGTTTATTAACGAAATAAAAGACGAACTTATAAATTGGTATCATAGATAATCGAGTTTAGCAAGTAGGTAACGAAACAAAAGGTCATTTTGGTAGTATAGATAATAATAATAATAATAATAATAATAATAATAATAATAATAATAATAATAATAATAATGATAATCTATATATAATTTGAACTAGTAATGGAAATTACAGAAAAACGGCTGAACGGATTTTAATAAATAACTCCTCATTTTGAAGCTTGAACCCAAAGTTTTTCAGAAAAATACTAGTTTTCAGTGAAATGTCAATTTTCTTACATCATTTTCCTATTTTCCAAAATCCATCTGTCGTCAGTTTTGAGAACTAATTGCATTTTAGCACATTTTACAATACAACAAAACACATACTACAATAAACAATAGGCTATTACACGAAGGCAGGGTTGCTGACATATTTAGAGCTCAAATTCAATTGGTTATTAAATCTTCATACATATTAATACTATATTGATGATATGAAAGTGAAACGTTTTGGGGTTATATAAGTAGATGTAGAAAATATGTTAAATTAAATCTTCATTTCTATAATTTACTGAGTAGCGGCTATATAGTATATCGGTCTTACTAATAAAAACTCTATATACAGACGTTTAACTGTCTTATACTTATACAATGAGTAGCTCGTTTATAAGTCGAGTGTAAATTTCTTACTAATAATCACTACATACGTCGTGTATAACAGTATAACTGTTACACAGCTACATAATAGGTTCGTCATTACTTCGTTACGAAAGGTAGAATATCTGAGGTTCTCTATTGCATCCGGTAGAGCGCTCTAGTGTGGCGTGTTAAATATCGATAGTACAACTGGCTCTAATCGATTACCACACTACATTTTGGTCAAAGAGTACAAGCTACAGGAATATTATTCTAATAATTGTATGATCTTTGGTTTGTTCTTCTGTGGTTACAAGGTAACCATCATCATAAAATGACAGTCGATACGAACAGCTGTTAGAGGGGCGGCCATTTTTTCCCTATATACAACACTTAAACAAAACAAGTATTGGGTTTCGTGCTTATTCACGGTTTATTATAACTACTCTGCATAAGTAATTCCCATTGTATAGTTACAGCCTGTTGATATTGTTATTAAAAATCAAATATTTTTATAGTTATTAATCAAGTAGAGTTCGGTATTTTTATTCACGGTTTATTATTTAACGTTTTCAATATTGGCTCGAGAGAGCGCAAGAATTTCAGTTAATAAGGAAAGACCGAAAGGTATTACTTGTAAAATAAGAGGCCTACAAAATTTTGTAGTCTCTCGGTCATTTCAGCAAGATCTCTTAGCAGGATACATTTCAAGGTAGTTCACGAAACATGCAGCAGCTATACCAAGATGCTATGTCTGATTTTTTTTTTTTTTTAACTTTCACCTACAATCCACATTGACCTGAAATTGCTATTGCTTTACTCCCACATGAAAAATCCACTGATCATTCTGACATTGTTGCTTGCGTTTTCGCGTTGAAACTCAAAAAGTGAAAGTGGATAGGTTCAAGAAAAAATATTAGGCATTAAAAGCCATTCAGAGGGAGTATGTTTCATTATTATGGAAGCAAATAACTTTCAAAATGTCTAGTATTCTATATTGAAAATAAATCTGAAAAATGTTTATTTGAACGTCTAATGAACTTAGATTGTAGCATTTGCTGCACAAGCCACTAGTAATAATAATAATAATAATAATAATAATAATAATAATAATAATAATAATAATAATAATAATAACTTTGCAGTTTGGTAGCGAAACAAAAGAGAAACAAAACAAACGAAAGACTGTCGCCGATCGTAGGAGACAATTGGCATGCGGTTATCCTGCGTTTGGTTACTTCGAATATAAGTTAGGTGTACGTCGATCATCTAACTTCGCTTGGTATGGAGAGCAAGTTGCAAGTCAACAGTTCACGTTGCAGTGGTCCATCTCCCAGCACGCTACGATACTGTATGTTTGCGTCTATTTATTTGTGTTCGTGTAGCTGTGTGTATGTCAGTGAAAACAGGAATAGTATTCATGTATGGAAAAGGCCTATCACTTGGATATACGCGTAATAACAATATTAACGAAGTATTTGTTTAAAGGCACTTTTTATACAATAAAAGATTAAACAAAAAAAAAATCATCTCCCTTTATTTTCAGGAGTCAGCACACTTTTCCCAAAATTATAAAAACCATTCGAGCTAAGATGAAGACATATTTACTGAAATATATCACACAATATTAAATACTTGTTTATTTATTTATTTGTTTATTTGTTTCTTTGTTTATTTATTTATTTTTTATTTATTTATTTATTTATTTATTTATTTTTTTATTTTTTATTTATTTAATTAATTTAATTTAATTTCTTCCTGTATTTATTTATTTATGTATTTAAATTTATGTATTTATTTATTTATGTAAAAGTATGAGGCTTATTTATACATTATTGTTAGAGTGCAAAAATAAACAATTTGAATTTATTGAAACACATGATGTTAAATGAAAAAAGGTCAAGGAGATGCAAATGCAAGATCATGGTCCATATTAAAAAATGAAAAAATGCCTGAAAATAGCTATTGAGCCTTTGAGTGCTGCAATTGTTAGATCTCTTCAAAATACTTTTATAAAGGAAAAGATTTATAAGTCGACTAGCCAAAATGGTAAAACGGGCTATAATTAGTCCCGCAAATGACGATGGATTCCAGATGGTATTTGTTTAAAATAAAAACTGATGGAAGGTTTATATATATTCCTTTTTTCCCTGTGTATTTATTTATTTATTTACTTATTTATTTATTTATTTATTTATTTATGTCTATAGGGCAAAGCCCCTTCACAATATGAAGTACAGATATTTGTTTAAAACAGAGAACTGCAGATGACATGAAAAAAGAGATGAAACAGATGCAAACGCTAAGATAAACAAGTGTAAATATAAATTTTAAAAAAAAAAAAAACGGACAAATAGATACTACCTACATAAAAGATATTAACACACAGAGATATATATATATAATATATATATATATATATACAAATATATAATCAAAATACAAAATAAAAATAAAAAAAATAGATAAGTACAGATAGCATAGCCAAAAATGTAAAATTTAGCTATGTTTCAAAACAAAAATTACAGAGTAACAAATAGATTTTAATATTATTATAAACCAACTATTCTTCAGTATATTAATAAGAAAATGTTTATATTTCATGTAAGAAATACTGAAATCTAGACCCCATGTTTTACATATTCAAATTGAAATTTCTAACACATTTTTAATACTGGTGAAGTTTATGTGCTGAAGTGTTTGGTGTAGGTATATAATTCAAACACACGCTCTCAAAACGCTCTGAAGATAAGTAGGACATTATCTTGCGATGCGCAACAAATTAAATAAAAAGCACATTCGAATTTATTCCTACAACCGCTTTTGTTAACCTTATGTAGTCGTAGTGACCTAAAATAAATCGAAGTCTAAAAAATGTTGAACTCATTAAAAAATCTCAGGCACCACATAAAAATCTCAAGTCGCCACGGCCCGGAATTTCTCCACTCCTGATTTTTACAATAAGTAAAACGTTTCGGGATACTTCATATCTAATTAAAGGTTGATATTAACAAATAGAAAATCATAAATATCAGCATTGCGTCAACACAAACTTGAAATAAAACAAATTATGAGTGCGTGCCTTACAATTGTCTAGGCTTACACATTACAATCAATGACTGTAAATATTATAAGTGTTTCAAGAGAAAAATATCTGCTTCTTTATGATAGAATACATTTTCTTCTTTTCTAATGAAGTGATCTCGTATTAGAAATTCTTCTATTACAGCACTAATCCTCAAGCGACTAACTTTGTTTTGTTTTCGTATGTTCACTGAACAGCAGACCTGAACTGTGTAGATGCCGCCGAGCTATACTCCATTCATATCTACACTGTTGCGGGTTGCTTGGAGACTCTACGTAACCGAACTCAGGACTCTAATCATGATGCATGTGAACAACATTGATCAAATCTACTTTCAGAAAGATAGGAATCCTCACCATTAATCTAGGATGAAGGAAGCACGGAAATATCGTATGTACTTCGGTACGTCATAATAATGTTAATCTAGGAATTCATGTTGGATCAAGTTTTTTTATCTTAGACTGACAAGGCAGCGCGGAGAGGGCTGGCCTAGGAACGAGAGGTTGCCTACTCGACCCCTGGGTAAGCAGCGAAAATTAGTGTAGTCAGCCGGCATGGGTTTGGGAATGCGTCTAGCTTGAAGGTTACCGCAAAAGACCTTAACAGACAGTGAAGGGCCATAGTACCCCTCTCCCGTAAATTCAATTCAATTTAGCCCCCCCTGGTATTAGGCCTACTAAGTTGTAATAAACCTTGGTAGCAGTAGGGTTAATATATCAACGCTCAAGAGACATGAAGGTTGGTGTTGAACTTGTTACTGAAGCAAACACAGAGAAATAAACAAGAAAAAAATTGCAAACAAGGTTATAAGGAAAAAGAAAATACACCCAGGAAATTAAACTGTATACAAACAACAATGTAACAGAGAGGGTTTGGAATTGAACGGGTTACATCAGCTGCTTGTCTATGCGGATGACGTGGATATGTTAGGAGAAAATCCACAAACGATTAGGGGAAGTACGGGAATTTTACTTGTAGCAAATAAAGAAATAGGTTTGGAAGTAAATCCCGAAGAGACAAAGTATATGTTTATGTCTCGTGACGAGAATATTATACGAAATGGAAATATAAGAACTGGAAATTTATCCTTTGAAGAGGTGGAAAAATTCAAATACCTGGGAGCAACAGTAACAAATATAAATGATACTCGGGAGGAAATTATACACAGAATAAATATAGCAAATGCCTGTTATTATTCGGTTGAGAAGCTTTTATCATCCAGTCTGTTGTCAAAAAATCTGAAAGTTAGAATTTATAAAACAGTTATATTACCGGTTGTTCTTTATGGTTGTGAAACTTGGACTCTTACTTTGAGAGAGGAACATAGGTTAAGGGTGTGTGAGAATAAGATACTTAGAAAAATATTTGGGGCTAAGAGGGATGAAGTTACAGGAGAGTGGAGAAAGTTACATAATACAGAACTGCACGCATTGTATTTTCACCTGACAGAATTAGGAATATTAAATCCAGACGTTTGAGATGAGCAGGGCATGTAGCACGTATGGGCTAATGCGTATTAAGTGTTAGTGGGAGGCCTGAGGGAAAAAGACTATGGGGAGGCCGAGCCGTAGATGAGAAGATAATATTAAAATGGATTTGAGGGAGGTGGAATATGATGATAGAGAGTGGATTAATCTTGGTCAGGATAGGGACCAATGGCGGGCTTATGTGAGGGCGGCAATGAACCTCCGGTTTCCTTAAAAGCCAGTAAGTATACAAACAACAATGAAATGCAAGACATATTTTGAGATTAAGGTTATAATAAAGTCCACCAAGACGAAAAAAATTGTATGTTATACATCCAAATATATTCTAATTTGAATAACTGTATTATAAATATTTATATTAAATGAATAATTGAAAAGTCAGTTACTTGAATATTTCGTGTGTGAAAGTAAAATAGGAATCACAAGTCACTATTTTAGTATAGTTTTATAAAAATTACTTTTCCAGCGTCGAAATAATCTCTGAATTTATTTTTCTCCTACTCAAAAACTGCTCGTTTAGCTTAAAAAAATAATTAAAGTCGGGTCGCTCCGACGTGACTCCTCCTCTTTGCTTACGCCCAAGGAAGTTTATTTTTATTTTATTTTACGACGCTGTATCAACATCTAGGTTATTTAGCGTCTGAATGATATGAAGGTGATAATGCCGGTGAAATGAGTCCGGGGTCCAGCGAAAGTTACCCAGCATTTGCTCGTATTGGGTTGAGGGAAAACCCCGGAAAAAATCTCAACCAGGCCCGGGATTCCAACCCGGGCCACCTGGTTTCGCGGCCAGACGCGCTGACCGTTACTCCACAGGTGTGGACCCCTAGGAAGTGAAGGCTCTATAAAGTCTAGGTAGGTATTATCATTCGCCATTTTTGTTCTTTTGATGCTGAGCTACAAGACGAGGAATCTATTTGCCGCACCGTTAAACATTATCATATCGTAGCTCCTGTGATAATAAATCAAACGCACTGTAATTGAGCAAATAATTGAGTGGCAAATAACGTCCTCATGTGCTTTCTGCGAACGCCAACGAAAGAACCAAAATGGCGAGCGATTATATGAAGTATTTATCGAACCTTATAAAGTGCATAACGTCATCAGTAGCGAACATTTAAAAGTACCTGACCTACAACGTGATTGGCTGCCGGAAATAAGAGCGACGGGACTATAGGATACAACTGTATAGTGTAGAAATGTGATGCTTAACTCCATATTCTAACTTAAACAAACCCCAATTTTTTCAGTAAGAAAAATAGGTTGAATTGTTATCATTAAAATACATTATTCTTCGCGTTGTAAAGGAAATACAAAACATATTTTGTTAAACAAAAGATTATTGTGGTGTTATATCGTGTTATATCCAGCGTTGAAATGGGAATGGTATTGAGGTGTAGAGGATGGGTTGGAATTGTCTGATACTGCAGGCATAGGCCTAGGGGGCGGCATTACACCCTGCTGACCTCAACTCTCAAGGGAGTCGTAACGGCACTGATAGGGGCTCCCCTCAGTCAGCAAACACGTTCGTCGCAGAGCAGTTAGACTTGAAAACTGTACAGCAAGCGGCCAGAAAATATTCGAAAAGACAGAGGTTGGCACATACATTCTTGCGTAAAAGAGAATAACACGTGATAAATTTTTATGAATGAGTATGAAAACATAACAGCCTTCTCTATACTTTATTACAATAGGTCTCTTAATTTAGCCCGTATAGTAGCCTATATAGATCAAAACTTTTATTATTGTTTTTATCTCTCACCCATCCAAACAGAAACGTTATTTCGTTGTACTGTATTTAGATGAATACTTACACTTTAGAGTTCGCCGCAGGAAATAGCTTTTCAGATCAATTATTCATTAAAAAATAGATACCGGTACAGTATTCCTTCTCAAGTTTGTCATATTCACATTCATTTAGCAAATTTGAGAATCTTTAAATAAAAGTGAACTATTTTTCCTTTCTGAAACATCTAAAACCTCTACGTGCTTCAAAAATTCATATCAATTTCAAATTTATTTACTCATTTTTTCTCCACTTTTGGCAATATACTGTATATTACTGCGACTATTTCGTTTATATGACGTCATTCCATTTTCGACCAATGAAGTGTAATGAAATTTTGAATTCCAACCAATCACAGTCACACTTTGTGATAATTTTTGCAGCTAGGTTTATCGCCATCAATTTATCGCATGGTCGTTCTTTTGTTTAGTCGTTGTCGCCAACTGTTCCCCCGTAAATTGATGATCATGAATACATTAAGATGCAACTATACGGTTAAACATTTCTTTCAACTTTGAAGCAATGAATGCAAGATTGATATTAATATTAATTAATATATTTACGCAGTGAAGACGACGTTCAAAACGGCGCTCCATGTAGACATAAAATCTTTATGCATCTTAATTTAAAGTACGTTTTAAACTTGATTCTTTCAGTATTCTTCCCAGATTGCATGCATACGCGATTGGAATATTGAACTGTGTAGATGCAGCTTTAGTTCCGTTACACACTACAGCGAGAATGCGTTTGTCGAGCTATAAAAAATGCTTTCCTGTAGCACGAGAACTGTAACGGTCGAAATAAGGCACAGCTGACACTGGTCCTGCTCACACAGGTAATCTAACCTATAACTGTAGCCTATAAAATACATCTTCATCTTCCAATTCCATGTCCATTGTAGGCTATCTGAAAAAAATTACATTCCTTCATTCAGATTAGATAACTGCGTTTTCAACAATTCTTCATTTAATTAATATATTAATCAGGTTACTGCAATTATACCATAAAATTTTAAATTAAATCATGATTTCAGCAGATAATGAAAATGTATTTATGTCATAATAATAAGAGAAAAGTGCAGTACATGTAATTAACATTGTATTTCGCTTTTCGCAATTGGAATTACTGAATAATAACATCGAATTTCTTTATTGCAGTAATCGATATTCAACTATTTCAACTTCACAATGTCTGAATAGGTTAAGTATTTGTAAATATAAAATTATTAATATTTTGTGATCGAATTTTAGAGATATATTATTTACATTTTTATTTTATTCATGCAATATTCTTAATAAATGTCGCTCGAGGTCTGAGATTTCCCAGATAAATCTCAGACCTCTCGTGACATTACTACAGATAAATCAGCTTCCTAGTAACAATTTTCCCTTTAGCCATAACGCCGTAACAGTGGGCGAAAATCCGTAATAATTATGGAAAGCTCGTAATGTTTGGCACCAACGTAAAGAGTAAATAAAGAGTTTTCTCGTAATTTATTTTATTCCCTAATGAATATTCTCTTCACATTTTTACAAAATTATTGAAAACTTTCATCAATTTTCGCTCAGTCCCAATCTGCAATCGTATACCGCGTCAAAATTATATCAGTAGGTTCTTTATGGTTGTGAAACTTGGACTCTCACTTTGAGAGAGGAACATAGGTTAAGGGTGTTTGAGAATAAGGTGCTTAGGAAAATATTTGGGGTTAAGAGAGATGAAGCTACAGGAAAAATGGAGAAAGTTACACAACACAGAACTGCACGCATAAGTAGGAACCTGACATAAGTAGGAACATTAAATCCAGGCGTTTGAGATGGGCAGGGCATGTAGCACGTATGGGCGTATCCAGAAATGCATATAGAGTGTTATTTGGGAGGCCGGAGGGAAAAAGACCCTTGGAGAGGCCGACACGTAGATGGGAAGATAATATTAAAATGATAGACTTGCCGATGGAGTATGAAAGTCATTTTTTGACGTGTAACTATTGAATTAGTTACAAAGTTTTCACGATTACACAAGAGGAAGATTATTAATGAAAAGATATAGTGACAAGCCATGGACATTATTTGTAGTTTTTTGAAAATAGTCCTACAAGATTCCCTAGATTTGGCACATACTATTATTCTAATTGCTCTTTTTTCTAATATCTTTTTTGTACTATCTGTGGAATTTACCCAGAATATTATTCCAAAACTCATTACCGAGTGAAAGTATACAAAGTATATTGTTTTTAAGATACTGATATTTACTATCTTTTGCATAGATCTAATAGTAAAACATGCTGAATTTAGTTTGGGGGTAATTTCTTTAATATGATTTTTCCAATTTAACACATTATCGATTTTTAAGCCAAGAAATTTGGTTGTTGTTGTTCCTAATAGGCATCTATTTTTAATTATTGCGCTAGAAATTTGCGAGGTTGAATTTTGACAGGATTTAAATTGAATTTTCTAAGTTTTGTCACAATTTAATACTAATTTATTGACTGAGAACCAGTCACATATTTCGAAGAGAATTTCCTTTGTTGAAGATTGGAATGTGTTGGAGTTATTGGCTGTAATTACTATACTTGTGTCATCCGCAAATAATATTGGATGGCCTACATATTTTATTAGGGGGACAAGATCATTTATGAACACTAGAAAAAGTAGGGGACCTAATATTGATCCTTGAGGAATTCCATTATTAATAGTTCCCCATGCCGAAGCAGATTTCATAGTTGTATTGATTTCGACTTTCTATTAGTTGAAACACAGTTTATTGCTTATGTTAATATATAAAAATAATAAGCGGAGTAGGAATATTTTGTTGCAGGATCTGGCAAAACTGCCTACTACATGTTGTGTCCTCGATGCTTGCAGGAAATGTGATTCTGTGTTGGACTGATGTGTTGCACGTAGACTGAAAAAATAGGTGCACTACTTGTGATAGTTGTTTTGGATTTTTTTAAAGGCCTGCTGTGAGTATTTAAAGTATCTGAAATCCCTCTCCATTCCGCACTTGAATTGTGACAAACAAAGCTTGTAAGGACTCACGTTACCTTCAGGCCTGGAATACTGAAGTATATGCAAAGGGCGCTTTCCAGCGACAAAGAGCCACGCATTTTAACAGGGGCTTATTTTTTTTTTTTTAGAATTGTTTAGTTCGACCCTATTTACGTAGGTCGTCCACAAAATACAGGATCTTCCGTTAGGAACGCGACTGGACCCAGGAGCGTCGCTCATCCTTTGTATGTTATAGCGCAGCTCCCTTCACAGATAACTCGAGTCCGGTCGCGTTCCTAATGGAAGACTCTGTAAGAACACTTTATGCATTGCGGTTTTCTTGTAATCAAGTGGGTCTTCTTCAAATTAATGAAGGCAGTGTACTCCTATCTACCACAATGAACAGTTTCAGCTTTTGTCAACAGAAAAATGTAACTACTACTACTACTACTACTACTACTACTACTACTACTACTAACTACTAATGCTAGTACAACTGTTACTGCTACTACTACTGTAACAACTACTGCAACTATTACTACTGCTACTACTCAACTAACACTCCAATAATAATAATAATAATAATAATAATAATAATAATAATAATAATAATAATAATAATTATTAAAATTATTATTATTATTATTATTTATTTATTATTTATTTATTTATTGATATTTATGTGCTGGACAACAGCCATTGGCCAATAAAAGTCCAGCACAGTGATACAATTAATACATTGAAATGAACAACTATGGTTACAAGTGGAAAGTTTTAAATATTTAGGAACAATAATAACTAGTGATGGAAGAGTAGATCAAGAAGTACTGAACAGGATAAAGAAAGCAACATCAGCATACTATCAAATAAATAATACAATAGTTGGGAAAAAAGAAATAACCATTAAGACTAAAATACAGATATATAATTCAATAATTAAACCTATAATACAATATAGTACCGAAAGCTTACCACTCTTAGATAAACATCGAAGTAAATTAACAGCAGTGGAAATGAAATATCTTAGAAGAACTGTAGGAAAGACCAGAAGAGATAGGATAAGAAATGACAGGATAAGAGAAGAAGTTAAAATGAGAAAAGCATTAACAGAGGTGATTAATGAAAGGCAAATGAAATGGTTTGGGCATGTATATCGTATGGGAGAAGAAAGGAAGGTTAAACAGGTGATGGAAATGAGAGTGGAAGGAAGAAAGAGAAGAGGAAGACCAAGGATTAAATGGGAGGATACAATAGGAAGAATAGGCCAACAGAAAGGAAAAACAATGGTAGAGATGAAGAGAATGTGTAGAGACCGGGAAAAATGGATGAAATGGATGGAGAGAGGCGAACCCGACGCTTAGCAGCAGAAGGGACTGAAGAAGAAGAAGAAGAAGAAGAAGAAGAAGAAGAAGAAGAAGAAGAAGAAGAACTATGGTACAATTAAATACTTGAGTTAACAACAAAATAGTCCACACCTGTGGAGTAACGGTCAGCGCGTCTGGCTGCGAAACCAGGTGGCCCGGGTTCGAATCCCGGTCGGGGCAAGTTACCTGGTTAAGGTTTTTTCCGGGGTTTTCCCTCAACCCAATACGAGCAAATGCTGGGTAACTTTCGGTGCTGGACCCCGGACTCATTTCACCGGCATTATCACCTTCATATCATTCAGACGCTAAATAACCTAGATGTTGATACAGCGTCGTAAAATAACTCAATAAAATAAAAAAACAACAAAATAAAGAACATAGATTACAA
This sequence comes from Periplaneta americana, assembly GCA_025594305.2. Lineage (NCBI taxonomy): Eukaryota > Metazoa > Arthropoda > Insecta > Blattodea > Blattidae > Periplaneta > Periplaneta americana. The sequence continues at coordinate 162,031,870 of JAJSOF020000005.1, read as the reverse complement.
TAATTAATATACAATTAAAACTATAAAATATTAGGGAAAGGAGTTGATTCATACTACCAATTTGTGTATAAGGATTATGCAAATAATATTAGCAAAGACATTGCCATATTCTAATGCTTCTATACATTGAATGGATCTAAATCGCCTACATGTAAGTTAGCATGTTTAATACATCTGGAGACCGGCGAAGAAGATTTATAATTTCTAATACAGAAGAGTTTGTGATGTCTCTTGTCCTTCATAGGAATACGAAGGATGACAATGTTTAAGAAAGATTGAAAATTAATGTCACCTTTAAGGACCTTACATAAGAATAAGTAATCGAGATCATGACGTCTGGCATACAGGCTTCGATATTTAAAGCGCTCGCATTTTTGATCATAGTTATACCCAGAGTTATTAGGCAGGAATCGGTACGAACATGATGAAATAAATTTCCTTTGAATATTTTCAAGTTTTGCCGAATCAAGAACTAGTAATAGAGTTCCAAGCTACAGATGCATATTCGAGTTTCGATCTCACTAATGTATAGTATAGTATTAAAAGAGAGTCAGGTGTTGAAAAAGAATAAGTAATTAACCGAATTATTCCTAACATTTTTATTGCATGGTTATAAATATAATCAATGTGGTTATGAAAATATAATTTATTGTCAATTAATACACCGAGGTCTCTAATACAATCTTTTCTGTTAATTAATACATTTTTTAGATGATAGTTATATTTTAGTGTAGAAGTTTTCCTTGAAAATGATATTACGTAAGTTTTGGATTCATTAATCACCATCCCGTTTTCAACTGACCAATTGGTAATTGAATTAATGTCATCCTGAAGAAACTGACAGTCAGCAACACTATTGATTTTTCGAAAATTTTTAAGAACGTCAGTGAATAATAGATAGTCAGAACTTATTCTTTTGCAAATGTCGTCAATGAAGATTAAAAACAGAAGAGGTCCTAAAGTTGAGCCTTGGGGGACACCACAAATAATATTAAATGGATCAGAGAAAGTATTCGAAATACGTACACTAGATTGTCTAATAAAATAATAATAATAATAATAATAATAATAATAATAATAATAATAATAATAATAAATAGATAAAATGTCAAGAATAAACTTAGAAATAAAGGGAAAAAGAAAGAAATATCCAAAAATAAAAAGGATTGTTCAAGAGACGCTCAGCACATATTTAACATTATTCAGTAACTCCACGCATATTAACATGTTACCATTTGTGCCTCTGCCTACTTTTTTTTGGCGATTATGATAAAGAATCCTGTTCTGAGGTTGGGACACTCATTAGATCTAAATCTGTTAGTCCCGTATGATAGAAAGATAAAATGAATGGTTTATAGTAAAACCCCGGACAAGTCTAAAATATTAATTTTTCAGGGAACGAAAAAACTGTCCCTCACGTTTCTCATACAATATAATAACCTGATATATTTTGTATAAGCATCTCATATAACTACCAACTTTGGTAAAAAGTTTCACTGTTCTCTTTGATATGGTTTCTTGAAAAAAAAAAAATAACTTCTGGACATCCACTTGTTGCAGAAAATTTTGTATGTACTCACATTAATTGAGAAAAAGCATTTGAAATCGTGTTTCATTCATATTGTCAACTGTATCAACATACAAATAAACCTTAAAAGTATTTTATTAAATTAAAAAATTAGTGTTGGAATGATTTCCTGAACAAGAAAACAATACTGTTATGTTTATATTCTTAGCTTTCTAAATTTGTGTCCTTCAGCCTTTGAATTCAGGTATTCTAATAACAGCACAAAAATTATGCTCAATAAAATTATTATTATTATTATTATTATTATTATTATTATTATTATTATTATTATTATTATTATTATTATTGGTGTTTTCAAATGTTTACCAACATGATTTATATGTTCTTCATCTTTAATTTTGGTGTTTCTTATTTTGTTTTCCTTCTTTTCTTTCTTCTTACTTTTCTTTGGCCATTTCATTTTGATTATCATTCATTTTTAAAACGAAATATTTAACCAATAACACCGATAATAATAGCTTATATGCAACTAATGCCATCTTCATGATATTTTCTAACAATAACTGGATAAGTTTGTGACTTGTTCGTCTTTTGCAAGAAAGACGTTGGACTAATACGCTTTTTGCAGAAACACTACATTTTCAAACATTCATTTCAATGGCACAAATGGGGGTTTTGTAGAAACTTGTTAAGTCAATAGATGTGGCTTGAAATAAGGTTAAGGGAACTTTACGATGCTCAAAATTTGAATTTTTGGACTTGTTCAGTTTTTGCTATCAACCCTTCAATTAGACAGGATGGGTGAAGATGAAGGGGATAAAGATGGCGAAAATGACCCAGGATTCTGCTCCGAAAGTTATCCTGCATTTGCTCTTAATAGGTTGAGGGAAAACCTCGGGAAAACCTCAACGAGCAACTTGTCCCAACTAGGATTAGATCAGACACTCTGACCAAAGCGGTGGATTCGCATTAACATTTTCGACTCAATTTCTTTTCGTAGAATTTGACGTGGCATTTTATCGTTCGAATTCTGTGGTAACCTATATATGTTTCCATATACTTTTTTTCCTAGCTATACCTAACTTAGCTGTTGTGTTTGCACTAACAAGTATTGAGATTTAATTCGAAGTATATAATTTACGGTTTTATTTTCATTTTTTTTTTACATAGCAATTATTGAAAGAATTTTTCCTAAATCTTTCTCTTCTTTTTCCATCTAAATATAATACATAAACATTATCAAAAGTAATGGCCTTTATAGGTAAGCAACCAATCAGATCGAAAATAATAATCAATAATGCAGCAATAGAGAAAGTTTCTCATTTTAACTGTTTAGGTTGTGAAGTGTCATACAATAAAGATAATGATGTAATATAAAAACTATATAAATTTCAATATATGTGTGGCACTATAAGTAGAACATTGAAGAACAAGACAAGAGTTGATACACAGCTAAAATTTTATAAGACTATGGCTGTTCCAACGTTGATGTATGGATCTGAGAACTGGGCTCTAAATAGATCTGATGTTAGGAAAGTTGAAACAAGTGAAATGAAATTTCTAAGAAGAGTAGCAGGCCTTACCTTACGTGACCAAGCGAGCGACAATGAAATAAGACAAACATTAGGAATATATGATTTAAAAGAGAAAGTATATACAAATAAAATTAATTGGTATAATCATATACAAAGAAAGGACCATAATTCTATCAGTGGCGTAGCATGAAATTTTGAGCAGGGGAAGCTAACTCAAGTTGTCTTTCATGCAATATGAGAAAACGTATTACAAAAATACAGTCTTAAAATAAATAGTAGTCAATTTCAAGTCAGCAGTCGAAGATTGGTTGGAACATCGTAAGTAACACCAATAAGGCATGACCTCAAATGATACGTAATAAAATACGATTTCACGATTTACACATATCTCTAACAAATAGACACGTATACGTATAACATTAGCTCACTCCCTGTCATACTTAGAGAAATCACAATATTAGTATCATTACGTAAGTATGCGTCTGTCTTTTGGTTGTGTCCTTCATTGACAGCAAGGGAGTCGGTCATTTGTTTTTTAAATCACACTTTTGTTCGTAAGTCAGTCTTGATAATACAATTGTCCTAAAAAATTCAAGTAAATTAGTGTCAGGAACTGTTATTTCGCTCATTATTTATTATATCAGCCACAATGCACACTAACACTTAAACTGAACACAACTGACGAATAGGGTTAACTCGGAAACTACTTATTTTGAATGTTAAAGCTAGCTTCTTTTCGAGCCTTGCGACTAGGGTAGTTTAAAAGGGATGGAAAATCTGCGGGGTGGATTACACAGAAGAAACCGGTCTGCTTGGAAGCTGGTATGTGCAGGCTTCTTGTTTGCTGCTGCATCACAAATAATCCTGAGCTGCCGCATCACAATATTTAACGCGGAAATATAAATTCTATTCAAATTAATAAATAATTTTCTCCATAAACTGCAGGTTTATTATGAAATTATTAACTGGGGAAGCTGAGCTTTTTAGCTTACATTGACGCTACGCCACTGAATTCTATAACAAAACAGGTTTTAAATTATAATCCAAAAGGATATCGTGACGTAGGACGTCCGGTAACCAGATGGAGAGATTCTCTGAGTCGGAACAGGCCATGAGACAGCCGAATATGAAGATGATGATGATGATGATGATGATGAAACATTATTATCAATTTAATCATGACTCAGCTTTTGTATCTGAATATAGTCGCTAAATAAACAGTCATCCATTACAAGAAAAGTACAGTATTTGCTGTCCGATATGTCTTGATCTAAAGAATTAAAATATTTATAATTTTCGCCTGCAGTTGTTGAAAGTTTCATACTACAGTGGTCGATATGCACACAGATAAAAGAGGCAATTTCGTTTACTGATTAATGGATGTGTAATAAATTATGACGTAGTTTATACATAATCTCTGAGATTATTGAGTTTTGTTCGTAACACCGACATGATACAAACTGAATAGATTCATGTAATTGTAATAGCTATAGTAAAATTATACAACTGGTATAATACGATAGGTAGAATAAAACATTTTGCGATGCCGATAAGCAGTTTACAATACTGGCTGACTGTAAAAATCAACCGAAAAATAAATCTTCGTGGTATAATTTTATGATGCACAGAGATCGATATTCAAAGTTATTACTAAAAATAATTCTGTTCATTTCATGCTATTGTAAAATCTTATCCTCAGGGATGAGTATGGAGTTCCTCAGGGATCAATATTAGGCCCCTTGCTCTTCTCTATTTATACAAATGGAATTTCTAAATCATTTAAGCACTGCAGATATCAAATATATGCAGACGACGTTCAATTATATATTTCAGCCCGTCTTGACGCACTAAATGATAGCATTAATAGTCTTAATGAAGATATTGATTCCATCTCTTCCTGGTCTCAACAATTTGAGCTTAACCTAAACGCATGTATATCACAGGCTATTCTGTTCGCGAACCGTAGATTAATTCCTGCAGTCAACGACCTGAATATTCCACCTGTGAAACTGAATAAAACAATCATCCCGTTTAGCTCTACCGTAAAAAATCTCGGAGTGCATTTCGAATCTAATCTCAGTTGGGATACGCATATTAAATATACATGTAAGAAGGTATTCTCTAATCTCCATTCACTAAAAAGATTGTATCATTATCCATCTAAATTAAAACAGACGCTGGTACAGACACTCATTCTACCTCACTTCGATTATTGCGACGTTTTGTTCAGTGATCTCAGGATTGATTCCGCTCAGAAACTACAGCGTGTTCATAACGCGTGCGTCCGCTTCATTTGTAATGTTCGATACTGTGATCATATCTCACCTTCTTTTGAGAAGTTATTATGGCTTAGGTTACATGAGAGGAGAAATCTATACTCACTTTCTCTCCTGTATCGAATTATGCACACTTCATCCCCCTATTATTTATACGCTCGTTTTCACACTCTCTCTCGCTATCATAATATTAATACTCAATCACAACGCGATAACACGCTAGAAATTCCACTTCACACATCATCTCTGTATTCCTCATCTTTTACTGTTGCTACCTCTCGTCACTGGAACTCTCTGCCGCCTGAAGTCAAGGGCTGCCGAACATTGAAATCTTTCAAATCCAAGTTAGAAAATTATCTTATGACGAGTTGCCAAACTAACTTACTATTATGACAAGTGTTGTATTGCATGTTTCCACGTATTCACATTTCTTTTTATGTTCTAGTGATATTTAACTTATTTTATATTTTTATTTTCATATTTTCCGATAATGGTATATCTCTAAAGTGATAAGTTGAGCTATATATAATCATAATTTTCCTTACTGTGTGTACTTAAAAATATTGTATTCATTGTATGCTTTGTACTGCACTATTTTATTATTACTATTAATATTATTATTACTATTAGGCCTGTTATTATTATTATTATTTTTATTATTATTATTATTATTATTACTATTCTTATTTTTTATTATTATTATTATTATTATTATTATTATTAATTGTCTTATTTTTATACTTTGTATGCCTCATTTATTTTTGACCTGCTGTTCACATTTTATTATGTTTTTTCTTTCTTTCTGTATGTTATATATTATGTCTGATTTCTTCTTACTTGTTATTTACATCTTATTATTATTATTATTATTATTATTATTATTATTATTATTATTATTATTATTATTATCTTATTCAGTTTTGTGTGTAAAATTGTAGTGTACTTTGTAAATTTTTAGTGTTTTGTACAGCAGTTTTTACTCCTGGTTGAGTGTTAGAGAAGGCCGTATGGCCTTAACTCTGCCAGGTTAAATAAATTATTATTATTATTATTATTATTATTATTATTATTATTATTATTATTATTATATTTTACTGTCTCAAGCTAAGACATGCTTATATAAAGTCAGATGTCATAAAAATGTTCTGTTGCCTTGCATTTTAGTTTCACAGTAGTACCTCATTAATCCGGACTAATTAGGGGAAAGTCCAGTCTGAAGTAGTGGAAGTCCGAATAATAGGGTCTACAGAGTTTTCTGGAACATAATTATATCGATAACAAATTGAAAAATGTAATGATGTACCATATAGTCGTTTAATTACTGAATTAAGTGTTTAATCATTGTGTTTTACAAACTTATGAAAAATAAAACATTAATAAAAATGATGAGTTTCAAGGTCTGAAAAATTTAGTGAAATTATTTTATATAATTATATCAGCTACTATAAAAGTTAAATGAACAAAACTCTTCATGCTTAATATACATAAATAGTGTAATTATTACACTTTATAAAACACTATTCAGAATTTAAAAATGGTAACAATTACCTGTAAAAGAATGCCAAATTTGCATATATTTTAACAACCGTAAAGCATTTACATAATAAAATATATAATTAATTAAATATCTGCATGATTCTTTTATTGAAATCCTTTAAAGACCTACATCAACAACATAGTCTAGGATATTTTACCTATTCCTTCAGGAAATATTTTTATTATTACCTTTTGCATTAGTTATTTCACACCAACTCTTGTTCCATTGGGTAATTTTGGTGGGTCAGCATTTCGCAATCACATTATTGGTGATTCAATATTAAGTAGGTATTTGGTGGCATTTCTTGTATTGTACGGTCGCTCGGAGAAAAATCAGGGGAAGGGGTACAATAATTGAGTAAGCTACCGAAGCAATGGTTGTTGTTACACAACTCGACACACGACTAAGGAAGCAGCGTCGCAACATCTACTAGAGTAACTTACGTTACTTAAACGTCACACTTTATTTATTTATTTAAATTTAAATATACAGAATAAAGAATATAATTACAAAATAAAAAAAGAGAAATAGAAATAAAACAATACAAGCAATATAAAAAGAAGATACAGTAGTATTAACAAAATTTGAGACCGAATGAGCAGCGCACGTGCTCGGTCGCAGTTCAGATATAATATTAAAATAAAAGAATAATAATAATAATAAAACTAAATAAGTGAAATAAAATAGGAAATAAAATATAATTACAGCGGCAATGGAATTATATAATATAATATTAACACTAGAGAAGAATAATATCGCACGTGAAAAGTAGGACTAATATATATTTCAAAATTATAGAATACAAATATAATTTAGGTTGATTAATTCATACACATAGGCTATAAATTTATTTAATCAAATTGAAGATATTAACACGTTTCTAATTTTCTTGTTATATGTTAGTTGGTTGCATGTTAGAAGTTCTGGGTGTAATTTAGTTAAAGCATTGTACAACCGAGGGCCAAAATTAATGCTATGCTTTAGACCAGCAGATGTGAGACATTTAGGTTATACTAATGTTGAATTAATATTTCGTCTTGTGTCATAATTGTGTGTCTGTAATACAAACTTATTACGATTTTTATGATAAAATTTTAACAGCGTATACTTATAAATTTGTTCAATATTAAATACATTATATTCAGAATAAATTAATTTAGTTGGATAATCGAAACGTTTCTTCAAAGAAATTTTAATTATTCGTTTTTGTAGTAAATTTAACGGACTAAGAATAATTACGTTCCATGTTTATTTTCAGGAATAACGTTTGCCATTGTTGTTAGCCTATTATTATTATTATTATTATTATTATTATTATTATTATTATTATTATTATTATTATTATTATTATTATTATTAGGCTATATTATTATTTTTTATTTTTATTTTATTGGGTTATTTTACGACGCTGTATATTATTATTATTATTATTATTATTATTATTATTATTATTATTATTATTATTATTATTATTATTAGGCTATATTATTATTTTTCATTTTTATTTTATTGGGTTATTTTACAATGCTGTATATTATTATTATTATTATTATTATTATTATTATTATTATTATTATTATTATTATTATTATTATTATTATTATTATTATTATTATTAGGCTATATTATTATTTTTTATTTTTATTTTATTGGGTTATTTTACGACGCTGTATATTATTATTATTATTATTATTATTATTATTATTATTATTATTATTATTATTATTATTATTATTATTAACTTTTGTTATTTCCTTTTCACGGAAAACTATCTCCCTAAAATTTAACTATTCTCTCAGTAATGTTGTAATTACTAGGAAAGATTGTATTAGAGATCTTGGTGTCCTACTTGATTCAAAATTATATTTCCATGATCATGTGCAATATATTTATACCCATTCGTTAAGAATGCTTGGTCTAATTAGGTCTATAACTTATTCTTTTTCCACTCCTATGTGTTTATTAATTTTATACTATACGTTGGTTAGATCCAAGCTTGAATATGCATCTGTTGTATGGAACTCCATTACTTCCAGTGACTCGGCTAAATTGGAGAATATTCAAAGAAAATTTATTTCCTTTTGTTCTGATAGATTTTTACCAAATTCCGATTATAACTATGAGATTAAATGCAAATATTTCAATTGCGGTAGTTTGTTCACCAGACGTCAGGATCTTGATTATTTATTTTTTTGTAAAGTCATTAAGGGTGATATTGATTGTGAATCTTTCATAAGCAAATCAGTCTTCGTATTCCAGCTAATGGTCTAAGATTTCATAAATTGTTTTATAAGAAAAATCCTAAATCTCTCTCTCCGGTCTGCAGATGCATTAAATATGCTAATTTGCATGGATTAAACTTGGATCCATTTAATGTGTAGTATATCTGAGTTTTTTTTTCTCACTGATCTAATTTTAATAATTATTTGTCCATTTTTTTTCTCTTGCATTTGGTCAATTATCTTATTGTACTAATTTATGATTTTATAATTTTTATTTGATTTATGATTGATGTAGACTATTATATTGTTTGTATTTCATCTCATTGCCATTTTCTATCATTCATTCTCATCATCATTTGTTGTTTTGTTCTGTTTTTGTATCATGCTAAACTTTAATTGGCCTTGTGCTGTTGTTTTGCACATTAATATTCTAAATAAATAAATAAATAAATAAATAAATAAATAAATAAATAAATAAATAAATTATTATTATTAGGCTATATTATTATTTTTTATTTTTATTTTATTGGGTTATTTTACGACGCTGTATATTATTATTATTATTATTATTATTATTATTATTATTATTAATATTATTATTATTAATATTAGGCTATATTATTATTTTTCATTTCTATTTTATTGGCTATATTATTATTTTTCATTTCTATTTTATTTTACGACGCTGTATATTATTATTATTATTATTATTATTATTATTATTATTATTATTATTATTATTATTATTAGGCTATATTATTATTTTTTATTTTTATTTTATTGGGTTATTTTACGACGCTGTATATTATTATTATTATTATTATTATTATTATTATTATTATTATTATCATTGTCTTCTAGTCGTCATGAAGAGCAGTCGACTTTTTGTGTAGCTCCGCTGTTTTCACAGTGTTCAGTTATTACTACATTCGTCTGTGTCCTCATTTAAGGCGCTTAGTTAACTGCGTACAATGCCGCCTAGTAAAGATACGTGTTCTAAATGTAGCGCTGCTTTCTTCGGCAGACAAAAGTTCCTAAAGTGTGTTGGGCCTTGTGGCCTAAGATTTCATCTTGATTGTTTAAATATGAGTGAAGTTGAATACGATTTTTTCATGAAGGGAGGTATTTCCTCCTTCAAGTGTGATGAGTGTACCAGTGCTGCGAAGGCGGTTCATGGTGATAACACTCCTGTGAAACCGACCAAGAAGACCGATAAGAAGATCATCTCGCCTACTAGAGAACTTGAACTACCTAATTTACAAAGTAAGGAATCTCTCTGTTCAAATAGAGACGGTACGATTGAATGGTGAATCCATTCTAGATACTTTAACAGTTATTCTGGAGCATGTTAAAATCTTGAAAAGAAATGGGTGATTTAAAGAGCGAGAATACTGCCCTCAAATTACAAATGGCCGAGATTTTGGTAAAAATTCCTGTCCTTGTAAGCCTGATCAGATTGTCCCAAAATTGGGTCAACAGTCCACTGTTCACCCGGTTACTAAATCCTACAGTAGTGTTTTGTCTGACACTGTTAATTCTCGCAATCATGCGAAGTCAGCACCGAGTACTTCATTTGCTCTTACTCATCATAACAGTAATGAGGTAATCTCTGCTGTCGTACGCACAGACGATAGCACTGTTGCGTTATCAAATAACGTAGACTCCGATGGGTTTCAAACTGTCACTCGCAAAAATTTAAGAAACGAGATCCTAAAGTTGGCACTCTAACTAATAGCAACTTAGAAATGGCTCCAGAGAGAATCAGAACCAAATCTCTTTTTGTTTCTAGATTTAGTCCTAATGTAAATGAGAATAATATTAAGGATTCACTCTTTCATCAACGTAAATTAAGGTCTCTCGAAATAACTAAATTGAAAACAAAATACCAGTCGTATTCCTCTTTTCATATCTCAGTTGATGAGAGGGATTTGAGTTAATTAATAATTCTGATGTTTGGCCTGCGGGATGCCTCATTGCACCCTTTTTTTTGGTAAACTTAAACCTGAGCAGCATTTTGCTCCACCAGGTACTTCAGTTGATTCTAGGGTTAATGCCTCTTAATATTATTCTCTAACTCTCAATGCACAGTTCTAATAATCATCTTGAGATATTTTACCAAAATGTTCGTGGTCTTAATACAAAAATTGATGAAATTTTTCAAAATGTAGTAAGTAATAATGATATCATTATCTGTCTTACTGAAACATGGTTATCTGAATCAGTATTAAATACAAACTTATTCCCTAACAATTATACTGTGTTTCGAGCAGACAGAACGTATGAGGACACCAATAAAAAAGAGGTGGGGGTGTCCTAACAGCGATTAACAACCAGTTACCTTTTACCTGTCGGCGATATGATTTAGAAATTATTAATGAATGTGTTTGGATTGAAATTAAAATGGCTGATGGTATTAATTTATTAATTGGAAATCATTACTTCCCACCTGATTTCGGTCATAATCACTTAAAATCTTACCTCAATTTTCTTGAAAAAAACCTTGATACTCATAATTTTAGAATAGTAATTATTGGTGATTTCAATTGTCCTGGTATGGATTGGTCAACTGGTTTTAATCTTAATGATATTCATTACTACTCTAAAATCAAGTCCAGTGATTTATATTCCTCGTCTTGCCTTCTGGGATTAAACCAAATTAATTTTACTGTCTCAAATAAAAATCTACTTGATCTTGTCTTTACTAATATTATTAATAGTACAGTAAAACTAGCCAATCATTCTCTAGTTTTGGAGGATTCTTATCATCCATCTATCTCCATTAATCTTGAAGTGTATTTGTCGCTACCTGATCACTGCCAATCTAGTACCTTCATCAATTATTCTCAAGGTGATTACTTGAAACTCTATTCCACTCTATACAATCATGATTGGAATTCCATATATCAAACTACTGATGTTAACGTTGCTGCTAACGCGTTATCCCAGATTATGAACAAAGCTATTTCTCTTGCTGTTCCTGTCACTTTCGTAAAAAATCGCACTATCCTAAATGGTTTTCAAATACCTTGCGTATACTTATTAGGAAAAAGAACAAAGCACATAGAAATTTTAAGAAATTCAAAACTGATCACCATTATCAAATTTTTTCCAATTACAGAAAACAAGTTAAAGCTATGATAAAATCTGACAAATTTAAATGGTTACAATCCATTGATGAAAATTTGAAGAATGAACCTAAGAAATTTTGGAAATACGTAGAATCTTTTCGTAAATCCAATAATTATCCCACCGAATTATTAATAAATGGGATTCACATTACTGATCAGCAAGAAATTGCTAATGCATTTGCTAATCAATTCAAATCGATTCAAAAACAGCCTAATTCTAATCTCTGTTTGTTGGAGTATAATTCTACTGACTTCTTATCCTTACCTAAAATTACAGTTGAAGACGTTTCATTAGCCATAAAAAGCTTAAACCTAATAAATCAAAGGGCACTGATGGCATTCCTAATTTTATTATTAAGGGATGTTCTAATATTCTAATACCGTTTTAACCTTTATATTTAATTTAAGTTTATTAACTGGTACATACCCTATGCTTTGGAAAGAAGCATCCGTTATTCCTATCTTTAAGAATGGTAAAAAAATGTTGTTTCCAATTATAGACCTATTTCAATATTAAACAATTTCTCAAAAATTTTTGAAAAAATAATCCACAAACATGTTTCATTTTATGTTAAGAATAAAATTAATTCAGCACAACACGGTTTTACTAAAGGTAAATCAACAACTACAAACTTAGTATCCTACCTTAATCTTGTTATGCCTGTTGTTGAAACCCAAGGTCAAATTGACTCAATTTATATCGACTTTAGCAAAGCGTTTGATGTTGTACCTCACAATATTCTGATAAATAAATTAAAAACTTTGGTCTCTCTTCTAACTACGTGAGCTGGTTTGAAAACTATTTAACTAATAGACAATGTTGTGTTTGTCTTGGTGATTCTCTCTCGGACCCATTTAATTGTTTATGTGGAGTTCCCCAAGGATCTACATTGGGCCCTCTATTATTTTTATTATTTATTGATGACATATGTAAAAGAATAAGTTCAAACTACCTGTTATTTGCTGATGATCTCAAAATCTTTCGCTCAATAAATAGTTCTGCCGATTGCCAAACTCTTCAAAATGATATTAACTCCATTGAACTTTGGTCTGACATCAATGGAATGAAAATTAATGAAACAAAAACTTTTGTCATTTCGTACTCTCGAAAAACTACTTCCATAAAATTTAATTATTCTCTTAATAACGCCTGTATTATTAGGAAAAATTCTATAAAAGATCTTGTGTACTACTCGATTCTAAATTATACTTTCACGATCATGTTCAATATATTTATAATCATTCAATAAGAATGCTTGGTTTAATAAGGTCTATAACTTATTCTTTTTCTACTCCTGAGTCACTATTAATTCTATACTTTACTTTGGTTCGCTCTAAACTTGAATATGCATCTGTAGCCTGAATTCCATTACTTCAACCGATTCGGTTAAATTGGAAAATATTCAAAGAAAATTTATTTCCTTATGTGCTTTTCGATATATACCCAATTCCACTGACTTTAACTATGATATTACCTGTAAATATTTTAACTGTTGTAGCCTTTATGCTAGACGTCTAAATCTTGATTATCAATTTTTTTGCAAAGTTATCAAGGGTGATATTGATTGTGAGTCTATCATAAACAATATCAGCCTTCGTATTCCTACAAAAGGTTTAAGATTTCAAAAATTTTTTTATAACCGAAATTCAAAATCACTTTCTCCAGTCTGTAGATGCATAAAATATGCCAATTTGCATGGGCACAATTTAGATCCTTTTAAGGTTTAGTTTCGTTTTGATTATTAGTTTTTACTGTTTGTACACAATTGTATTCATGTATGTTTTTGTTATTTATGATATTATTTATTTTTGTTTTGCACCTTTGTATCTTCTGTTTGTGTATTGTGCTGAACTATAATTGGCCTCTGGCTGTTTTCAGCACACAAATATTAATAATAAATAAATAAATAAATAAATAAATTATTATTATTAGGCTATATTATTATTTTTTATTTTTATTTTATTGGGTTATTTTACGACGCTGTATATTATTATTATTATTATTATTATTATTATTATTATTATTATTATTATTAGGCTATATTATTATTTTTTATTTTTATTTTATTGGGTTATTTTACGACGCTGTATATTATTATTATTATTATTATTATTATTATTAGGCTATATTATTATTTTTTATTTTTATTTTATTGGGTTATTTTACGACGCTGTATATTATTATTATTATTATTATTATTATTATTATTATTATTATTATTATTATTAGGCTATATTATTATTTTTATTTTTATTTTATTGGGTTATTTTACGACGCTGTATATTATTATTATTATTATTATTATTATTATTATTATTAGGCTATATTATTATTTTTTATTTTTATTTTATTGGGTTATTTTACGACGCTGTATATTATTATTATTATTATTATTATTATTATTATTATTATTATTATTATTATTATTATTATTATTAGGCTATATTATTATTTTTTATTTTTATTTTATTGGGTTATTTTACGACGCTGTATATTATTATTATTATTATTATTATTATTATTATTATTATTATTATTATTATTAGGCTATATTATTATTTTTCATTTCTATTTTATTGGGTTATTTTACGACGCTGTATATTATTATTATTATTATTATTATTATTATTATTATTATTATTATTAGGCTATATTATTATTTTTATTTTTATTTTATTGGGTTATTTTACGACGCTGTATATTATTATTATTATTATTATTATTATTATTATTATATATTATTATTTTTTATTTTTATTTTATTGGGTTATTTTACGACGCTGTATATTATTATTATTATTATTATTATTATTATTATTATTATTATTATTATTATTAGGCTATATTATTATTTTTTATTTTTTTTTATTGGGTTATTTTACGACGCTGTATATTATTATTATTATTATTATTATTATTATTATTATTATTATTATTATTATTATTATTAGGCTATATTATTATTTTTATTTTTATTTTATTGGGTTATTTTACGACGCTGTATATTATTATTATTATTATTATTATTATTATTATTATTATTATTATTTTTCATTTTTATTTTATTATTTTACGATTATTATTATTATTATTATTATTATTAGGCTATATTATTATTTTTTATTTTTATTTTATTGGGTTATTTTACGACGCTGTATATTATTATTATTATTATTATTATTATTATTATTATTATTATTATTATTATTATTATTAGGCTATATTATTATTTTTTATTTTTATTTTATTGGGTTATTTTACGACGCTGTATATTATTATTATTATTATTATTATTATTATTATTATTATTATTATTATTATTTTAGTCCGGATAGTAGAGTACTATATTCCAAGGAGAACATTTTCTCTAATACACGGTCGTCAAACTCTAAACCTTCTGAGGCTTTGTGTAAGTATAGCCTACATATAGAACAGTTCTACCTTGACTTTATAGAAACATCAGCATCGATCGCTTTTGTTTTTAACTTATACATGACTCAAATATCCATAGCAACCGCCTATGGGCGAGTGAAGGAGAAAAGAGAAGTTATTATATTCACTGCAATCGGCTATTGGCTTGCAAAATAACTTCTTATTGTGTAGTTAAAGCGAACATCCCTGCTACATATAAACTTGATTTAAAAGACAATTCAATGTAAGAGTCAATATCGTTCTAACAGAATCGTAACTGTGTTTTCGGCAGCGATTCCACTACCGAAGTAGCATCCAGCTATCGTTGATATATGCAAATATATATAGCTTCAACTGAGCCGAGAAAGCAGAAGACAAAGGCATTTTGGAAGGGGGAAGGAAGATGGGAAGTGGTCTTGGAATTGCCTTGCTTCAGCTCCACAGATGGGAATCAATGGTGAAAGATGAGGCTACAATAAGAAAGAATACAAAAAAGAAATAAACGGAGTTTAGATAGCGGCGGAAGATATTAGATATAAACACAGGGTGTTAATGCAAAGAGATACCATTTCCAAAGAAAAAATGGGGTCACGAAAATGACAGAAACGTTCTGATAATACTTGCTGCACAAACGTCCAGTGCTTTTATTATGTTCGAAATACCATTATTATTATTATTATTATTATTATTATTATTATTATTATTATCATTATCATTATCATCATCATCATTATCATCCTGTCAAGTACTAGTCCCAAAAGAACTGTTACGGCCTGAAAAAGCGATTTTCTTGCCATCTTATCACAGGTCACAAAGTGACCGTTTCCCATTTGGACGATACTTCAGTCCACACCTGTGGAGTAACGGTCAGCGCGTCTGCCTGCGAAACCAGGTGGCCCGGGTTCGAATCCCGGTCGGGGCAAGTTACCTGATTGAGGTTTTTTCCGGGGTTTTCCCTCAACCCAATACGAGCAAATGCTGGGTAACTTTCGGCGCTGGACCCCGGACTCATTTCACCGGCATTATCACCTTCATATCATTCAGACGCTAAATAACCTAGATGTTGATACAGCGTCGTAAAATAACCCAATAAAAAAATAAGAAACGATACTTCATTATTGCCTTAGGGATCCTGGATGAAACAATTCTTGAGACGTGTTCCTTCCAGTTTAACTGATATCTGGATATATATAGTCCAGTACTGATGACACATTAAGTTCTTGAAGGATAGGAATCTTTATTTTTCTTTCGATCCCATTTAGTGTAGCCAGTTGTTCGGCGCATGAATCTCATCTCGCAAGCTGTTAGTCTGCTTTCATCTTTTGTCCTTATAGTCCACGCTTCACTCCCATAACATAAGACTGGTCGAGCTATTATTTGATAAAGACGAGTACGAGTTGATTTTTGTACTAATGAAGGTTTTGAAACTATATTAATGGTGCCCATTGATTTATTGAATTTTACAATTTTCTCTGATAAATCCAAATTTTCAACAAAAAAAAAGTTTATATCCTAAATAATTAAACTCATTAACTCTTTCCAAAATTGTGTTATTTAAACAAATTTTGCTTGGTATTGGGTATTTATCACAAAAGGCCATTATTTTTGTTTTGTTAATGGATATTTTGATTGAATATTTTTGAGCTATTAAATTTAAATTATTATTATTATTATTATTATTATTATTATTATTATTATTATTATTATTATTATTATTATCGTATATATATCGCTACAAGAAGAAATTTACCTACCAAATTAATTATTTCCATTCGTATTTTAGGACTGTTCCGGGAATAGAATATTAAACATAAAAAATAAAATAGTGAGTGTTAAGTACTATTAAATCAGGAATTTAATTTTCTAACTTAGGAGAAGCATGTGTTCATTGGCATTGTTATTTAAATCCATGCATACTTCTATTCCATCTACATAGCAGCACGTTTTCAGTTTTTCATAACAGTACGGAATCAAAATCAAGCACTTCTTTCTCTGCCTCATTACATAACGTCACTTTACTCATCCTCCTACACGGTGTTATTACTTTGTCTTTGAAATCCTCTATCTTGTAACATCAGAGATTTTTCGTACGCTATCGAATTTCACAAGTACTATGTTACAGTGGTATATTTTTCTAATGAAATGTATTATTAATATATTATTAGATATAGTGATTACAGCGTATATGATATGTCTCGTGACCAGAATATTGTACGAAAAGGAAATATAAAAATGGAGATTATCCTTTGAACAGGTGGAAAAAATTCAAATATCTGGGAGCAACAGTAACAAATATAAATGATACTCGGGAGGAAATTAAACACAGAATAAATATGGGAAATGCCTGTTATTATTGGGTTGAGAAGCTTTTATCATCCAGTCTGCTGTACAAAATCTGAAAGTTAGAATTTATAAAACAGTTATATTACCGGTTGTTCTTTATGGTTGTGAAACTTAGAATCTCACTTTGAGAGAGGAACATAGGTTAAGGGTGTTTGAGAATAAGGTGCTTAGGAAAATATTTGGGGCTAAGAGAGATGAAGTTACAGGAGAATGGAGAAAGTTACACAACACAGAACTGCACGCATTATATTCTTCACTTGACATAATTAGGAACATTAAATGCAGACGTTTGAGATGGGCAGGGCATATAGCCAGTATGGACGAATCCAGAAATGCATATAGAGTGTTAGTTGGGAGGCCGGAGGGAAAAGACCTTTTGGGAGGCCGAGACATAGATGGGAAGATAATATTAAAATGGATCTGAGGGAGGTGGGATATGATGGTAGAGACTGAATTAATCTTGCTCAGGATAGGGACCAATGGCGGGCTTATGTGAGGGCGGCAATGAATCTCCGGGTTCTTTAAAAGCCAATAAGTAAGTAAGTAAATATTAATATTGCATATATCGCTACGAGAAGAAATTTACCTTCCAAATTAAATTATTTCCATTTGTATTTTTAAGACTGTTCCGGAAATAGAATATTAAACATAAAAAGACAATAGTGTGTATTATTATTAAATCGGGAATTTAATTTCCTAACCTAGAAGAAGCATGCATTCATTGGCACTGTTATTTAAATTCATGCATACATCTATTCTACCTATGTAGCTGCACGTTTTCAGTTTCTCACAACAATACGGAATCAAAATCAAGCACTTCTTTCTATCCCTCATCACATAACGTCATGACATTCATCCTCCTATACGGTGTCATTACCTTGTCTTTGGAATCCTCAATCTAGTAACATCAGAGATTTCCGTACGCTATCGAATTTCAAAAGTATTATGTTACAGTGGTATATTTTTTTTAACGAAATGTATTATTAATATGTTATTAGTAGGCTCCGTATTCCAGCTACTTATAAACTGGAATGAAGTTGCCTAGTTCGAACTATATGTGACGTCACAGCGCAGGTACAGGTAGGTTCGTATAAAAATAATTATGCATCCTCTGCCCTCTTCCTCTAGAAAGTCAAAATCGAAACTCAGTCATAGTGAATAGTCTTATCGATTACTGATCCTACTAATCGTATTATTTAAATAAGTACATCTTTGTGGCTGACTGAAGATTAATTGCAGAGATAATAGTAATATACGTTACAAGAACGGTATGTTGACGTTTTCATGGTCGAGGAAAAGATTGAAAAAGCGAAACGTAGTTGAGCTTTATTCATTTCCGAGAACATGAAAACAAACATACCGCTCGTGTATCGTACATTATTTTGTGCGAAGATCGTTTATTACATACCTGAAAGACGAATTTCTGATTAGTTGCAATGAAATCTCCATGTTCGTTTCTGTTTAATGACGCCAACTTCGGAACACCAAAATATCTTTCTTCAACATTGTTGCTGTAAAATGTATTCTGTGTTTACTATACTCCAGCAGGCCGTGATATACGTCTGTCTTTTTTTCCCCCCAGTCTATAAATGCGAACTTAAAACAAACGGTAAGGTTATGTAATGATTTATTTTTCATTTTAATATTTTAACAGTATTATTTATATAACATATTGCAGTAATAACATCCGCATCTGGAATCTTGTTGATTTTTTGACGGCTTCCTTAATGTTACTTGTATCAGGAATGCAATAAGTTTCGTGGAGTAGTAGACTTTACTTAATTTTTTAAAATATTTAAAAAAATAATTAATATTGCAATTTAGGTGAAATTGCAGTGGTAAGTTTCCAATTTATAATTATTACTATGTTAAACGTCTCTAAAAATAATATGTTAAAAGCCTAAAGTAGTAAAATGAATGTCGCGCTTAAGCGGTAAGAAGAGGGAAATTGTTATGTGTGTTACGTTGGAATACTGAATGTGGTATTTCACACTTACCGCGTATTGGTTCTGTGCGGAAAACAAACAAATACGCACGATCTCGCACAAAATGCCTTAGGTAAGACGCTCAAGCGTGTAATATTGCAGGGCATATTTGAGGATATTTGATAAAATTTTCACTGTCAATATAAACAACATTACATATAAATTGTGTAAAATAAAAGTAAAGGTGACAAAAAAACAGTGCACTGAAAGACACTGCAATACCAAAAAAACAGAAAGTGTGTTGAACGTAATCGAAAAGAACCAGTACAATCAAAATCTGAAAATTCTGAAGATATTAAATCAACGTTTAGCATGGATATGTGTAGCCTACCATGATGTTCAGTGCTAACATCCCAGTTAATAAATTAAATAATCTACATTTTAGAGAATTTCTAGAAAAGTACACAGAAAATTAGTGGGTTTTCAGTGATGAGCGACATAAGCAATATCCTAACGCAACGCGAAAAAAATATCAGACAACAGGAATATCTTGTACTGCATCATGCAGCAATAACGTCATGTAGGCCTACTATTGAAATAATTTCTGCGATATAAAATCATTTTAAATGACATCCGCATAAGTTCAAGTTTCGTAACTTACGAATGCACGTTATTATTCACTGCAAAGATCACGAAGAAAATGAACATCACAGCTCAAGCATGTTCAGGGTAGGGAATAGGAACCAAGCGTTTTTAAAATAATCATAAAACAGGTAGTTTTTGTTTTCAACACATTTTATTGGTAGAACAACGTTTCTGAGAACATACCATTTCAATTATGAGCGGAAAATTACATCTGGCATGTGATGTCCGTCTGTCTTGACGCATTGTTTAAGGCGCTGACGAAAATTCACCTCTATTTTTTTCAGGAGATCTCTGTTGATTTGGGTGATGTGTTGACGTACTGTGTCCTTTAATTCATCTAATATCCACGGCTTATCCTCGTAAAGGCGTGCCTTTAGGTACCCACATAGAAAAAAACACGTGGACAGGTCAGGGGACCGAGGGAGCCACGAAACATCACCAAATCTCGAAATGAGACGATTGGAAAACAGGAGGCTTGAACTGCCATTGACGCTTTGGAGATACGCGCCGTGGCCCCACCTTGTATGGGTGTAAATGTAAATCGCCATGCAAAATCCGTCTTACCGTACGATTGCTGATTCCAAGAGCAGTTGAATGTCTTCGAGCAGAGCGGCCTGGGCTGCGCAGTATCGCTTATCTGACTGAAAATTTTCTGAGTACGCACTCTGTGTTGGGGGCCGGGCGATTTATTCTTCAGTATTGCGTTTTTTTTTAAAGATTTTTTAACCCAACATAAGATTGTGTCACGCACGGGAACAGAATCATTGCGATTAATATTGAATCTGTAGCAAAACTCATGCCGTATTGAAGTCACCGACTCGCCATTTCTAACAAAACAATCATACTCAAACATGCGTCCACTGCTCCATGATGCCGACTGCAGGTGAAATGCTATGAGCCACGGAATGGAATGTCACATGCCGCACGTCTCTCCCTTTCATTATGACTGAGTACAAGCCATTTCAAAAACACTTGGTTCCCATGCCCCACCCCGTATTTATTAGTATATCTTCAGAATGTCGAGAAGTGACTGTACTCTACGAACACGTAGCGACGACCTGTGTGTTTATATCCTTATCCGTTGCAATACCTATGTTCGGCGTAGTATATACCTAATGTGTCTTTAAATTCAATCTTTAGGTAGTTGGAATGCGAACCCTAGTTATTATAAATATTGATTAGAGCCTTTCTATAATCATTAGGGGCTAATTTATATGCACTATAAACGGGAAAACACGCATGCAGATCTGTACTTAAAAGCAGGGTAAAGAAAGAGGAAGGCAGAAAATAGGAAAGATTGGGGAAAGCTAGGTTTGGGCATTGTAATAAATATAAATAGATCATTTTCTTAATTAATAACAGTGTATATCTCCAATAAATGATTCCTTAGCATCGCCACAGATACACTTGATTGTATTTGTCACTATATCTTGTCACTAGAAAGTTATTGAAATTTATATTTTCCCCGCCATTCATAAAATATTTTGATATGATACCTCTTGCACAAAAGGAGAGATCTATAACTGAAACTGGATTAATATATTTCAGTAATATTTGTATTTATCCTGGTAATAATGAACATTTTGACTCGTAGACATTTTGTTTTTTCAGCATTAACTTCCCATGATTTTACGAGAAGATTGGAAGAGAACGGCAGTTACGTAGACTTTCAGCTCCCCACTACTACTATTAATGCACAACACAATGTCAATACGGCGGTTGCTGTCGTCTGCGATACAAAGAACTTTTCTGTTGATTTTCGAGTTTGGCATTTTTTCCGGTTATTATATGCTTATTTAAGTTGTGTTAACTCTCGCTAGTGGTTTTATATTTTATTTTATCCGTCCGTATTTTATTATTGTAAATATTTTTGTTTTATCACTATTATTATTAATTAATTATTTTGTATTACAATCTTTGTATCATTTTGTCGCGATTATTCTTTATTATTATTATTATTATTATTATTATTATTATTATTATTATTATTATTATTATTATTATTGTTACTATTATTTATATCATCAGCATTATTATTTGAACCCTGTAAAATTTATGTAGACTACTGGACTGTACCCGAGCACGAGCATATGCTCATTTCGGATATCTATTCATATGTATTCAATTCAAATGTAAATTGTAAATAAATTTGAAAATAAAATAACGAAATATGCACTGTTGAAATTTAAAAAAACATATTTTAAGCAATTTCCTATTATTGGTGAATTTTCTATTACGCATGAGAATATTCAGACACCATGTGGTTGTTAAAGTTGCGTGTCCTTCAGCCCATTGCTTAAGCGATATAGTTCTGCACATTATTCGTTAAGCATCGTTGATAAAATTAATTCAAAATGAAACATTTTCTTCCAGCTAAGCCGTTCTAAAATACAATGCACTCTACACACTATCGAAGTTTGTCTGACTTGTCACCATAATAAACTTAAATATTCTGATTTACCATGTCCACAAGTAGTAAACAGAAAATTGCATTATCGTGTCTATATAAATTATTGTTGACAGGCGGCGTAATTGGAGTTTAGCGAGAGCAAAGAATTCTATCAACACTTCCAGGAACTTTCACGTCGATCTTATTGCAGCGTTCCCGTAACAAATGTCAAAAACTTACGCACGTGTGAAGTAGATCATAAGGCGATTCCTTGTTTTGATTCTACGTACTTTTATGCCCACGTGCATCAACGTCGGTTAGTGTAACCATTAGTTAAAATTGTCACCTAACCCCTGGTTAAGCATTTTTACGGTGGATCGACCTCGGTTACGACTTAAATAGAAGGTTAACCACAGTAATCTCTAACCGGCCATATTCGAGCGGTTAAAGGAGATAACCAGTGATTAGTAGAGCAAGTAAAGCAAAATGGCGGCCAGAGCCACAGATGTTTATTTCGAAGACGATTATTATTGTACAGTACTTGAATTACTAGGATAGAGCGCGAGAGTGAAGTTTCTTTAGTGGAAAGAGAGACTTCTTACGAGGAATAAGTGACAGAAAATTTCAGGAGGGATGTCGTTTATCAAAATCTACAAATGGCTCACTTGAAATAACAAAAAAACAGTCATATTTCTACTATTGATCGGCTGCTTATATTACGATTCTATATAACTTATTTTCTATATTTTAAGAGGGAATACTTGAATATCTCTTTCTCTATGTCACTAGCTGAACAAAGAGAGGTTATGGATGGATCTTAGGATAATGAACAATAACCTGGTGTAAATGAGGTCCTGGATCGTACACACATTCCTACTAATCTTCTCCATCCTTTTCATTTACGGATATTCCTTCTTTTTTATATAATATATTTAAATATAGTAAGTAATTCTATGATACTTTAACCTCATATTGGAATATAATTATTTTTGCATTCAATTTTCTATTTTGTACGATTTTAACCTAACAGCACTGAAAAACAAGAAATGCAACTCGCAAATATAACAACGCCCAAAGGCAAATAAATGCAACGCGAAAATGTAGGCTACGTTCATTTCGATGTAGAACGGAGTGAGCGCAGTCGTTTTTAGACGTTGACTATTATCTTTGCAGCCGTATTAATGCTTTCCTTTTGTCATTTTGTAGAAACAGTGTACCATCATAGACTTTACTCTGGTTAAATGAGGTGTCAGTTAACCATGTTTAAGTAATCGGTGATTATGAATGGTGCACAGAAATTACATTTTAACCACGGTTACTGTTTAACTGTCGTTTCGTAATCTATGATTACCGCGTTTTTAACCAATGTTGATGCACTTCGCCATTAATCTCAACTTTCACCCTTTATAACGTCCCAAAATATTACACAATTGCAAAAGCCAGCAATGCTTTTAATTACACTGGTCAACAAAATTAAACATATTTTTTGTTAAAAGATAACGAATGGATGATTCTTATAGCATTTTTCGTGCTGATTTTAGATCTGTTTTCAAAATTTTTCTATCACCCAGGGTTTTTGAGTAATTATATGAAATGTACTTCAGACTTTTCTGGTATTGATACCTTCTAACATTTTACCTAAAATCATATTTATTTACCTAAAATGTATGTAAAATAGATTTTAGGCTATGCTTCGCTCGAGAAATATCTGTTTTAAGTGTCCAGCAGTAGTCTGACAGAATATTTGGGCTCCATTTTTCCTGGTAGCGCCTTTCCATTTCAGAAAAATCCTAATGAAAACGCTCTCCATGTCCGTCGCTCACTACCCGAAGGTTTTGAGGAAAGAAAAAAATAGATGAGAATCCAAGAAGTTATTTTGAGAGATACACGACACCCCATCACGTTATAATTCTGAATCAGCTCGCTGAAAAGTTCTCTGTAATCTTCTGATTTGTGATTTTTAGAAAGTAGCAATCTGTTGAATGATCCTTAAGTTCCCGCATATCATTGGAACTGGAAAAGGCATATGACGATATCCTTTTAGCCAACCAGTTATGCTAATAGAATTACATGGAGCACAACAGATTTCAGGGGCCCAGTTCCTGTCCTCATTATTTTGCAATCAAAAGAACACTCGTAAGCTCTTTTAACTAGTGTCGTAAAATTCTCCTGTGTGCTTTCAAAGTTAATTAACCACAAACGTAAACAAATTGTTTGTGATTTACACAGTATTTCGATGTATGTTTCACTTTATAAGTTACTTTTACTACACTTAAAATTAGTGCAAAGAAAACACGGGTTATGAACTTGTTTCATGATTGTAAGTTCCAGCTCAACTGAGAATTTGTAAAAGATGCTGCCTTTCGAGCAGTAAGAAATGAGATGATTATGTTTCCTTTAAATAAATCAGTACCCGAGAACAGATATCTACAAGTAACTTGATCACTTGTGAATAATGCAAATAACAATATCATCTATTAGTGGATAAAATATTAAGGGTAAATGTACATGAACGACCACAAATATTATCAGAAAACGCAGGCTCTAAATTTCTAAAATTTTATAAGAAAATTAACTCACAATTGGACAAAAATTACAAGGTACTACAACAAGACTTATTAGAACTTAAATACCTGATAAAAGAAGTTATTAATAATATTTTTCAAACCAGTTTTATCAGAGTATGAAGAAAAAAAAATCTGCAGTTACATCATTTGGTAACCATAACATTGTTATGGTCTCTCTGACAACTTTAATATTTTTCCTGAATGTAATAAACACTTAATTCTGAAACGCAGACTATTCTCAGACATGTAGAGTTGTTTATTTTATTACAATGAATTTTTCATTTGTCCTATATAAAATATATTAAAATTTACATAATGTTTTGTAACATAATTTTTTCTACATTCTAAGGAATGGGCATTATTGCAGTCTACCTTTTGCATAAATGCATTTTAAATCAGTGTACAAAATTTCAGAATTCTATCTCTAATGGTTGTGGTGTTATGAAATAATATGTGTGAAAATGTTCAAATTTTGGAAAATTTAATTTAAAGTAAAAAGCGAATTCTATACAATATTATTAGTAACCTTTTTATACCTTTATCAGATATTTCAGCTCTGATAAGTCGTGTTGTGGAACCTTGTAATTTTTGTTCAATTGTGAGTTTATTTCCTTATAAAATTTTAGAAATCTAGAGCCTGAATTTTCTGATAATATTTTTGTGATCGTTCACGTACGTAATGAATACCCTTAACTAACAGAAAACTAACGGTAACTCAAGGAGAAAGAGACGGACTTAAGACAGAAATAAGTAGAGGTGTTGAATGGTAGAAAGACAAGTTTCAATGATGTATCGAGTTTGGAAAGTATTAAACGTGAAAAGTAGTCCCCGCTGACCTGACGGCATCATACAATGCATCCGCAATTAAAGTTTAATCTTCCTGAATAAAGAGCAAGAAACATTAAGAAAATCGTGCATAAAAACCGGTGGTACAACATAAATCCAGTATGATAGGAACCTCTTTAGAAAATTTTCCTCGCTTTAACTTGAGAAATAATTGATTAACTTTCAGTGAAGTGTTTTGAATACCCAAGTCCTCATGTTTACATTTCTCGTGTTTACAGATGGTGAACATAATAGAAAAAAACATTTTCTGATTTAATTTGGCGTCGGGAATGTTTTCGTTTAATCAAGCAGCTTCTTTGTTAGTGAGAAAGCAGAAAGAAAAGTCCGGGGGGGGGGGTTGAAGTTATTTTCTTCGTAAACGTTTCTCAAGCGCTAACGTCACCTAATTCCAGTATTGAAATCCGCCTTGTGCTTCGCGCCTGCACCCCTCCCCCACAATGCCAGCAGTCTCAACACGATAATGGGTTCTTATTTTGTACACCCATTTCTTCATTAGCGAATAAACTCATTTAACTTTACCGAGATATTTGTCACAAAATTCTGGAACTAAATATGTTTTCCTTAAGAAACAAAGTAACTCCTGACTGTTTTAAAGAGGAAACACCAGATTTCTCCGATCTATGTACATAAAGCTACAAATTATGAAGTAGGCTACTTAATAACTAAACCATAAGCAAGTCACTATAACCATAGTCTAGTACATACAGTCACGAAACTCAATATGTAGTAAATATGCATCCACAGATAGTTGCTAACCACTACGATCGCTATTATCGCCTCATTACAGACAATGGGAAATAGTACCTGCACAGTCTACTGTTCCTAGTACCCTCATAAACTCAAGCTTCGTGACTATATACTAGACTGTGCTATAACGATGATGATTATGATGATGATGATGATAATAGTAATAATAACACCAAAAACCTTACCCGAATATATTTGACAGGTAACGAAATGTAAGGACGGTCGTTGAATAAAAGAAATAATGAAGGCTACAGGGGAAAAACGGCCACAGGTCTTAAAATACGAACTGTCCGTACAAAATATGGACGTATGGAATAGTACAGGGGCATCATTTTATTTTTACTAACATTTATAATATTAACTTGGCTATACCTGTGGATCAACGGTTGAGAACTGGAAACACCGTTTGCTATCGCTGTCGACGACTGAAATTCGACGATACTGGAGTACTATACAAACAAATCACTTTGCTAGGTATAGAAATTCCTCCCCATACAACATCCCACTATTCATCCTCTTTCACTGTCTCCGTCACTCGTGAATGGAATTCTCTACCTCAGAAGATTAGGAGCTGCCAGACAATAACTACTTTCAAGACAAAGCTATACAATTTCTTACTGACGCAGAAAAATTGTAGTTGTAATTATAATCATAATCGAGTTTAATGAATTAATTATATTTAGGTATGACTATTATTAATGTTATTATTAGTACATAATTATTTCATTGGAGTGTTGGGAAGGTAAAAGAATTGTTATGTATTGTATTGTATTATATTAATTATGTTTTGCTCCTTAGCAATATAGTAATTTTGTATTCTTGTATCGCACTGGTTGAGTGGAAGAGAAGGCAGAATGGCCTTAACTCTGCCAGTTAAAATAAACCATTATTATTATTATTATTATTATTATTATTATTATGATTAATATTATTATTTGGAGGAGGAAAGAAAAGTAGTAAACTAGAAAATATCACGCTTTTGAGTTTGATAATTTTCATTAGGTTTTTGTTTAATGAAAATACAGTACAGTATTAACAATGAGCGTTTTTACTCACGAACTGAGCGTCCATGCGGACGTATTCATAATGCAGTGTATATTATACTGTCTACAGCACATTAGCGTACACTATAGAAAATGAAGTTACATTGAAATATAATCATAATATGGATATTTAAACACATATTTGAAAATGGTGGGCGCTCATTTCGATACAGGCTTCAGTTCTAATGTGTTTAATTCCAATTGACAGTTTCGTCCTTCGTACTAGTAACTCATGTGGAAATAATTCTGTACCTACTTTGTAAAAGAATACCTTACGTACTGTAAATTCAGTCTTCACTTCTGCCCGATCCGAAAAGATAAAATTACTCAGACATGCTATCTACGGTCCGTCCAAGTGGTTACATCGCAGGATCGTAGAAAGGGACAAATCACGTGACAGTTAATTACTTAACGAGGTCCTTTTATTTAAGTTATTTTAAACAGTTGTATGGGTATATTATTACGTAAACGTTCAATTCCTAACAGAAATTACTGTTCTCAGAAAAGAGCGAATAGAAGCAGGTGGAGGAAACCTGGATGCGACGTAGGCAAATGGACGACAGTACCTGTGCGAAAATGATGCAATATTGAAAGCTCTTTCGTCACTGGAACACGCGAACATATTTTTGGAACGTACTGTTTACTATGACTGTAAGGCTACTATGACTGTATATGCGGTCTTGGATTTGTGTGGAGGACGGTTGAACTTCATTATTAGAAAGGGTGGGAGTGAAGTACATTCAAAAACTGAGGTACAATAAAAATTGAAGTAAAAGTAAAATGAAATCCCTGTATATTACGATACAAAGTTGGGAAGTGATTTTTACAAATTCGTGGAAATTGAGTTTTTCAAAATTTTCCTCGATTTTGTAATGCACTAAACAAACGTGTAGTGTACAACTATTTTTCATGATCATTTTTTAAAATTGCAAATACAATATAATTTGCATTGAAAATTCAGAGCAATATTATTCCAAAGCCTTCACAAAACTGCAGTGTAATGGCAACTAAGTAACAATAAGTGCGCTGTAATGAGTCTATTCCAGTATAATTGTATGTTATGAAGAATTGTTTCCTAGCAACAAGTGTCTGTGGGAATTCTAACTTTCAAGGCGTAACACAAAATGCACGATAGTGCAAAATAGTAATATGCGTTACAAGAGCGGTATGCTGACGTTTTCATGTTCGAGAAAAAGATTGAAATAGCGAAACGCAGTTGAGCTTTTTTAATTTCCGAGAACATGAAAACTAACAAATGTGTATCGTACATTATTTTGTGCGAAGATCGTTTATTACATACCTGAAAGACGAATTTCTAATTAGTTGTAAAGAAATCTCCATCTTGGTTTCTGTTCAATGACGGCAACTTTTAAAAACTAAAATGTCTATCTTCAACATTGTTGCTATAAAATATTTTCTGTGTTTACTATATTCCAGCAGGCCGTGATATACGTCTGTCTTTTTTTTTTCTCCCAGTCTATAAATGCAAACTTAAAACAAACGGTAAGGTTATGTAATGATTTATTTTTCATTTTAATATTTTAACAATATAATTTATATAACATATTGCAGTAATAACATCCGCATCTGGAATCTTGTTGATTTTTTCACGGCTTCCTTAATGTTACTTGCATTACAAATGCAGTAACTTTTGTGGTGTTGTAGAGTTTACTTAATTTTTGCAAATATTTAAAAACAATAATTAACAGTGCAATTTAGGTGAAATTGCAGTGGTAAGTTTCCAATTTATAATTATTACTATGTTAAACGTCTCTAAAAATAATATGTTAAAAGCCTAAAGCAATAAAATGAATATGGCGCTTAAGCGGTAAGAAGAGGGAAATTGTTATGTGTGTTACGTTGGGAATACTGAATGTGGTATTTCACACTTACCGCGTATTGGTTTTGTTCGGAAAGCAAGGAAATACGCACGATCTCGCACAAACTCTATTTATCGATATTATAACTGATTCTAGTCGAGTAGATGGAGAAATTTCTGGTGCATCTAATTAGAAAACATTGTAGAATGAATGACAATAAGAGCAGTTGGCGTGTCTTATTTGTCTGCAGTGAACAATGGGATTGTAAGACAGTAAAAATGCGCAATAGATGTGTTGATGATAAACACAAAAATTAAATTTTGTGATAATAATAGCAAATATAAGTGAAAATAAAGATATTTTACTTACTTTAGTTTTGAACCAAATGTTCATTCTTAGCCTGTGTTGAGTAATACCGTAATACAAATGGTATTTTGTTAGTAAAATTATTTTGTGAATAGACACAGAATGGAAGTGAAAGATTCCTGCGGTTTGAAAGGGACGATAGAGTACACTTAAATGAATAGAAACACTATATGACGTTATGTAGTTAAATGCACGGTTAATTCGAATACTGTGTTGGAAGTTTCAACAGCCTGCAACATCGTCGCTAACACAGTCCTCTTTCTCCTGGTAAAACAGATGTAAGAGGTCAACGAACTCAGGTATGTCTCAATACGCGAGTCTTCGTCTGTGGTTAAAATGTTGCAATCTTGTTGCATTGTTCAATGACTTGAAATTAGTGATTTTTAAACTAAATTTACGCGAAATCGTTGATATTATTGAAATACGCCAGAGGCATAAATGATTCTTTATTAGATTTTCTATCGATATGGACAAAAATCACAATCTTACTCGCAATAGTTGCCGAATAAAAGGGTGTTAAACATTTGTGTAGAAACGTTTTTTTTTTTCTGAGAAAACTTCGAACTTTCCACCGATATGATATTACATTGTTCTGTTACATACAACATGAGCTATTCGCTCTAAAAATCTGCAGGGTTATTTCACTTCCATCCCATATTGTGGCATCCGTCTGGAATATTCTGGTCGTGTCAGGGAGTTTCGCGCACGTCTGGCGAGAAGGAAGGCGGGGGGAAGCGGAACTCGGGCTTCGGTAGGCGTTGTAGCGCAGTACGGAGCGAGGGGAAAGAAAAGTGCGGTCCTGGCGCGGAGCGAAAAGAACGGAAATAAGGAAGCATCTGGAGGCCGAGTGTTGTGGGTTCCAGAGGCTTCGCAACGCAGAACATTCTAGACGATCGTGTTAAATAAATAACACCGTGAGTTGTCGAGAGTAAGTCAGTCAGCTGCGAGAGAGTTAGTCTTCAGTCAGCCTTCAAGTCTTGTCTTGGACAGCAGAGACGTATACAGAGGATCTGAGGGGTCTGAGTTCGACGTGCAATGAACTTAAGTGAGTCCGTAACTGTGGCAGCGTCCAGGCTAAGGCGACGCGTCCGGAGGTCTTGGGTTCGACGTGCAGTGAACTTGAGTATGTCCGTAACTGTGGCAGCGTCCAGGCGCGTGCGGCGTATCCGGAAGTCTTGGGCTCGAAGTGCAGTGAACTGTATCTGGAAGTATTGGGTTAGAAGTGCAGTGAACTGTATCTGGAAGGCTTGGGTTCGACGTACAGTGAACTTGAGTGAGTGACCTAGAAGAACTAGCCAAGGCGAGCGAACTGTGAACTGAGAACTGACAGTTTTGTTCGGCACATAGTGCTTGTGAACATTAGTCGAAATTAGGTGTACATTGTTGTTCTTTCCAATAATACCCGCGTATTGTCATTGTCTCTGTGTGGAGTGTAGTAACGATTACTGTGTTGCTGTGTTGAGTGGAATACATATTGTTGACGGGTGTGTGGTTAAAGGCAGAAATAAAAGTCACAGTGTTGTATAAAAGTTACAATTTTGTGGCAACCATGCTTGAATGTCGTTGAACACGCGTCCGGCAGAAGGAGAGCGAGATCGGCGTTCGCTGTGCGCGGCAAAGGAAGTTAGGCACGCATCTAATGCAAGGGGATGTGCGGTGTGGTGCGAAGCAAAGGGGGGAAGATGGAAGTTTCGAAAAGCCAGCGGACCGATTGTTGTACCGAGTTTGTTCTCGAAATAGTAGTTTCTGGAAAGTGTGATTTACTAACAAAATAAAAGCGCGAGCAGTTCAGTGTTCAGTTAGTTTTGTGAAGCAGCAGTGAGCGTCCAGACGGAAGCAACGAGACCAGGAGGCTTTGGTTCGACGTGAGTGAACATGAGTAACTGTAGCAGCGCCCAGGCGGAAGCAATGCGCCCAGGAGTCTTTGGTTCGGTGTGCAGTGAACTTTATCCGAAATTCTTGAGTTCGACGTTCAGTGGACTGTCTCTGGAAGCCTTGGGTTCGATATACTGTGAACTTGAGTGAATGAGCTAGAAGAACTAGCCAAGGAAAACGAACTGTGAACTTAGAACTGACAGTTTTGTTTTGTAAATAGTGCTTTGTGAACATTAGTTGAGATTAAGAGTACATTGTTATTCTCAATAATCCAAGTGAATTGTTATTGTCGTCTGTGGAGTGCAATAACGAATACTGTGTTGCTGTGTGGAGTGAAATACCCATTGTTGACGGGAGTGTTTAAATTCAGTTATAGTAAGTAATTCTTGTTGTGAATAAAAGTAGCATTATTGTTGTGAATTAAAAGTCACAATATTTTTGTTCTGTGGTTATTGAACACGCTGTAATCCGTAATATATGGAGCTTTATTTGTTGATAAAATAAATATCATTAAATTTGTTTACATTTCCTTTTATGTATTTCTGGGTATAAAAGAAACTTAAAAACATTATTTTGAGAGCATCCTTCCCTCTTTGTGAATAACGTGACTCGCTCACCCGGTTCTCACGACGTTTCCTTTAGACGAGGAAATGTCTTCAAGGAAGTGGCGTGACAATATAATCAGATGAAATGAGAAGAACAGTCACTTTTACTAGTGCGTCTGCTTATTTCCCTTGTCGGCGACAAACTTTCTGTAGAGTTTAGATGTTCATGAGAAAGAAAGAAGAAGCTCTTGCTGGGTGGCGTTAGACCAATCAACCATCGCACTAAGTGTTTGCTCTTGAGTGCTGCAAATACACAACCTCAGGTCTCCGAGGACACTTAGCGCTATGGCACTTATGTAGCCCACTGGAGTTAACACTTGATACATGTGTTTACTCCTCCAGGGATTAGAATCGAAAGCGCCCACTTACCACGCCACTCTCCCACGCAGGAATCGTACTGAACTAATCTGCAGCTTGAAGAATTTGCTAGCAAGTTCTACATACTTAGTACAGATCTACTTAAAAGTCACTCCAGAATTTTAATTTAAAAAATTTTCAGTATAAGTAATTATTAATTTGAATTAATTTCATTTAATCATAAAGCAAGTCAATCTACATATTGAGGGGGATGTTTAAAACAGTGTTAATTGCATTTTAGATTTCAACCCCTCACACGCATCACCCTTCACGGAGTAACAATATACTTTTAACGTAACAGAGGTCTGAAATTGCTGAAAATTTCATATTTCTACCATAATATGCAAATGAGTTACGTGATCTACATATCGTCGTTGTTCCTGCAATAACTCCTATGTGCAAAATAAACAATTTTTCAGTAGGAAGAAAAAACACATTTATTCATCCTATGGCAGCCGTACTTAGGGGATTGTGAATTCTTACATTTTCGAAAGAAAGAAATATAATTACATACAGTGACGGAAATATTAATAGCAACTCGGTTTTTTTTCCTTTGGATTACGTTATAACATGCTTTCATGTGACAGGTATTTAGAAAGTAATACTTACTTACTTACTTACAAATGGCTTTTAAGAACCCGAAGGTTCATTGCCGCCCTCACATAAGCTCGCCAGCGGTCCCTATCCTGTGCAAGATTAATCCAGTCTCTATCATCATATCCCACCTCCCTCAAATCCATTTTAATATTATCCTCCCATCTACGTCTCGGCCTCCCTAAAAGTCTTTTTCCCTCCGGTCTCCCAACTAATACTCTATATGCATTTCTGGATTCGCCCATACGTGCTACATGCCCTGCCCATCTCAAACGTCTGGATTTTAAGTTCCTAGTTATGTCAGGTGAAGAATACAATGCGTGCAGTTCTGTGTTGTGTAACTTTCTCCATTCTCCTGTAACTTCATCCCGCTTAGACCCAAATATTTTCCTAAGCACCTTATTCTCAAACACCCTTAACCTATGTTCCTCTCTCAGAGTGAGAGTCCAAGTTTCACAACCATATAGAAGAACTGGTAATATAACTGTTTTATAAATTCTAACTTTCAGATTTTTGGACAGCAGACTGGATGATAAGAGCTTCTCAACCGAATAATAACACGTATTTCCCATATTTATTATGCGTTTAATTTCCTCCCGAGTGTCATTTATATTTGTTACTGTTGCTCCAAGATATTTGAATTTTTCCACCTCTTTGAAGGATAAATCTCCAGTTTTTATACACATTTCCATTTCCTACAATATTCTGGTCACGAGACATAATCATATACTTTGTCTTTTCGGGATTTACTTCCAAACCGATCGCTTTACTTGCTTCAAGTAAAATTTCCGTGTTTTCCCTAATCGTTTGTGTATTTTCTCCTAACATATTCATGTCATCCGCATAGACAAGAAGCTGATGTAACCCGTTCAATTCCAAACCCTCTGTGTTATCCTGAACTTTCCTAATGGCATATTCTAAAGGGAAGTTAAAAAGTAAAGGTGATAGTGCATCTCCCAGCTTTAACCCACAGTAAATTGGAAAAGCATCAGATAGAAACTGACCTATACGGACTCTGCTGTATGTTTCACTGAGACACATTTTAATTAATCGAACTAGTTTCTTGGGAATACCAAATTCAATAAGAATATCATATAATACTTCCCTCTTAACCGAGTCATATGCCTTTTTGAAAACTATGAATAACTGATGTACTGTACCCTTATACTCCCATTTTTTCTCCAATATCTGTCGAATAGAAAAAAATCTGATCAATAGTCGATCTATTACGCCGAAAACCGCACTGATGATCCCCAATAATTTCATCTACGTACGGAGTTAATCTTCTCAAAAGAATAGTGGACAAAATTTTGTACGACGTCAACAAAAGTGATATTCCTCGAAAGTTACCACAGTTGCTTTTCTCCCCCTTTTTAAAAATAGGTACAATTATGGACGCCTTCCATTTTCCCAGATAGCAAGTACAAGTTTATAAATTTCGCTATATAATGCACTTCCACTCTCTTGTATTAATTCTGCTGGAATTTGATCGATACCTGGAGACTTGTACTTTTTCAGATTTTCTATCGCAATTTCGACTTCTGAAAGCGTGGGTTGGGGTATAAATGGCTCAGCAGTTTGTATTTCAATTTCGTCCCGATCATTTCTATTTGGCCTATGTATATTTAGTAGTTGCGCAAAATAGTTTTTCCATCTGTTTAGGATTGATGGAGAGTCTGCAAGCAAGTCACCATTCTCACCCTTGATCACGTTTACCCTTGGCTGATATCGGTTCTTAAATTCCTTTATACCCTTATATAAATCTCGAATGTTTTTATTCTTACTATTTGTTTCTACCTCATTCAGTTTTTCCTTCAAGTAACCTTTCTTTTTATTCCTAACTGTATGACTTGCTTCCCGTCTTTCATTGAAATAATTATCTCTCTTCTCCTCAACTGGATCCTGTAAGAATTTCAATTTTGCCTGTTTCCTTATTTAGAAAGTAATACAATCTATATATTTTCTGAAAGCTTGTTTTATTTCCTTTGTGATGGTATATAACAACTTTATTTATGGGCTACTTCATACTTTGTTTTTAGGTGAGCATTGGTTTCTTCACTGTCTTCTTGGCTAGGAAACACATTTTCGCAATTTGTTCCTTACAGTTCTAGAGCAAATATTAACCCCAGAAGTTTCCTTCCATTTTTCCATAAGCTCTTCCGAGGTAGCAAATCTGTCTTCAAACATAAATGACGCAAAGCAGATCTGGCAGAATTTTTCAGTTTTCTACTACGCTTTCCCATTCTACCACACATAACAGTACCCCTGTCTCGAAACTTAGCGAACTTCTCCCAAATGTACTTTTATGCACTCCCTCAATTTGAGCTATTTCATGATTAGTTTTTCCACATTCACTTAATGTCACAATCTGTGTAGACTTTCTTGGTGTTACAGTGGCGGCTGATTGACTGAGGCAAGTGAGGCCGGGCCTCAGTCACTTGGCTAAACTGAAATCAAATTTTGTGTTTTTATATAATGTATTAGTTATTTGAATGAAGCATATATCGCTGTAGAAGCATTTGAAAACTGTGATGTATATAGACCTGTTTTGCAGTAAAATTTGTTCCTGAGGCCGGGATCGCTCGTGCCGGGTCTGGCTTGTGATGTATATAGACCTGTTTTGCAGTAAAATTTCTTCCTGAGGCCAGAATCGTTCGTGCCGGGTCTTGCTTAATGCATTTCATGTCCTTTCGCGGGCTTTGAGTTTACGCTTAAAACGTTGTAGCTGAGGCACAATTCCTCTGGCCTGGTCAGGTTCCACTCGTCCCATCCATGGGCCGGCCTCGACGGTAGAGTGGGGTGGGAATAGCAGTGGTGACTTGTCTTCCTAACTAGGCCATAAATAAGAAAATTCCAGCTCTTTGGCAGGCAGAGACCCACTCTATTCTCTCTCCTTTTGTCTTAGTTTATGACTTAAGCGAGGGTGTTGTACTATTGTACTTCGTAGTATATACAGTAGTGAATCTGGGCCAATGTTGTTATGTATTTCAGGAAAATATAAACAGAAACAAATGAGAGAAATAATGCTGATGCAGTTAATTCATTGTTAGAGTGTCCTTTTTCGAGAAGAAATAATACTAAAAGAAAGGAAGTTTTAAATAAAGATAGAGACTACCGAGATACGACATCGCTGATAATTTTTCTGGCACATAATCTTAAAACGCGAGTTTCAATTGCATCCTGGTATGGGCAACATAAATGATTATGTGGTAATGTGATGCAAAATAAACTTCTCTTGGCCTTGTTTGTTGCTGTCAAAGGAAAAAAATAAAAAGAGAAGAAAGAAAGAAAGAGGAATTTCAACACATAATATGGGATGCTTCATCACTCGAAACAATCACTGAAACTCAGAGCATAACAGCTTATTTGGTGAGTGAAATTATTATTTTTCATTGATAGTAATGAGAATAGACTAATAATAGTAATAATAATAATAATAATAATAATAATAATAATACAGTAATAATGATATTAATAATATAATAACAATAATAATTAATATCATAAACAAACATTTACTATAGCAGGCACTTAAACTTTTGCATCTGGCCTCACCGAGGATTTCGATCACCGGCCGCTACTATGGTGTTATATCTCATTTTCTACCATTTTTTATTAGAATTCGTCAATCAAATTCTTTCAATCACAAATACACCACAGGTAATAACGAAAAATTCCTATGACATCCACAGGGATTATTAACAGACAAGAAGGAAGAGATAGTAGGAATCAATAACTGTATGCTCTTCAGAGACATTTGAAGACAATGACTAAAAAGAGAGAAGCATACACACTAACCCGTAAAATGCAAAATTTTGGTCTTGTGCTTTCAATTAACAAATGATACACAGACTGCCATGCAAACAGCTATAAATGAAGTTGTTACATACCACTAGACAGGAAATAAAACAACCTTTGAGAAAATATATAGATTGTATTACTTTCCAAACACCTGTCACATTAAAACATGATATAACTTAATCCGGAGGAAAAAATAACCATTGATTAAAGTTCACGTTAACACATTGTTTGTTAAAAACATAAAATTACTTAGTCACACGTTAAAAAGTGTTAAAATTTTTAAAAGAGGTATATACCTTCGACAGATGGCCCGTTTCGACGTGATTTTACGTCTTCATCAGTGTCTCCTGAACTACTGGTGATCTTGAAATAACCGAGTTGCTATTAATTTTTCCGGAACTGTATAGGAGATTTTATTATTTGCTGTATCACTATTTAAATTATTTAATAGAGCAAAAATCTGAAAATCGATAACTATGTCATATAGGAGTTATTGCAGGAACAACGACGATATGCAAATTTAAGTTTCTTTACAAGGTATATGATGTTGTTAAGTCAAAAGTCCGAAGATAGGTCTGAACCTCACAAATGATACCAAGAAGGCACCACTTATGAGGCAACTAGGCCAGGAGATAATGGGGTAAGTTGGCCAGTTCATTTCCCCCCTCATTGCATACATCGCCAACTAATCAGACTTCAGATGCATACAAACAATTGTTCTTCCTCTGACACATATCGTCAAGTGAGATATACTGCCTGATAATAGATGTACTGTACATATCAGCCAGAAACTCAATCAGAGGAGATAGGCCTATATGATGATGAGTAAATAAAAAAAACTATCCAGTTAAAAGTTATGCCTCATAACTTGAAGCAATCCTAAAAAAAAATTGTTATAATGTTGTAAAAATGGCATCAAATTATAGCTGCAACATTTGTACGAGGGAGAGTCAGACAGTAACCTTAATAATAGTTTTATTAACTGAATATGTACAATAAATTACAGCACGATTGACTGTCATAGGAGCTGTGACGTGAAAATGTTTAACGGAGCGTGAAATTCATATAATAAAGCCTTACGTTAAAGAAAGACTGACGTAAACACAGCCTTAGCCATTTAGCGGATGACGAGGCTGGAAAACTATCTCGTGTTATTAATAAGAATCTAAACCTTCTATTTATAATCTATCTATCTATCTATCTATCTATCTATCTATCTATCTATCTATCTATCTATCTATCTATCTATCTATCTATCTATCTATCTATCTATCTATCTATCTATCTATCTATCTATCTATCTATCTATCTATCTATCTATCTATCTATCTATCTATCTATCTATCTATCTATCTATCTATCTATCTATCTATCTATCTATCTATCTATCTATCTATCTATCTATCTATCTATCTATCTATCTATCTATCTATCTATCTATCTATCTATCTATCTATCTATCTATCTATCTATCTATCTATCTATCTATCTATCTATCTATCTATCTATCTATCTATCTATCTATCTATCTATCTATCTATCTATCTATCTATCTATCTATCTATCTATCTATCTATCTATCTATCTATCTATCTATCTATCTATCTATCTATCTATCTATCTATCTATCTATCTATCTATCTATCTATCTATCTATCTATCTATCTATCTATCTATCTATCTATCTATCTATCTATCTATCTATATCTATCTATCTATCTATCTATCTATCTATCTATCTATCTATCTATCTATCTATCTATCTATCTATCTATCTATCTATCTATCTATCTATCTATCTATCTATCTATCTATCTATCTATCTATCTATCTATCTATCTATCTATCTATCTATCTATCTATCTATCTATCTATCTATCTATCTATCTATCTATCTATCTATCTATCTATCTATCTATCTATCTATCTATCTATCTATCTATCTATCTATCTATCTATCTATCTATCTATCTATCTATCTATCTATCTATCTATCTATCTATCTATCTATCTATCTATCTATCTATCTATCTATCTATCTATCTATCTATCTATCTATCTATCTATCTATCTATCTATCTATCTATCTATCTATCTATCTATCTATCTATCTATCTATCTATCTATCTATCTATCTATCTATCTATCTATCTATCTATCTATCTATCTATCTATCTATCTATCTATCTATCTATCTATCTATCTATCTATCTATCTATCTATCTATCTATCTATCTATCTATCTATCTATCTATCTATCTATCTATCTATCTATCTATCTATCTATCTATCTATCTATCTATCTATCTATCTATCTATCTATCTATCTATCTATCTATCTATCTATCTATCTATCTATCTATCTATCTATCTATCTATCTATCTATCTATCTATCTATCTATCTATCTATCTATCTATCTATCTATCTATCTATCTATCTATCTATCTATCTATCTATCTATCTATCTATCTATCTATCTATCTATCTATCTATCTATCTATCTATCTATCTATCTATCTATCTATCTATCTATCTATCTGTCTGTCTATCTATCTAATCATTCATTCATTTGGCTACAGTGCGTTACAATGTCATATAGCTATCATTCACTTATCAACATACAATTCGATCTCTCTTATTGTGACTGTTGTATAGGTCTAGGTATCCACATAAGAGATGACAACTTACTGCATTGCAATTGTATAGTCGGCCTGTGTGGCATAGTCGGTATAGTACTGGCCTTCTGTGCCCGAAGTTGCGGGTTCGATGCCGGCCCAGGTCAATAGCAAGTGTGCTTAAGTGCGACGGGCTCACATCAATAGATTTACTGGCATGTAAGAAAACTCCCGTGGGACAAAATTCCGGCACACCGGCGACACTGATATAACTTCGGCAGTTGTAAGCGTCGTTAAATAAAACATTATTTATAATGTTTTACAATAATTATGTACTACCTTACAATTGAGAGGCTCGGGCGTAAAACATGGTAACTGACATTTGGGCAAAGAAAATGATATATGTAGTGTACAACAGCCCTACCAAGACTCTGGAATTCGCTACCTGCTAGCATCAGGCACTGTCGAAATAAAATTGAATTCAAACGAAAACTTACTAGACACTTGGTTAGTAATTAATTTCTTGTAAATAGTTTCTTTAATATATCACAAAATATTTCAATACTCAGAAATTTCATCACTATACAATTTTGTTATTCTAGATTTAATTTTTAATTCAGGAAATATAAAATATTCTTTGTTTCTCTATGATAAAATATCTAGCTTTAACTATTCAGGTAATCTTTTCGTACTTTGATGTAATTGTAATTGTAAATTTAATACTAATTGTAATGTTATTTGTAATTGTAATTATAAATTTAATACTAATTGTAATATTATTGTTCATATTGTAGTTGGAATCTCCTGGTAGAGGGGCAGAGAAGGCCTGACGGCCTTATCTCTACCAGGTTAAATAAATAAATACTAATACTAATACTACAGGGACGTCATTTTATTTTTACTAACATTTTTAATATTAACCTGTCTATACCTTTAGAGAACCGGAAACACCGCTTGCTCCCCCCTCCAAGACTGGAGTTCGATGATACTGGCGTAAAACACAAAT
Source organism: Periplaneta americana (assembly GCA_025594305.2). NCBI lineage: Eukaryota > Metazoa > Arthropoda > Insecta > Blattodea > Blattidae > Periplaneta > Periplaneta americana. Next base: position 161,990,686 of record JAJSOF020000005.1, on the reverse strand, counting down.
CACTCTACTAGGTATAGGACGGAAGAAAAGTAGTTCATCCATTTACGTAAACTAGGAAATATCGCGATTTTGAGTTTGATTATTTTCATTAGGTTTTTCTTTAATCAAAGTACAGTACTGTATTAAGAATAAGTGTTTTTACTCACGAAGTGAGTTATCCATGCGAACGTATTCATTATGCGGTGTCTATTATAATGTCTACAGCACATTAGCGTACAATATAGAGAAAGAAGCTAAATTGAAAAATAATCATAATTTGAATATTTAAACACAATTTTGAAAATGGTGGCCGTTCATTTCAATACAGGCTTCAGTTCTTTTGTGCATATTATCGCACTGTAGACTATTGCATCTAATTCCAATTGCCAGTTTCGTCCTTCGTACTAGTAGCTCATGTTGAAATAATTCTGTACCTACTCTACGTACTGTAAATTCAATCTTCACTTCTGCCCGACCCGAAAATATAAAATTACTCAGACATGCTATTTACTGTCCGCCCAAGTGGTTATGCCGCAGGATTGTAGAAAGGGAGGAAATCAAGTGATAGTTAATTACTTAACGAGGCCCTTTTATTTAAGTTAAATTAAACAGCTGTATAATATTACGTAAACGTCCAATTCCTAAGAGAAATTAATGTTTTCACAAAAGAGCTAAGACAGCCCAGCTTTTACAGAGGGGCGAGCAGAAGCAGGTGGGGGAAATCGGGATGCGACGTAGGCAAACGGACAGTACCTGTGCGAAAATATGATTCAATATTGAAAATTCTTTCGTCACTGGAAAACGCGAACGTACTTCTGGAACGTACTATACTCAGTAACTCAGTACTGCTTACCATCTGCGGTCTTGGTTCTGTGTGGAGTTGGAACTTCATTAGTAGAAGGGGTGGAAGTGAAGTACATTCAAAAACTCACGTACAATAAAAATTGAAGTAAAAATAAAATAATGCCCATGTATAATATGGTATCTTACATTCTGCGTCTAATGCACTAGTTATTTTTCCAACATCTCTATAAATAGCAGAAGTATACAGATTTATCTTTCCTTGTAACTATACAAATTGTTGCATATAAAGAAATGTTTACCTACCTAATAACTTCAAAACACTAAAACGTTACTTACTATGTTTTACTTCCGAATCCCTCAATTTTCTTTTAATTTTGATTTTCTAATAACAAGCTTTGTAAGAGTTACAGGGTTCTTGCATTGAACCACAGAATTTATGTACGCAAGATACGCACTTCATTACGTGTCTTTTTGCCGTCACTTTCCCGCATATCGTCGAACCGAGTTGTCGCCTCAAATTGTGGCTCGTGTATTAGTAATAGGATGTTCACATTACGTGTCTAACCTCATTCAGAAAATAGCATTTGTTCAGCAAAAGACTTAGTTGATAGCATGGCATGTGGAATTTAAGTCAATTTTAAGCCCAAAGTTAAATTTCGATGCTCGTACGAACCAGCAGCGCCTACTGGCGAAACAATTGCACGGCGTTTGACTTAGGGTCTATTCCACGAAACATATTTAGCTCTAACTGTTACCTAAAGCCTTTTTAAAGAACGCTTAAAGAGTCAATGCATTTCACCAACATAAATTGAGCTTTAAGCTCTTATTAAACAGTATTTTAAGTTAATTGGCCAATATTTGGTCATTTAAATAATAAGTCCTGCATTAATAACGATAATTTTCATAATGTTGAGGAGAATTATGAACTTGTTATTTAAAGATGCAAATTTCTTGTTTGAATATGGTTTCTTACCAAGAGGATATTTTCCGAAATATATAATGGATGAAATAGGTTCCAAATGCGGTTTAGACTAAGCAAATCCAAGCAATGGATATTTTGAAGATTACAGAAGATGATTCAGAATTTCCAACTGATAGGTAAGCCTATGTAATTCATATTTTAATTATTTAAATAATATGTTTATCTATTAAAGAAAATTCTAACCAATCTCCGGTTGTCTCAAATACAGCAAGTAACAATATTAATAACAAATTTATTATTAAATATTACATTTGAAGACAATGGAATAGCGCAAATCCACAGTCTTTCCATTTTGCTTGTTGCATAAAATTTCCTTGCGACTGATTTGATACTATTTTAGATTATTTTTATATTTTTTTGAGTTTATCTCCAGTAATGCTTTTGAGTTTCGAAAAGTTACTACTCCTTCCTCTCTTCTTTATGGACATTTCTGATGTTGTAATATAACAAATGAATATTCACTAAAAACGGCCAGTGCCTACATTGACACAACGTATGCCCTTCGAAATTATGATTTTACTATCAGCGTATTCCGAATCTCACCGGACCGGTGGACAACAATGACGTCACGCTGCAGCGAAATAGGAACAAAACTGCTGGAAGATTCGATGGCTATCGTGCCGGCTGTACAAGTTATTGTCTTTGCTACGCTAGCAAGATCTTGCGAAATTTCCGTACTGCCATCTCGTTCAAAGGAAAGAGAGCATAAACAATTTATTTCTTGAACCGGTAGTAATAACTGGTCCGTTGACATGTTCGCTCATAAGCTATTAACATATTGTTTTTACGTTGTGCTCATTACAAACAATACAGCAGAACTAAAGCAGAACATACCGCCATGACACAACAGTGCACGATGTCATTTGTCTTCTAATTCCCGCCCTATACAAGAACCAATCAGATTCACTGATGGAGACTGCCACCACCTCTGCAAGCTGATGGAACCTGTGCGACACCGGTGGAGCATCAGTGACGTCATCGTTGAAATTCGGAACATCGTGATGCCATCAGATTGCTCAGTGCTGAGATTCAAAATAAGCTCTATGATTCAGAAAAAAATAATTTTCTTTATTTTTATAGGCTAACATCTGAAAGCTTGAACTTTCAAATTTACAAAAATATATCAATTTTGTCTCTCTGATCAATTTTAACGACCGGAAGCATCCTTTCTTTAAACAGGAAGTGCAATTCTTTAAGTGTCAATTGTGTTCGGATTATCTTCTGCTCATATCCTGTAATTATGAGTGTTAACACCTCCGCTCAATTCGAAATGTGCCTCATCTGTCCATTTCTTAATCCATATAACATTAGATATCTTTCAATTCATGTGCATATTGTCTATTGAATTCGTAATCGCACTAAAGGAAGCCAATCCGAACTCGTAAAGATAAAACTAATTAAAATTAATCTTCTATAATATTGCCGTTTGTATTCTGAACAATTATTGCATATACAAATGTAAAACGGTTACCATAGCAACGAAACACGCATAGATAAAAAAAACTCCAAACCTAAACAGCAATGGTACCTATATGAAGCCAAACTGCTGATATGTACAGAAGATACAGCTGTTTCAAAATGGGAACTTACTTTTGAATAACTCTATATATATTATTCAAACCGTGGAAGAGAAGGACATATGGCCATGGCCTCAAGGGGTTAGGTTCAGCTTACAGCAGTAAAAGTTTGGAAATATTCAACACTTTTTTCCTCCATTGGTGTATCTTGTGCAATAATGGAAATTAATATGTGTAAAACACTGTCCTTCTGCTATATGAAAATAATTCTTTTTTTACTTTTTTTTTTCTTTCAAAATTCATTGTGCAGTGATGAAGCGTTTCCCACATAACTCGAAAACTACCCAACATTCTGTGATGAAATGTTTGTGTGTATTTATGGATGTCATTTCTACAATATGCTGTATTTTTTATTTTTTTATTTTAGTAGGTGTTTTACGACGCTTTATCAACATCTTAGGTTATTTAGCGTCTGAATGAGATGAAGATGAAGGTGATAATGCCGGTGAAATGAGTCCGGGGTCCAACATTTGCTCATATTGGGTTGAGGGAAAACTCCGGAAAAAACCTCAACCAGGTAACTTGTCCCGACCGGGAATCGAACCCGGGCCACCTGGTTTCGCGGCCAGACGCGCTGACCGTTACTCCACAGGTGTGGACTATATCATGTAAGGTCACTTCTCTACCTTTGATAGATTGTCTGATAAATAAATTCACTTAAAATTGGTCAAATATCAGTATTTTCTTCTAACACAAAATAAAAAATATATATATATTATTTATTAAGGAATGTAGTTGAAAGAGCATGGTATTGTAAACATGAGTTTCAGTAATAAACTAAAAGAGAGAGAACGTGAAAAAGTTAACAAGATTATGAGTTATGAGGGAAACGCTTCATCACTGCACAGTGAACTGCCAACATTTTGAATTTTGAAAAAATAAATAATAAATAATTTTTTAATCGTAAAAAATATTTTCTTCATACAGCAGAAGGACAGTGTTTTACACATACTAATTTTCATTATTGTACAAGATACAATAATGTAAAAAAAAATGTTGAATATTTCCAAAATTTTGCTGCTCTAAGCTGTACCTAAGCACTCAAATTTGCTAGGCAAAATAAAACTACTAGGCATTTTTTCCTCCATTACTGTATCTTGTGCAATAACGAAAATTAGTATGTCTAAAACACTGTCCTTCTGCTATATGAAAACAAAATATTTTTACTATTTAGTATTGTTTTTCCCCAAAATTCAATTCACCGTGCTGTGATGAAGCGTTTCACACATAACTCGAAAACTATCCAACATTCGGTGATGAACATTTCGTGTGTAATTTACGCATGTCATATGTACAATATTATGCAAGATCACTTCTCTACCTTTGATAGATTGTCTGATAAGAAATAAATTCACTTAAAATTGGTCAAATATCAGTATTTTCTTCTAATACAAAATAAAAAAATATATTATTTATTAAGGAATGCAGTTGAAAGAGCATGGTATTGTAAACATGAGTTTCAGCAATAAAATAAAAGAGAGAGAACGTGAAAAAGTAACAAGATTATGAGTTATGAGGGAAACGCATCATCACTGCACAGTGGACTGTCACCATTTTGAATTTTGAAAAAAAAAATAATAATTTTTTAATCGTAAAAATATTTTTTTCATACAGCAGAAGGACAGTGTTTTACACATACTAATTATCATTATTGTACAAGATATAATAATGTAGAAAAAAATGTTGACTATTTCCAAAATTTTACTGCTGTAAGCTGTACCTAACCACTTAACTTTGCTAGGCAAAATAAAACTACTAGGCTATTATAACAACTACAACCACTACCACTACCACCACTACCACTAACAACCACAACCACTACCGCCACAACCACAACCACTACGACCACAACCATAACGACCAACACGACCACCACCACCACCACTACCGCCACAACCACAACGACCACCACCACCACGACCACCACCACCACCACTAACACCACCACAACCACTACCGCCACAACCACAACGACCACCACCACCACTAACACCACCAGAACCACTACCGCCACAACCACAACGACCACTACCACCACCACCACCACTAACACCACCACAACCAATACCGCCACAACCACAACCACAACGACCACCACCACGACCACCACCACCACCACTAACACCACCACTAACATCACCACAACCACTACCGCCACAACCACAACCACAACGACCACCACCACCACCACAACCACCACCACCACCACCAACACCATCACAACCACTACCGCCACAACCACAACGACCACCACCACCACCACTACCGCCACAACCACAACGACCACCACCACCACCACTACCGCCACAACCACAACGACCACCACCACCACAACCACAACGACCACGACCACCACCACCACAACCACTATCGCCACAACCACAACCACAACGACCACCACGACCACCACCACCACTAACACCACCACCAACACCACCACCAGCGCTACTACTATATTTCGTTACGCTGTACTTTATAATATTGAGTTACATTACACGACATTATATTTCTTTATATAATTTGTTTTACTTACATAAGTGCGATAAAACCTGAAACGAATACAGTAATGAGCGATGGGCGTTTGAGTGCTTTGCCCTCCGTGCGCACGGGGCATTCCAAGTGCAGCGCTGCAGCGCGCTGTAGTGTGCCAGCAGCTGTAACAGATCTTACAGCTTTTAAATGAGCTGAATTTAGGGCTTCAGGGAAAAGAAATTGTTAATACACAATTTGCAGATAGAATTACAGATTTTAAGGGGAAATTGCTGTTATGGATACGTCAAATGCAAAAGGGCGAAATATATCATTTCCCATCCTTATCTAAGCGCATGGAATTTTGAACAATGAAAATTTCGAAATGTACGCATGTATTCTATCCGGTCTATTAGAGGAATTTACATCAGGTTCCACGATTTAGATTGCCTGGAAATGGATTTGCGTATTTTTGCTACATGTTCTGATTCCAATTGATTATTGATAACGTCCCCACTTCATTATAGTGTGAATTGATTGACCTGCGATGTGATTCAAGGTCGAGTCTTATGCAGTTTTATGACGGAGTCCCAAGAGGACGCTTTCCCAATCTGCATAAGCTGTGTGAGAAAGTTTTTTGTGTTTATTTGGTTTCACTTATAGATGTGAACAGTTATTTTCTATTATGAAAATAAACAAATCTCAAACAAGAAATGATGGGCTTTTAACGGCAGTTCTTCGCAAAGCTTGTGCTAATACAAATCTTGAGAAAATGAGTAATATGAATTAATGTGCAACATACATGCTTTGTTTTGTGTTTAAGGAAGTATTTCATTACTTTGTGTTCATATTTAGTTTGGTACCATAACATTTTCTTTTGAAACACACAGTACGTACCGCAACTTGAATAAACCGGTTTTCGTGCAATCTATAAGCACACTTCTCTCGTAGTACACCGTGCAAGCACAGATTGCATAATTCTGCCCAAACCTGGCTATATACTATGCGATGTATACAGGAAACCACTATTCCGAATCCCCCTGTATCTGAATGACTTTAAACACAAATAAAACTTTAGCAAGCATACCACATTTTGCCAAACACCTTGTACATTCACTTCTTAATGGCAGGTGGTACTGAGAAAGTATTCCACGTACTGTTCATGGCACGAGAGTTTTACAGCCACAATCTTGCGAACAAACACCGAAGAAAGCCTACGTCTAAAAGTGTGAATAGGACTATAAATTCACAAATCAACACGTTTGTCTTTATGGCCTCACCTTAGCGAAAGTATAAACGGAGAAAACTGCTTTTATTGTTTGTCTACTAAAATGTAGAGAATAACCTGATTTATAATAGAATAACTTGGACGGTATATAAATCTCTTATGGAACATATTTCTCTTTCATATCAAGTATACATATTTTATATTAAAAAGATGAATTTTAAGTTATATGGCGCCTGGAGGGTTTTATAAGGTGTCAACATGCACACTTTTCCCTCGTTTTGTTTAAGTATAAACCACGTTTATTACAGGGGTGAGGGAAGCAATAACAATTTCAATTTATAAGCATGTGGTGCTGTAACGTTATGATGGCGCCCTAAAAAGGATATTTTCCAGGAAGTGGCACCGTTGTAAAATAACACGCATTCTGCACACCTTTGCTGTTTCAGAGCGCTTTTTTCACGCTTCGGGGAAGGTAAGTATTCTAATCTATATTTTTTTAACGAAGATCTCTCCCAGATGGGGCCGGCATAAAGGAAACCGAAGAACAATAACTCTGCCCTCTAAACAATACACACCAACGCACACAGCGTTTTCTGTACGGTACTAGCCGACGAGTCCGTGGATGTGAATCATCAGAGACGAGCTTGGATGTATTTTTTATTTCACACAAGTTGGTTCTCTGAACCTTTTGTCAGTAAATCTTTTTCATTAAATCGCTTTTCTTTTCTCGCTTTAGCTCTACAATTTTTTTGGTCGCCTCATCTTTCCCGTTATTTTCGTCTGTCTTCCTCCTCATCTCTTTCATCTCTATCCCCAATTCTTTGTCATCTTTTTTCCATTCCCCTGACTCCCTCTTACTTTCAAACCCATCCCCCTCAATTTCTGACACTCTCCCTTCATTATCACCATCTCCCTCCCACTCCACCCCATACTCCCCCACCCACTCCCCTCCACTATTTTTCTATCGTTCCAAACATCCTTTCAACCCGAAGTCCTCATCTGGTTCCCTTTCTATAGCATATAATGCCGTGATACTCCCAAAGCACTAGAAAATGGCATAACGAAATTGTCCGTTCTTTCTTTCCTTCATAACGTACTTACAACATAACATCCTGGCCAAATTCCGGCCAATCTTTAGTCCGGCCACAACCTTCCCCATCTATCCCTTTCAACCCCCACCCTCTCGCAAGCACTCTGAGAAACCTCCCTCCTGCATCGCTCGCGTACCACAGTTCGCTTTTGCTTCAAAATCCGCTCATTCAGAACGAACTTGAATCGAACGGTTTCTGAAAAACAGATCCTTCAATTGAGCTATCCAGAACCCACTAACCCCCTTCCCCAGTAACCCAAACAACCTCATTTGTATAATACAAAATCGACGCAGACAAAAGAACACAATGAAGAAGAAGAGCGTAATGTTTTTGTCGGTGGATTTTTTATTTTATTTCCAAGAAAGATATTTAAGAAGAAAGAATATACCAAGACGTAAAAATAAAGAGATGTGACTACTTTCTTATAAAGTCGAGGATTACATGTTAATTTAAAAAGTTGGGCAAGATTTAGCCATTTATTTCGTATCTGTGGCAGGATTTTATGTGCAAATTTGCTGAGGCTTCTTAAACTTAAATTTGCAACCAAGACCTCTTCAAGTGATATCTCTATCCAATGCTTTTGCTTCAGCAAAGTCTCATTTTAGAAACCTATGGATCAACAATTGGCTCTCTTCTGACAAAGGAAAAATTTTACAGTCTGTACAAAAGACACCAAATGACCTGGAAATGTACAAAAACTTGCCCAGACATGTTCAAACATTTTAACAAGAGCCAGAACAGGTCACATTGTCACTCAATTGTATCTACACCGATTTCACATTTCTGATAATCCTACTTGCCTGTGGTGTAATAATCATGATGAAGATCTGGAACACATTCTTCTATACTGCCCATCCATAAACCACAAAAGAAGTAAATTAAAATCATCAGTACCAGTTGCAGAAGACACAGCCCTGCAGTATATATTGACTACATCCCAACTCTGGCTACTAGCAACAGGCTTAAGAAGATTGATTGATTAAACGTAAATTACTTCGAGGAAGATGAATACAGAAAGATACAAATGAATGAGAAAGCTTCATTATATTAGTGGATCATTATTACCACATACACACACACACACACACACACGAGGGAGAGTTAAAGAGTAACTTTAATAATTTTTTTATTAATAAGTGACCTTTATTATTTCGAGAAAAAAAATCCAAAATACTTGCTAATGTGACCATGCTGTAAAAATTACTTTATATCAAAAATTAAAAAATAAGTAGAACTTCGGTTATACGACAGTCCGATTACGTCATTATTAATTATCACAGGTCCCACCAAAATTACTGTGTTTCAGTTAAGAGGTAGGTAGCTTATAATAGTACCAGCAGGAATCGGTTAAAAATTCGGTTACCAGACATAAAGTCCAGGATTATAATGTTCATACGTCAAAATGTCTACGTTGAAAATGTCCATGTTAAATTGTCCATAGTCAAAATGTCCATAGTTCTATAATGTCCACTTCACTCTGATGTCCAGAGTTATAATGTCCATGGCTCTATAATGTACACTATATCCTTTGTTCAAGGTAGTTATAGAAATCTATGTAAAAATTTTCAAGTACAGAACTAACCAGAACTGAAATTTTTGAAGATAGAACGAAATCCTCAGTTAGTGCCATCACAGAAGGGTAAGCCACTTCTTTCTTTTCGTGGGTGCCTGTACCAACATCATGACTTTCATAGAAATAGGACAAAAATATATTGGCGATGCAGGGAAAGAAAATTTGTAATGCTGCAATGATAACTAACAGCAACCTGCATAACATCCGGGTTTTGCGGGATGGCACAGATAAGCATTTACACAGTGCCGATGAAGCGAGTCTAGAAGTAAAGTGCATCTTGAACCGTGTTAAGGCAAGAGGAAGAGCGTTGGTTGTACTTCATCCATCCATTTGGCGATTTATACAGTGCCTAAAGCGTGAAGGAAATGAAATTTGGAGACAAATATTGCAAGCAAGAGGGGGGCATACACAAATTAAAGAGCCGGCGAATAAAACGAATTTGACGAATCAAAGACAAATTCTTCAGATTGTGAGAAACTACAACAGGTACAAAGAAAATGGAGAAATTCTCATATAGCTACCTTAAAAATTATTGGTTACCATCTTAAAAGTGGGACTCCGGTTCCCGATAATTAATAACTTATTTGTACAAGTTATGGAATAAAATTTATTGTGTTCTATTCAAGCAGAATTTTCCTTTGAACTTGGATTATCGACGTTTGACACTATGGACATTTTCACCTTACGAACGTTTTATCATCTGGTCTTTCTGTCGTATGGACATTTAGTACATGGACATTTTCACTGTATGGACATTTTGACAATAAGGACATTTTGACCTTACGGAGATTTTATCATATGGACGTTCTGTAGTATGGACTATATACGGAGCTTCTGTTGTAGGACTTTGAAGAAGTATTGTCATTGGAAGAAATCGCAAACTTTAAATATATGTTTTACCTGAACATTGTTTTTCTCAGTATAAATTAATTTTTTTAAGTAACATAGCATCATTTGTGTTTTCAAATTTAAAATGACTTACACTGTAATGAGAAGAATTAAGTTGTCTTCGATCTACCACAGGAGCAGTTCCAAGTCCACTAACTCAGATGAGATTTGCAATATTATATTTTTATACTTATGGTATACTGCATGTTAACTTAGATTTTCAATGACAGAAATAATGATGGCCAAGAACGTAATTCCGATTTTTTCATTATTTCATCACTTTATGGTAATTTCGGATAGTACATATATCTCTGTTTAAAATCGCATAATTTCATACATATTTTGCATTTTTAATGCATAACTATCCGAGCCCTAATGATGTCATATATGATACAAACACGAGATACAACATAATACGACATATGATATGATATGATATGATATGATATGATATGATATGATATGATATGATATATGATATGATATATGATATGATATGATATGATATGATATGATATGATATGATATGATATGATATGATATGATATGATATATGATATGATATGAATTGATATATGATATGATATATGATATATAATTTATTTTAGCTGGCAGAGTAAAGGCCGTAAGGCCTTCTCTTCCACTCAAACAGCAAAAAGTATACATATACAGTATATGTATGAACTTACAAACTACAAAGAATACAACAATTTAATTTGGATAGAAGTTACGTGTATACAAGAGTTACTTATCAATTAAACCGCAAAATACTTTAAACCATTAATTAAACAATGAAATACAAACTGTATAGCAGAATTAAATTAAAGTATATAGAATGGTAATTTATTTCAAATATTGTAAGATAACAGAAAGAGATTATTATGAGACAATTTTGAAAATACAGCGCTATCAGGATGCATGTTTAAAGAAAGAAGTTACCATATAGCCCAGATCACATATATATGATCTAGGCATATAGTCAGTGACCATTTTAGTCAGTATAATTAGAGTAAATTGCTGAGAAGGTTATCCTTTAAGCTATTTTTTAAAATATCTTGCAGTCCCTGTGGTGCGGTGCGGTGCGGAATGGGATATGATATGATATGATATGATATGATATGATATGATATGATATGATATGATATGATATGATATGATATGATATGATGATATGATATGATATGATATGATATGATATGATATGATATGATATGATATGATATGATATGATATGATATGATATGATATGATATGATATGATATATGATATATTATGACATGATATATGACATGATATATATATGATATATGATATGATATAATGTATGATATGATATATGTTATGATATGATATGATAAGATATATGATATGATATATGATATGTTATGATATGATATGATATATGACATGATATGATATGATATGATATATTATGTTATGATATGATATATGATATATATGTTATGATATGATATGATATGATATGATATGATATGATATGATATGATATGATATGATATGATATGATATATGATATGTTATGATATGATATGATATATGATATGTTATGATACGATATGATATGATATATGATATGATATATGTTATGATATGATATGATATATGATATGTTATGATACGATATGATATGATATGATATGATATGATATGATATGATATGATATGATATGATATGATATGATATATGTTATGATATGATATGATATATATGTTATGATATGATATGATATATGATATGTTATGATATGATATATGTTATGATATGATATGATATAAGATGTGATATAATATGATATGATATGATATGATAGGATACGATATGATATATGATATGATATGATATGATATGATATGATATGATATGATATGATATGATATGATATGATATGATATGATATGATATGATATGATATATGGTATGATATGACATATGACATTAAATATTTCATATGATATATTATATAATAAATGTGATATGACAGCTCCGGTGACAGAAAGGAAAGGCAGGGAAACGGAGGAACTCCCGCCCAAGTACCTTTCGCTTACACTGCTTTAAAAACAAACGCACTGGCTATTTGTCTGCTTCAGTAGTGGATTTTAGGAGGCTAACGAGAGCTGAAATTTCAGTTTGAAACTTTTCATCTGTAATAAGACAATCGTAACTTAGAGGTCTTTTCTTTATTTTATTAATTTCTGGCATAATCACTCTCTTAAACATCCCTGTCGACTATCAAGCCGAGAAGGGAAGTAAGTTTAACCCCTTCTCTTCTCTGCTTTTTATGAGAAAACTAGTTACATCACTGTCACGTATTTGTAATTGCATCAATGGCAGAACTCATATCGTTGCTGTGAGTAAGGCCATTATCTAGGTTCCTGAGGACGGTGAAATAAAGACCAGTTTAGATACCAGTCATGGATAAATATCGTTATTTCAACCATGTAATTTTGCCGTGAATAAAAGTATTTCATTTTGTGAATTTTGTTGTTCATGAGATGCATCATTATATGCAATCTCTGTAACAGGTAATGTGTTCTAAAATTAGTGCTCTTCAGCTTAAACTCAAACAATGTTAATATTGCAAATTTTGAAAAACTGGTGAGTTTTGTTCTACGCTTAACAGAGGTAGTGTGTATTCTCTCTTGAACAAGTGGGCAGATATTCCGAAATAGGAGCGCGACAAATTTTAGCAAATCAGAAATGCAATGCGTACTGAGCTTCAACTGCTTATGCAGGGGAATTTGAGAATTTATTTAAAATAATAATAAGTCATTACGCTAGGCAATATCTGCCTCAAAATAATCTTAATTTAAGCCAAAGTGTAGAATAAATTTATTTTCTTCTAACTTGAGTCAATAATGTTTCAATTTTCCATGTGAAATTTTATTAATTCTTTCATCTGCAATCGATTAACCCTATCAGGAATCGAAATCTGGCTACTATGAATAGAAGTTTGTTATCTTACAGCTTGCTGCCGCTTCTCAGATTCACTCATTTTATGTTAAATAAATATCTTATAGCTATATTGGCCTCCCCGGCTTCTTGAAGAGTGTAGCATCGCTATTTATAAAATCTCTTTATACAAATTGATAAATGGAGTATTTCAAAGCAAAGAATAAAGAGTTTATTTCTTATAATGTTAACTTTTTCCTTACATCCACTTGAATCTACAATATAGTAAAGAATGCTTTAATCTTCTTTCAGAGTTACTTTACATAATCTGGCATTTTCGTCTGCCTCGTTTGTTGAGTAAAGAAATATGACTAGCGGTGGTAATTGATCCCCTATAATGACATCCAATGATGAACAGCTTACAAATGCATAGTCCATGTAATAGATGAACGGCGTTCTTCATTCCCCTCAAACCGGTTATATACAGGGAAAGCTTTATGTTTGAAAGACTGCCAACAAGTCCAGACTAGATGGTAAGCGCTTTTTCTCGTAGTGAACAACTTGTTGAATTAGACCGAGGGAGGGTGAGGGATACAAAATGAACCGCTCTTTACATTATTTTAATATGACAGCCGAGTTTGTTTGTTTTTTTTTTTTTTAACATTTTTATGACTTATGGACTCCATACATGTTCGCTTCTGTGGAAAGATTGAGTGTTCTATTATAACAACATATGGATTTCAACAAGTATTTCTTATTTCATTCTACAACGAAATATTAAAACAATACAGCGAGACAAAATAGATCAGCACTACATCTAATTAAGCCAGCAGAAATAAAATATAAGCGTTTGGTTCTATTCTTCATTCTACTATCAAGGCACTTTCTCAATTTAGTTTCAGTCATACACTGTAAACCCTGGGTTGTACGTAACTGAGCAAAATTATATTACATTTTTTGTTTGAAATATCCCAAACAATAACCCGTTGAAAGTAATGACTTAGGCCTACTTATGATTCACTCTATGTAGTCCCAGCATCTCCACAAATACCTTACTATAATAATACCGGATAGCTGGCAGTTTTGCGTGCGAACGACGCTGGTGCTGCTACCTACCTGCCGGTGTGGAGATACTCGCAAAACAAGCTGTAATCAACTACAATGTATATTGTTGCTGGACTAGTTAACAGTTTTATTAATTAGTGCTGTGTTAAAATGTGAGGGTGTATGTGTGCTGTTTATAATTGCTAAAATTGCAGCATTACAAATTGCTCCAAATCGTACTTTCGATTTCTGACAGTTCATAAAACGTGAGTCAACAAAATTCGTTATTAGGCCTAATGCCTTTGTCTCTGTGTTGATAGAACAATAAAAATTAGCTTTTTTATTTAGGCCTAATAAATGAATAGAAGTTAAAATATATTGGAAATTTTAAGGTTTTAGCAAATTAAATTTTATTGTTATCTACACGCCTTTACTAATAATTATTATAAGCATCAGAATATTACCATTTTTATTTTTGCACTTGTCAGCAATGGGTATATAAAGCATTACTGAAAAGTCAGAACTGATTTTGTCTCACTGAAGCAAAGAAAAAATATGTAACAATTAATTACGGAAAGTAATATGAAGTATGCAATATTCTCATAATATGCAGCTCTGATATAAGGTATTAATTTTACATTAAATATTATTCAACATTTCTTAAGTGTTTCCACATTAGTAACTCACGTTTTAAACAATAATCCGATTCCCGCTATGTAAATATTTGTATATGTGGACGTAATTCTATCCCGCTCCGCTAGATGTCAGACCCGCGATATTTCGCACTCACGCCAATCCTACTAGTATACAGCTGTCCGGTATTATTATAGTAAGGTTTTTGATCTCCATGCAAGACATTGGTGAGTACTTAACTTTTAAAAATGAAATATTGTGGCACCCGTCTGGAACATTCTGGTCGCGTCTGGTTGCGCGCGCATCTAGCGAGTAGGAAAGCGCGGGGAAACGGAAACTAGAGCTTCGGTAGGCACGGAGCGAGGGGAAAGAACTGCGGTCACGGCGCGGAACGGAGAGAGCGGGGGAAACATCTGGAAGCAGATCTCTCTCGAAGATTCCGAAAGCCACGCGAAGCTATGGTGTAAGAAATGTCAGTCTTCAGTCAGCCTTCAAGTCTTGGACAGCAGCGAGCAAGGTGGACCTGAGTTCGACGTGCAGTGAGTGAGTCCGTACTGTGACAATATCCAGGCGAGTGCGACGTATCCGGAGGTTTTGAGTTCGACGTGCAGTGAACTTGAGTCCGTAACTGTGGCAGTGGCCAGGCGAAGGCGACGTATCCGGAGGATCTGAGTCCGACGTGCAGTGAACAGTGAGCTAGAAGAACTAGCCAAGGCAAGCGAATTGTGAACTGAGAACTGACAGTTTTGTTCTGCACTTAGTGCTTTGTGAACTTTAATTGAAATTAGGAGTACATTGTTCTTCTCAATAATACACGTCGTGCATTGTCATTGTCGTCATGTGGAATGCAATAACGACCATTGTGTTGCTGTGTTGAGTGGAATACTCATTGTTGTAGGGTAAATTATTAAAAATAAAGTCACATTGTTGACAGGTGTGGTGGTAAAAGCGCAATAAAAAGTTACAGTATTTTACTAAACAATCACTTTAATGCTGCAAGATTAACCGAGAAATCTTGTTGCCGGCTGGCCGGGAGTACACGCTCCCCGAATCGTTAACTCCATGCCGCTCTCTCGTTTCATAGATAATCCGCTAACTCAGTAGAAACTGCTAATAATGAGGGAAATTAAACAAACACAAACCTATCTAATATCTGGTTTCGATTGTATAACAAATCCCACTCAAACATTGTCAGTTGTGCATATCCCCGAGATTTCTATTTTCGCTTTTCCTTTTTGGTCACTGTCCTTGTTACAGTACAGTTATTGCATTCTGAATTATTACATAAACAATATTACTGTATGAGCCAAGTATCACGATTTTCGAAAATAGAAATGCTATAATATTTTAATACAAAATCCCGATATTGAATTTTCAATATACTATACATCATAGTCATGTTATATTAATAATTGTTAAGAACAACCACTGGAAAAAGGTTGATAATCTAACGTACGTTAAACATGGCCTGTAAAGATTTAATTTCTAACAAGAAATTATAGTAGACAATAGTGATTATTCCCTCAGAGCAAGATCCATTGTAATATTATTGTAGATAATGCATTAGTTGGTCCCTTACCTGTATAGAGGCTTGCCTGCACTATCTCTGAACCATAGCACCATATACACTCGATCCTCACGGGTCGTGGGTTCGATGTCACAAGGTAACGTCACGCTTCGACCCAGAACAGCGTCCACTTCCACAGTGCTGACTGCAACAAAGGAGAGAATGCAAGTTACTTCTACGTAGAATCTAAATCTACCTCTTCGTAGTTTATTATTATGAAGAATCGTTTGAAGATTATTGATAATTACGAGTAATATGGTATTTTATTACAATATTGTTTTAGTTATTACTAGCTACACACGCATACAAGACAACGGCCTCTTGTACTAAAAACACCAATCTTAGCCGTTGTAAGATAGACGCGGAGGTATTTTAGAGTGTGACGGCAGAAATACATTTACACCAAAAATGAAAATATGATGTAACATGCAAATCTAGTCTTTCAGGTGAAGCTCCCTGTAAAGCAGATTTGAATAATTTCAAGGGAAAAATTGTTCCGGGGCCTGGTATCGATCCCCGGACCTCTGGTTGAACGTACCAGCGCTCTACCACTGAGCTACCCGGGAACTCCACCCGACACCGTCTCAACTTTTCCCTTATATCCACACACCTCGCGTGGGCTGACGGAACGCCAGAGACCCACAACGAGTGCACACAATCTCTGTGTGACTTGGAATTGTGGCCCCGGAACAGTTTTTCCCTTGAAATTATTCAAATCTGCTTTACAGGGAGCTTCACCTGAAAGACTAGATTTGCATAATATATATATATATATATATACGTTACTGTGTCGTTAACAAAAAACCACAATTCCAATCACATTATCCTGGGGATATAAATGGCATTTAAAAAGCACTTAGGATTCGCATTGGCAAAACATGTATGGGCTATATGCAGATTTATTCAGTATGTTTTAGTATCAAAATACACTAAGTCGCAATCTCCCCTTAAGACTACCTGATAGTGTAGAATCATGGTCAACAAATAAACTTCTGAAACTTGAACAATCATATATCATCAATCCCTATATGGTTTTTCATTAAATACTTCACAAATGATTTCAAGAGTGGGCTATAAAAAGTAACCCAGCATGTTTTGAAGTTTCTAGTCGCTATAGTAATATGTAATCAACAAATTGAACGCACAGAGACTCCCTTCCCTCAGAAATTATTAAAGAATAACCAAACTCTCTACACATTCTCCTCTGTTCCTACTTCTACTCATAGGCTAAGGTAAAATAATTTAAATAAAAATTGTAGAGAATAAATCGGAAATAATATCATTCTATCTGATGCTTTTCCAATTCACTGCGGGCTAAAGCAGGGAGATGCACTATCACCTTTACTTTTTAACTTCTCTTTAGAATATGCCATTAGGAAAGTTCAGGATAACAGGCAGAGTTTGGAATTGAACGGGTTACATCAGCTTCTTGTCTATGCGGATGACATGAATATGTTAGGAGAAAATACACAAACGATTAGGGAAAACACGGAAATTTTACTTGAAGCAAGTAAAGCGATCGGTTTGGAAGTAAATCCCGAAAAGACAAAGTATATGATTATGTCTCGTGACCAGAATATTGTACGAAATGGAAATATAAAAATTGGAGATTTATCCTTCGAAGAGGTGGAAAAATTCAAATATCTTGGAGCAACAGTAACAAATATAAATGACACTCGGGAGGGAATTAAACGCAGAATAAATATGGGAAATGCGCGTTAGTATTCGGTTGAGAAGCTTTTATCATCTAGTCTGCTGTCAAAATATCTGAAAGTTAGAATTTGTAAAACAGTTATATTACCGGTTGTTCTTTATGGTTGTGAGAAATGGACTCTCTCTCTCTGAGAGAGGAACATAGGTTAAGGGTGCTTAAGAATAAGGTGATTAGGAAAATATTTGGGGCTAAGAGGGATGAAGTTACAGGAGAATGGAGAAAGTTACACAACGCAGAACTGCACGCATTGTATTCTTCACCTGACATAATTACGAACATTAAATCCAGACGTTTGAGATGGGCAGGGCATGTAGCACGTATGGGCGAATCCAGAAATGCATATAGAGTGTTAGTTGGGAGACCGGAGGGAAAAAGACCTTTGGGGAGGCCGATACGTAGATGGGAGGATAATATTAAAATGGATTTGAGGGAGGTGGGACATGACGATAGAGACTGGATTAATCTTGCACAGAATAGGGACCGATGGCGGGCTTATGTGAGGGCGGCAATGAACCTTCGGGTTCCTTAAAAGCCATTTGTAAGTAAGTAAGTAAGTCATATCATTAATTTTAGCGGGTTATTCTTTGAGATATTTAAAACGAAACCTTTAATACAATTTTGCTCTTTTTGCTTCATTTTCGCGATAGGAATTGTTTTATTTTAAATATTTCATAGCGTGTTTTGGGAAAGCCAATGATTTAATTTCCAATATGCTTAGTCAATTTAAGAGACCAGTGTATTATGATAATAAATTATTGAAAGAATTTCAGTTTTGTTCTTTAGATGTACAGAAATGTTATCCAAAAAAATGTAAATTTTCGTTCTGAAAAAGAATTTTAAAATGTTGCACTTGTTCGGATCAAATTCCTGCATATTTAAAGGACAAAACTAAAATTCTTTCAATCATCCATTATCATAATACACTGCTCTCTTAAATTGAATGAGTATATTGGGAATTAAATCAATTGCTTTCCCTAAACACGCTATGAAATGTTTCACATTAAAGAATTTTTATCTCGAAAAGTAAGCAAAAACAAGCGAAATTCTATTAAACTTTTTGGATTGAAATATCTCAAGGAATAATCCTCTGAAATTAATTATATTACTTACGGAGTATCCTGTATATGCAGATTTGTTCAGTACGCTTTGGTATCAAAACACACTTTAAATAGAAAATTGATCTTTTTACAAAAATGTGTCGCAATCTTCCCTTAAGACTTCCTAATAGTGAAGAACAGGACACCAAACTGATTTCTGAAAATTAAACAATCATATCTCATCAATCCCAGCAAAAATTGTCATTAAATACTTTGCAAATGATTTCTTCTTCTTCCTCTTCCCTTCAAGTATTAGACCATATATCCCGTTACGATCTCACGGTTGAATTTTCATTCCAGAGCTTCTTTGGACGACCGAGAGATATCTTCCCGTTTGGAGGATAGTGGAGCATGACTTTTTGAATTCTATCTCTACTCATACGATACAGATGATTTATCCAGTTCCGATAATGTTTTACGTGATGCAAGTGATTTCAAAGACTGCCTCCGTGGTCTGTTGGTCTGCATGCTGGCTTCCAGATCAGGAGTTCCCGGGTTCGATTCCCGGGCTAGGCTCTCGGTGAATTTTTCTTGAAGAAGAGGAATTCCCTGGGTGTCTAGAGTCTGGAAATTTGTGTGATTGTGAGTGTGCTGGGTTAATATAAATTAACCAATCATCACAATGTAAAAATACTGTCGCTGGGCAGTAACCTGAACACACGTTTCAGCATCACATTGTTGACAAGTAACTCCGTCTGTTAGCACAACCATAAAGCATCTAATAGATGCTATAGAGTTACCAACAACGAGAAAAAAAGTGATTTCAAAGTAAAAAAAAATTAATCGTGTATGTTTTAAGTTCCTAGTAACTACAGTTGTTTTTTAATATTTCCTATAAAATATAATTAACAAATTGAATACACAAAGACCTCTTTCTCTCAGAAACTATTAAAACTCCATAACCAAACTTTGTGTACAGTACATTCCCCACTGTTCCTTCCTGTACTCATAAGATAAAGTAATTTCAATTAAACTTATGTAAGGGAACTGTGCCTATTATCGCACATGTGCCTAATATCGCACCCCATGGTTTATGAGCTCAGAACAGGCATAAGACCCTGAATGGAATAGCAACTTATTCAATTCAATTAAATGGAGCGTTAGCGCCCGCAGATGGATTGCTGCGAGCTTCAATACATACTACACGCCTTGAGTCAGGAATAGGCAATGAGAAAGTATTTGTAGCGTGTTAGGAGCAAAATTTTTATACACTGTTTGTTTGATTTGGTTAGTCGTGTAATACTGAGCGCATAGTGGCGTTGTGGTGCACTAATGCGCATAGGTGGCGCCATGGTATGATACCTTGTCAGTTAGTCTGTCGACCCAACAAGAGACAGTTCAGTGCATGCACTGTAAGCAGAACTACGGTCTTTGTTGTGACGGTGATTTGAATGCGCACGTCGGAACCCGAGATGCCACAGTTTCAGCAACGGGTAAACTTCAAGTTCTGCCAGAAATTAGGCAAAACTGCTGCCGAAACGTTGTGTTTAGGTGGCACCGACGTTTTTTTTTGCAAGGAAGAGACAGTTTGGAAGACGATGTGCGTACTGGTCGGCCACAAACAATTCGAACTGAGCGCAAGATCCAGAAGTTGCAACGTTAGTGCGTGCTAACCGCTCCCAATCGGTAGACGATATCGCAGCAACAGTAGGGATCAGCCATGGTACTTGCTACAAAATTATGTCTGATGACCTGAACATGTCTCGTGTTACCCAGCACAGTGTGCCACGAATCCTGTCGCAAGACCAACGTGATGATCGCATGACGATTTGTGGTGACCTCATCAGTAGTGCTGACGATGATCCGAGGTTTCTCAACCGGATAATAACTGGAGACGAAACTTGGTGTTTCCTTTACGATCCGCAACTGAAACGACAATCCGCCACCTGGAAAACGTCGTTATCACCACGACAGAAAAAACCGCGACAAGACAGGTCAAAAGGCAAGTGATGCTTGAACTGTTTTTTGATTCAAATGGAATTGTTCACATGAAATTCATCACAGAAGGTGCAACTGTGAACAAAACCCTCTACAAAGAGATCCTTTGCCGTTTACGAGATTCAATTCGCCATAAGCGACCTGAGCTATGGCGTACAAAGAATTGGCTGTTGCTACATGACAACGCCCCTGCACATCGCTCTGTCCTTGTCCAAGAGGAGCTTGCAAGACAAGAGGTGACAGTTCTTCCACATCCTCCGTACTCACCTGACCTCGCACTATGCGATTTTTTTCTCTTTCCTCGCATGAAAGCAACCCTACGTGGGCGTAGATTTCATTCTTCCGAAGAGGTCATAACTGCCACAAGAGAAGCCATACGGGACCTTCCTGCCAACATCTTTCAACGGTGCTTCCAGCAAACGTTGGCAAACGTGCATAACGGCCAACGGAGACTATTTTGAGGGAGGATGTGGTTCTGTTTAAATGTACGCCGTGTTATGCGGCAACTTGTGATACATCCAGATTCTTGTGGGAGCGTACCCTCCAGGCGTCAAGTCTTAGAACTTAATGACTGTACCACGTATTTTTATCCACTTAAAGAAATATTATAAACGTTTTATTTTTACTGAAACAAACTATTTTGTTCCGTGTGTGTAATTTGCTCAATATCGCACACTTATTGTTTTCCTATTACCGCACAGTGCGATATTAGGATGATGATGTGCGATATTAGGACGATGTTACTGCAAACTAATATAATCGTACAATTAATCTGGTAATTCGAAAATTCTTAAAAAATTGTCATTGCAGATGAGTCCAAAACGTCGTAAGCTGTGGAAAGAGGCTGCAATCATATCAGTTAGGAACAAAGTCATGGGATTGCAACGTGCTTCCAATACTTTCAATGTTCCCAGGTATACTTTAAAAGATAAAGTCAATAACAAAGAGGATGTAGATAAATTAGTGAGCACGAAACTTGATATAAAACCTGTACTTCCATTTGAACTGGAAGATTATTTGGTTTCATATTGCTTAGAAATAGAGTAACGATTTTATGGTTTATCTGCAAAGGACTTAAAACTATGGCTTTTCAGTTAGCATTTATGTATGTTCTGAACCACCCATTTTCGAAGAACGATGAAGCCGCAGGACGGAAATGGCTGCACAGTTTCTTGAGAAGACACCAAGAATTGAGTCTCCGGAAACCACAAAGCACGTCTGTGGCAAGGATCAGAGGTTTCAATCAGGAGAACGTAATTAAGTTTTTTGACATTTATGAACATTGATGAACATTATCAACCATTCACCAAACAGACTGTACAACTGTGCGAGACAGACTTGATAGTGATTCAACACAAAGTCAACAAAGTAGTTAGTCTGAAAGGTAAGAGGTAGGTTGGATCTGTATCTTAAGCAGAGAGGGGATCTTTAGTGACTGGAGTGACCTAAATGAGTGCAGCTGGCCATTTCCTGCCCTCGTTTTTGTTTTTTTCTAGGGTCAACATGAAAGCCGAACTTCTGGATACAGCACCAAATGGTAGCTTAGCGGTCTGTCACAAATCTGGGTGGATTCAGAATGAAAGTTTTGTTCAATGGTGTCATCACATTCTCAGCAATGTGAAGCCTACGAAAATGACCCAGTAATTCTAGTGTTGAATGGGCATTATTCCCACACTAGAAATGTTGAACTCCTCGAACTAGCACGTGTTAATGGAGCTCATATTGTGAGCTTACCACCACATTGCACGCATAAGATGCAACTCTTGGGTGCGGCATTCATGCTACCTTTCAAAACTTACTATGCGCAAGTAATTGAACAGTGGCTCAAACAAAATGCAGGCAGAGTAGTGACTCACTACCAGGTTGGTATGCTATTGGGAGAAGCTTTCAATAAAAGACCAACTGTTGCTGTAGCTACAAATGGCTTCAGAAAAACTGGTCTGTATCCTTGCAACCGCCATATCTTCAGCCACTTTGAATTTCAAGAAATTTCTCCTAATACCCATGAATCAAGTGATCATTCATCTGAAGCTTTACCAAATAGATTAGATGATGCCAACACTTCCCAACCTCGGCCAGGCTCTAGCAGTATCAACGAGCCAAAAACTCCACAAAATTAGTCGGAGAGGCAAACTCTATCTTTTATTACACCTGCTGACATTTCACAATTTCTAAAATAACTTACAACAAAAAAGTCCAACTGATAGAGGACGTAAAAGTGGTTCTGCTGCTCTACTAAAAAGTTCACAATATAAAAACGAATTGGCTGATGATTTTAAGAGGAAATTACTCACAGATAAGGAGACATATGAACGAAAAAGCGTTCAAAAGAAGCAGACTGACAAAGTACCTGCTCAGAGGAACAGACAGGAAATACAAAGTCAGGTATCTTCAGATTCAGAAGACGAAGAGTTGGATGAGCCAGTATACATCTCCATTGATAATGAAGATCGAAAATGATG
Organism: Periplaneta americana; assembly: GCA_025594305.2. Taxonomy (NCBI): domain Eukaryota; kingdom Metazoa; phylum Arthropoda; class Insecta; order Blattodea; family Blattidae; genus Periplaneta; species Periplaneta americana. The sequence continues at coordinate 161,966,728 of JAJSOF020000005.1, read as the reverse complement.
CAGAATGTCCATATTGCAACGGGAAGTTTTCTTTTGACAAAAGGGAAGAAAAATGGATCGTATGCACTAAATATGGAATTTGGTGCCATGAAGAGTGTTCTGGGATGATGACTACAAAAGTTTCATTGTGTTATTGCTTGGAAGGTTAGATTTAGTTCTCTAAATATCTGGATTATGTTTAATTAACAAACATTCTATACCTTGCAAATCAAGCTTTCAGGTATAACTCCCTGTAAAGTTATTTGAATAATTTCGAGGGAAAAATTGTTGCGGGGCCGAGTGTCGAACCCAGGATCTTTGGTACGTTAAACCAAAGGTCCCGGGTTCGATACCCGGCCCCAGAACAATTTTTCCCTCGAAATTATTCATTCTATACCTTGATAGCTGAATATGTAGTTATTTACTGTCAAACACATTGTATCAGAAAATCTTATAATTTCCGTGTTGTTTTCGTATGTTATTAAAAAAACATGTTTTGTGCTTAAATACAACAGATATATAATATATATGTAATAAAATGTGTTTCTATACAATAAATTTAATATTTGTCCTATGCATTTTTCACAAAATGAGGGGTGCGATATTAGGAGCACTATTTCTCCTAATACCGTTTTTGCAATTTTTCTTTTGTACTTGAAAAACAAATGTAAAATAAAAGTAATTTTTAAATTTGACCTCACTGATATAAGTATAATAAACCCGCATTAAGAATCCGTATTTATTTCAAATTTATGTATTATATTAATAGTTGAAATACTACTTTTTCAAAATGGGTGCGATATTAGGCACAGTTCCCTTAATATATCCTATGTTCAGAAAAAAATATATTTTTGGACATTAATTTAAACAAATCTGAATAAACAACATTATATAATCCACATACGAATGACAGGACTTGAAAATTTATACAACTGTAAGTTTTAACTTTTTTCGGAAAGAAAAACGGGACATGTACTGTATTACCAAAAATGTTCAGTAAAATATTATTTTTTTTTTAACATTTCATAATACATTATTTTAGAATTGGTCTACAAAAGTATAGAATAATACAGAAATTAGTAAATAATATGTAAGACTACGTCTATTGTGTAGTTCACGTTATCCATTAAACAAATCATACAAAAATTCTTGCATAGCATATCCATAAAGAATATAATACAACATAAAATCATTGTATACAATAGGCCCAAAAGAATATGTGGAGTGACTAGTAACTCCAGGTATACAACTAAAGCTGTCAAAGAAGGGTAAGCAGTCCAGGGTTAATTGTTGTTGTTGGGAATCCAAATGTGCGATAGAACGACATGAATTGTTTTATGATCTCTCTAGTGCCCACCATTAATCCGATTACTTCTATATTTATTTATTTATTTGTTTATGTCTATGACAATAGACAGCACAGATATTTGTTTAAAAATCATAGAATTGCATATAACATGAAAAAAGAGATAAACAGATACAAATGCAAGATACAAGTTTAATAACAAATCAAAAATGAAAAATTAAAAAAGAAACAAATAGATACTACATAAATAAAAGACACAGATATAGATATAAATGAAAAATACCAAAAGAGTAAAGTATAGATATCATAGTCAAAAATGTAAAATGTAGGCATAATTGGCAAATTACAGAGTAAATATAACACTATGTTAATAATTTCAATATACAGTATTATATAGTAGACCTAATAGGCTTAATTTATTTATTTAGGAAATTCACTACTACAGAACATGTGTTCCAATTAGTAGGATATCTGATTATAACTATAACTAACATGCAACTAGAATTTAACATATCATGAAACTATTGCTGTATATACAAGATATTTCAAAAATACTGGGCATAATTTCAGGTATGTATTTCCCACATGTAGACAATCAAAATAGTTCATTACAACATGTGTCCGGAAATGCTTTATTTCCGAGTTATGGCCTTCACAACATTGAAATTCACCGGAACCATACCTCATGTTTTAGAAGACACTCCACTGATCAATCGTCAACACATTCACTTCTTGCATGATGGCGCTCCTGCACACTTCAGTCGTACGGCTCGCCGGTACTTGGATCGAAGGTTTCCTGATCGATGGATAGGTAGAGATGGCCCAATTGCTTGGCCTCCACGCTCACCTGATCTGAACCCTCTCGATTTCTACTTGTGGGGCCATTTAAAATCATTGGTTTATTCGTCTCTGGTGCCTGATTTGGAATCCCTTCGGAATCGAATTTTGGCATGTTCTGAGGACATACGCAATACTCCTGGAGTTTGGGATCGTGTTCGCAGGTCAATGAGACATCGATGTGAGGTCTGTATTCAAGCAGGGGGTGAACATTTTGAACATCTTCTGTAATAACAACGACCTGCGGAAAGAAAAACGTTCCGGTGGATTTCAATGTTGTGAAGGCCATAACTCGGAAATGGAGCATTTCCGGACACATGTTGTAATGAACTATTTTGATTATCTACATGTGGGAAATACATACCTGAAATTATGCCCCGTATTTTTGAAACACCTTGTATATATATATTGTTCTTTGCAACATGAGATACACATCTAAATATTTAAGCATGATAAAATACGAATCAGCTATAATTCTTAATAGTACTTAAATCATTGACATCAAGTAACGCTTTACATAACTCTTTCTTGTACATATTGTACGATAACGAAAAATCTAAATCCTGTTTTATTTGATAGATGATTGTAAGTTCGAAGCATTAATAAAAGTGGAGGCATTTTATGAGATTGTGTTTTTGATGTCTGTAAATAAAAGAGAGATCGCTTTCTCAAATTTGATTTACCAATATTGAAACTAATTATCTGTAGAAGATCAAAGATGTCTATTAAACCATTTATGGTTTTGAACAAATACATTTGTTGTGCTCTTATCCTGCGACCACTGAGAGATGGCACATTAAATTCCACCAGCATGGATTCATGAGATTGGAATATGTTGTAACACGAATGTTTTTTTTTTTCATATAGGCCTTTAGCAGTTTTAGGATCTCTGAGTTTGTATGATGTTTTGAATAAGAGACCGTTGGTTCATAAATTACCCTTGTCTCTAGATTAACCTACTCGGGTTGATTCTGATGCGTCTCGAATCTGATGGTCGAATCCAGAACATATAACCTTTTGTCTTTCCACGTTTAAATGTTACAATATCAATATATCGAAGACTTCCGGTATCTTCAACGCCATGGACTTCTTCGTAGGTAGTGTGGCCATTGGTTTAAGGCATGTTGCGTTTACAGACCTGATCTTGTGACGCCTACAGTTACGAACAAATGGACATGAACCCAAGACATGAGCCAAAATTTTGTATTGAACTATATTAGTGCCGAAGCATCCCTAAGTGAAAGACATTTTCATTGCAGCTTGGATCTCGTCTTTAATGCCGACCTACATTATTGGAGGGACTGTACAGTGACGTCAAGGCAACATAGTAAAACGTGGTGGTATGTACCGACTGCAGAAGCAGTGGCAGTGGCAGTGGCAGGGCCAGGAGTCTTAAATTTCATTACAACGGCACATTTACAAGTTTTATAGTGCTTGGAATATTTCAACATAGCACACCTGTTATTTTAAATCCTCCAGACTTAGTTCAGCTTAACCTAACTTCGGTATAAATTTATCTGACCTTCCCAGCGTTACAGAAACTTAAAACCTATGTTTCTCATTAAGGTTATGTGGCCATTTCATTTCCTTTGTACAGGAATGTATATGTTGTGTAGTAAATGTGAAAATATTGCTGTTATGTATACTGGATTTTTTGCGCAGAAAGGAAGTTAAGGGACTGAGAAGTTTAACTCCGGTAATAAAATTGTAAATTATTTTTTTACAAAATCTGAAACGTTATTTTTCAAAGTACCATCTTTATTACGTACTATACGATATGTTAAAGCAGTTATTTTTGTCTAACGACGTCATAACACATTTTAAATTATGCATTGCGTGCAGTAACGCTTCTAGTTTTACACAGTTTGTCTTAATTCTACACCATAAAGTTATTTTTATCACACAAGTGACATATTGAATCAACGCCAGCAATATCCTTCGTGCATATAAATGTATTGTGCTCGGATTGAGGTGAAATACAGTACAACTCCTCACTTAGCATCTAAGATACATTTAACTTCTCATTCCCTTTAGATGGTGATAATCTATTTTTAGCTACAGTAATCTCACTAAAATCCACAAACGATTAGGCAAAACACGGGAATTTTACTGGAAGCAAATAAAGAGATAGGTTTGGAAGTAAATCCCGAAAAGACAAAGTACATGATTATGGCTCGTGACGGGAATATTGTACGAAATGGAAATATAAAAATTGGAAATTTATCTTTTGAAGAAGTGGAGAAGTTCAAATATCTTGGAGCAACAGCAACAAATATAAATGATACTCGGGAGGAAATTAAACAGAGAATAAATATGGGAAAAGCCTGTTATTATTCGGTTGAGAAGCTTTTATCATCCAGTCTGCTGTCAAAAAATCTGAAAGTTAGAATTTCTAAAACAGTTATATTACCGGTTGTTCTTTATGGTTGTGAAACTTGGACTTTCACTTTGAGAGAGGAGCATAGGTTAAGGATGTTTGAGAATAAGGTGCTTAGGGAAATATTTGGGGCTAAGAGGGATGAAGTTACAGGAGAATGGAGAAAGTTACACAACACAGAACTGCATGCATTGTATTCTTCACCTGACATAATTAGAAACTTTAAATCCAGTTGTTTGAGATGGGCAGGGCATGTAACACATACGGGCGAATCCAAAAATGCATATAGAGTGTTAGTTGGGAGGCCGGAGGGGAAAAAACCTTTAGAGAGGCCGAGACGTAGATGGAAAGATAATATTAAAATGTATTTGAGGGAGATGGGATATGATGATAGAGAATGGATTAATCTTGCTCAGGATAGGGACCAATGGAGGGCTTAAGTGAGGGCGGCAATGAACCTCCGGGTTCCTTAAAAGCCAGTAAGTAAATAAGTACAACAATCTCAATAGAAATTTTTATTTATCTAGAGAAAATCAAAACTCGCATGGAATTTAATTTACTATTACACGATTAGAAAAAAGCACATAAAAATTAGAAGAAATAAATACTCTAATACAATAAACTATTAATTGACTTACAAAAATACTAAACTGTCTCCAAACGTATTATTATACCATCTCATCATTACAAATATTCCGCTAGATGGCAGTAGTGTACTATGATAAGCTGCTCTCTTGTTACCAGTTGTGACAACTATACAATCGTCAATGAACTCTATGCACAATTACTATTCAAGAAGGCTTTGTTCATTCAGCTTCATTTTTATTAAAAACAGTTGTATTTCACTTCAATTATCAACTGGAATCTCACTGGAGGTTTTGATTTATCTAGAGAAAATCAAAACTCGAGTGGGATTTAATTGACTATTACACGATTAGAAGAAAGTATATAAAGATTAGAAGTAACGAAGTACTCCAATACAATAAAATATTGACTTACGAAAATATAACTGTCTTCAAATGTATTATTGTACCATCTCAACATTACAAATATGATGCTAGATGGCAGTGGTGTGTTATGATTATGTGATGTTATCAGGTGTGCCAACTATGGAATATTCATTGAACTCTGTAGACGGTTACTAGTCAAGAAGGCTTTGTTGATTCAATTTCATTTTTATTAAAACAGTTGCATTCCACTTCAATTATCCGGATCCCAATAATCAACGTCACTTGACAGATGATTTTCAATAAATCTTAGTATTAAACAATCTCTGATACAAGACTATCCATAATATCATATAGCAGAAGCTATAAGATAACCTAAATAATATAAACAAGTGTCAGAAAAGTTTTAATTAGGGATGATGAAATAAAAAATAACCATGAATAATTTTAAAAGAAACAATTATTGAAAGTACAATTTTCAAATTTGTATGTTTTAGTGGTTGGTGGTAGTGTTTTATATTAGACGTGTGCTTAAAAGAAGTGGAACTCGTTGATGTACATGGTATATCCCTCAACTTATCCAGGTTTTCCGAATGGTGCTCTTCATTTATTTGTAAATAGGATTTCAGGGAAGATGCATAGGTATGACCAGTGATCTTTATTAATTCTTGTTCTTGAATGCCAATGCGAGTCATATTTGAAACTGCTGTGCATCGACTGGAGTGGTTTGTAATTTTATGTTTTTTTGACGTCCAGACCAGCGCAGTTTGAAATGTTGGCAAACAAGGAAACAAATGCTAGGGACGCGATAAAATTGTGCGATAAGCAGCCATGATTGGTTGAAATACGTCCTTTCGTACCGTTTTATTGGTCAAAGTAGTATGATGTAATAAAAGTGTAATAGTCAATATAATATTAAACAATGATTACGTGACTATCCATAATCTCATACAGCAGAAGCTTCAACATAACCTAAATAATATAAACAAGATAAATGATAGAAAAGTTTTAATTAAGGATGATGAAATAAGCAAGAATCATTTTAAAAGGTACAACTATTGAAAGTACCGCTTTATTGGTAAACAGTAGTGTAACGTAGTAAATGTGTAGGCGTACTAGTCTTCGTAATTATCCGTTTTGTATTAATTGTAATGGTTTTACATTTATTGAATCTTTATGTTCCATTTAGTACAAAATAGTTATTTATAGGAACCGCCCTCGAATACGAACTTGCTCAGACGGATGTGCGCTACATCTATACTAATAATAAATCTGTAAGCGAATGTTTCTGGTAATTTTCGATTTTCCAAAAATAATTGATGTTAACATGTATAATTAATCATCCTGAAACCGAAAATCGCTTTTTTGACATTTTTGTTTGTATGTATGTATGTATGTCTGTCTGTCTGTCTGTCTGCCTGTCTGTCTGTCTGCCTGTCTGTCTGTCAGTCTGTCTGTCTGTCTGTCTGTCTGTCTGGATGTTTGTTACCTTTTCACGCGACAATGGCTGAATGCATTTCGATGAAAATTGGAACATAAATTAAGTTCGTTGTAACTTAGATTTTAGGCTATATGGCATTCAAAATACTTTATTTAAAAGGGAGGTTATAAGGGGGCCTGAATTAAATAAACCGAAATATCTCGCTTATTATTGATTTTTGTGAAAAATGTTACATAACAAAAGTTCCTTTAAAAATGATTTGCGATAAGTTATATGCCAGGAAAAATTTTGATAGGACTGATATTTAAGTCTGTCTGTCTGTCTGTCTGGATGTTTGTTACCTTTTCACGGGATAATGGCTGAAGGGATTTCGATGAAAATTGGAATATAAATTAAGTTCGTTGTAACTTAGATTTTACGCTAAATGACATTCAAGATACGTTATTTAAAAGGGAGTTATAAGGGGGCCTGAATTAAATAAACCGAAATATCTCGCTTATTATTGATTTTTGTGAAAAATGTTACATAACAAAAGTTTCTTTAAAAATGATTTCCGTTAAGTTATATGCCAGGAAAAATTTTGATAGGACTGATATTTAAGTCTGTCTGTCTGTCTGGATGTTTGTTACCTTTTCACGCGATAATGGCTGAAGGGATTTCAATGAAAATTGGAATATAAATTAAGTTCGTTGTAGCTTAGATTTTAGGCTAAATGACATTCAAGATACTGTATTTAAAAGGGGGTTATAAGGGCACCTGAATTAAATAAACCGAAATATCTCGCTTATTATTGATTTTTGTGAAAAATATACATAACAAATGTTTCTTTAAAAATGATTTCCGTTAAGTTTTATTCCAGGCAAATGTTTGATAGGACTGATCTCTAAGGATATAGAAGATTTTTAAAAAACAATACAATACATTTCCACCGCCGCCTCAGATTATAGTGTCGTTCCGTAACTTCTATGTGCAAAATATTAAATTATTTAGTAGGAAGAAAAACAAATTTATTCATTCTATAGCAGTAGTGCATAGGAGATCGTGACTTCTTACATTTTCGAAAGAAAGAAATATAATTAAGTTTTATATATAGTAGATTGTATTATTTGCTACATCACTATTTAAGTTATTTAATAGAGCAAAGATCTGAACATCGATATGTGACATAGAAGTTATTGCAGGAACGACGACGATGGCTACAATGAAATCAAAACAAATGACTCCATCTATTTAAGGCGCCTTGACGTTTATCAATATTAATATACAGAGAATATTTTGTGTGTTTGTATGAAGTAATCTCAGAAGCTAATTAACCTTCACTATTTGAAATTTCTAGTTTCTCTAGATGGATGTAATGCTACAAATGAGGACTGAGGTAAGATGAAAAGAAATCTGTTCGCACAGAAAACTTGATATTCTGTCGAAATATTGTATAACTTAATTATTGCAACTTTATTTGGTCCACATAAAATACTCTAATTTTATACGCTCATTTTACCATAGAGATCACTGGAGCTGAAATTATTTTAAAAGGTGTCATGAAATGGCGTTCCTGCGCTCATAATTTACCCATATTCATTTCCTGTGTTTCTTAAAATAATATTTATGTAGTGTACCTCATTTTTTATTTGCATAAACAATGATATATAACCAAGCGAGTTGGCTCGGGCGGTAGCATTTGAGGCACGCATTCGGGGGTCCCGGTTCAAACCCCGTGGACGACCAATCTGACTGGGGTTTTTCATGATTTCTCTTAGTCATAAAGGCAAATGCCGGATTGGAAAGATACATGCCATTATTCATCACCGCTTCAATTACCAATACCAAAAACATTAATCAAAGTCTATAATCAGTTACATGAACACAAGCCATCTATTATACAACACACAATAGAAACGGGAAATCAACAAGTGTAAACGAGGCCTGCTGATATACCCACACATTCTAAACACGGGACATGACCACAGATGTTAAGGCGTGAATAAAATAAACTTAACAAAAAAAAAAAAGATGCACAGTAAGGTTAACATAAAAATGATCTTCGTACACAATCAACTCTATTAATTTGGAGTGATTTATTAAAGGATACATTCAAGACTAATTTAGAAAAATGTTAAACGAATTATCTTTGCACCAAATGAGTGGTCTCTGGACCAAAATGATAGCATTTTAATTATTTAAATACAATTTAAATTAAGTAGCATATTAAACGATTTATTCTTCTATCAAACACGAATGATCCCTGGAACCAATGTTCTATTTTAATTATGCAATTACTTTATATTTATTTCTAATAAGTGCAGCGGAGCGCACGGGTACAGCTAGTCAGTAATAAGTATTTATTTTGTATTGTACAAGCAGCAATAAATACTAAAAGATAATACAGTATTAAATGCCTACCTATTGTTCATGCGATTCGCTGTCCTATATTTTTCAATAAATGCGCAAATTCTTGACCATCTGACCTAGACATCGATCTTGATATTGCGCATACAAGGTACATGCATTACTGTCGTGGAGTACTTCCCCATGTAACTAACTAGTGCATCTTGCTAGTGAACATCAGTCCACCCTAATGGTTGCTTGGACATTAATCAGACTTCATGTCGGTGAGCACAATTCACGAGACTGAAAAATATGAGTTATGGTCTGTTCAATTACAAATCCTCTGAGAGTTCCTATCCGAATATCGGAAGCAATCCGATGACGCTGACTAGAGGTCAACTTTTATCTAGGATATGAAAATGAACATATTTCATAAAAACACTATGTTGTATAACACTAATTTCTAGACTGCGAACTTTTTAGACAAGACTAATTTCTAGACTGCGGACTTTTTAGACAATATTAATTTCTAGACTGTGGACATTTTAGACAATACTAATTTCTAGACTGCAGACTTTTCAGACAATAATAATTTCTAGACTGCGGACTTTTTAGACAATATTAATTTCTAGACTGTGGACATTTTAGACAATACTAATTTCTAGACTGCAGACTTTTCAGACAATAATAATTTCTAGACTGCGGACTTTTTAGACAATACTAATTTCTAGACTGCAGACTTTTTAGACAATACTAATTTCTAGACTGCGGACTTTTTAGACAATACTAATTTCTAGACTGCGGACTTTTTAGACAATACTAATTTGTAGACTGTGGACATTTTAGACAATACTAATTTCTAGACTGTGGACATTTTAGACAATACTAATTTCTAGACTGCAAACTTTTCAGACAATAATAATTTCTAGACTGCGGACTTTTTAGACAATACTAATTTCTAGATTTGTAGACTGGACTTTTTAGACAATACTAATTTTAGACAAGACTAATTTCTAGACTGCAGACTTTTTAGACAATACTAATTTCTAGACTGCGGACTTTCTAGACAATACTAATTACTAGATTGCGGACCTTTTAGACAATACTAATTTCTCAACTCTGGACTTTTTAGACAATACTAATTTATAGACTGCGAACTTTTTAGACAATACTAATTTCTAGACTGCGGACATTTTAGAAAATACTAATTTCTAGACTGCGGACTCTTTAGACAATACTAATTTGTAGACTGCGGACTTTTTAGACAATACTAATTTCTAGACTGCGGACTTTTAGACAATACTAATTTGTAGACTGGACATTTTAGACAATACTAATTTCTAGACTGGACATTTTAGACAATACTAATTTCTAGACTGCAGACTTTTTAGACAATACTAATTTCTAGACTGCGGACTTTTTAGACAATACTAATTTTAGACAACTTTTTACTAATTTCTAGACTGTGGACTTTTTAGACAATACTAATTTCTAGACTGACTTTCTAGACAATACTTTTAGACCGTGGACTTTTAGACAATACTAATTTCTCAACTCTGGACTTTTTAGACAATACTAATTTATAGACTGCGAACTTTTTAGACAATACTAATTTCTAGACTGCGGACATTTTAGACAATACTAATTTCTAGACTGCGGACTCTTTAGACAATACTAATTTTAGACAATACTAATTTCTAGACTGCGGACTTTTAGACAATACTAATTTCTAGACTGCGGACTTTTAGACAATACTAATTTTAGACTGACTTTTTAGACAATACTAATTTCTAGACTTTTTAGACAATACTAATTTCTAGACTGTGGACTTTTTTTTAGACAATACTAATTTTAGACAATTTTAGACAATACTAATTTCTAGACTGCGGACTTTTTAGACAATACTAATTTCTAGACTGCGGACTTTTTAGACAATACTAATTTCTAGACTGCGGACTTTTTAGACAATACTAATTTCTAGACTGCGGACTTTTTAGACAATACTAATTTTAGACTGCGAACATTTTAGGCAAGATAATTTCTTGACTGCGGACTGTTTAGACAATACTAATTTCTAGACTGCGGACTTTTTAGACAATACTAATTTCTAGACTGTGGACTGTTTAGACAATACTAATTTCTAGACTGCGGACTTTTTAGACAATACTAATTTCTGGACTGCGGAATTTTTAGACAATACTAATTTATAGACTGTGGACTTTATAGGCAATACTAATTTCTAGACTGCGAACATTTTAGGCAAGACTAATTTCTAGACTGCAGACTTTTTAGACAATACTAATTTCGGACTTTTTAGACTAGACAGACTTTTAGACAATACTAATTTCTAGACTGTGGACATTTTAGACAATACTAATTTCTAGACCGAACATTTTGGACATTTTAGACAATACTAATTTCTAGACTGCGAATTTTTTAGACAATACTAATTTCTAGACTGCGAATTTTTTAGACAAGGCTAATTTCTAGACTGCAAACTTTTTAGACAATACTAATTTCTAGACTGCAAACTTTTTAGACAATACTAATTTCTAGATTGCAGACTTTTTAGACAATACTAATTTCTAGACTGCACACTTTTTAGACAATACTAATTTCTAGACTACAGACTTTTGAGACAATTCTAATTTCTAGACAGTGGACATTTTAGACAATACTAATTTCTAGACTCTGGACATTTTAGACAAGACTAATTTCTAGACTGTCGATATTTTAGACGATACTAATTTCTAGACTGTGGACCTTTTAGACAATACTAATTTCTTGACTGTGGACATTTTAGACGATACTAATTTCTAGACTGTGGACCTTTTATACAATGCTAATTTCTAGACTGTGGACCTTTTAGACAATACTAATTTCTACACTGTGGACTTCTTAGACAATACTAATTTCTAGACTGCGGACTTTTTAGATAATACTAATTTCCAGACTGTGGACATTTTAGACAATACTAATTTCTAGACTGTGGACATTTTAGACAATACTAATTTCTAGACTTTGGACTTCTTAGACAATACTAATTTCTAGTATTAATAAACATATCGAAAGTAGAGAAGTTTGTAAGCTACAAATTGTAATTCCTTTTAGACTTTTAGGGCCGTATTCATAGACATTCTTAGCGCGGGCTTTCGGTGGATGATCAGCGAACTAACGTTTTTCGTATTCATAAATCGGTGTTAGCTATATGATATGATATGGATCCTGTTTAGCACGCTCGTAGCGCGGGCTAGCGAAATGTCTATGAATAGCACCCATAAAATCTTAAAGTTGGACGAAAAAGAGTTTAAAACGACAAAATTCCCGCGCGCTCGACATTAATCATCTCCCCGTTCACTACAATATTACATTGTTTACAGAATTCCACCACCTTTTTCTCCAAAAGAAAAGCATTGAAAACAACTGACGTTCTCTCTGAAGTGGCTTTTGCCGCGTACATAAGAAGCAGTACTGCCAATCTACTATAGTTTAAAATTATATGGATAAATGTTTCAAGATGATATGAATGGGATATTTACAAACGCTACTATCGTCCTGGACAAGGTTGTTTTCACAAAAAAAAAAAATCTTTGGACTATGATTGTTTTATGAAAAAAACTGAAAATTTCCACTGCCATAACATAAGACTATGGTACGATGAAAGAGTAATGGAACGGAGAAAAATTTTCTCCGGCGCCGGGACTTGAACCCGGGTTTTCAGCTCTACGCGCCGATGCTTTATCCACTAAGCCATACCGGATACAACCCCGGCGCCGAACAGAATTGTCTCTGATTGAGTTCCAACTCTTGGGTTCCCTCCGTTCCATTACTCTTTCATCGTATGATGACGTAGAATATCTGCAAGGAAATATCATATGTACTTCGGTACAATGAAATAATATAATAAGACTATGGTGTTTTTTTCACTAATAACTAATTCAGTAGATGCAATACATTCACCATATGCATAATATCTCAAATTTAATTTTTTTGGACCATGATTCTCTTTTTTTAACTTACAATTATTCAGCAAAGGCGGTTGACGTACATGAAGGAAATTTCTGTTTATATTACGCCCACCTGGTCTGAAATCCAAAGTGTTATGTCTTCATAAACGGAAAATATATTTTATAGTACCTGTCCAAAGATATCGGAAACCACATTCAAGTCTGACTTTGAATACTTATATCTGGTCGTTAGTAAGACAGTTGTAAACCATAATCTCTGTATAACATTAAATATCACAGCTTGGATGTATTAATTTTTCAAGTTAAGTTCCTGCTGACTAAATCTGTGATTCTGTCATTTACCTGTAAAATATCAGACTTCCCCTTAAAAGCGTTCATACAGTACTCATACACAGCACAATGTAATTTTAATTACGACATTGAGGAAATTCATTTCAAGTGTCGTAGGATTTCTGTTCAAACTGAGACACCGAATATATCCTATTTATTCATGTTGAAATTTCCAGTTACTCCATACAATTCATGACGTTTCCTCTGCGTACACGAGAGCCATTGTAATTAGTTACAGCCTTGGGCGTTTACCATACAATGCCAGAGGCTTGAAAGGTATTTATTACCGTGGGGAATTTTCTTACTAGGAAGCGAATTTGTAACAGTTGTGATAGTTACTTGGCTGACAATTCTACAGATTTCTTTAAACCGTGGACAGTTTGTTTTGTGTGTCTTGACTGTCTCTTCTTTACTCATTTACTAAACCTGCAGAAGTTTGACTTTGGACAAATCAGTGATTATAAAAATAGTAATACGAAGATCGAAGTTATCATTACGATAATTCCTGCATAAAATTAAGCAAATGCTGACTGATTTTTATCAGACTTAAATCACACCTCTTGAATTGTCTTCAAATTCAGAATAATTTTCCTGTATTATAACCCTGATCATATTTATATAAAATTGGTCATTCCCATGTTACAAAATTGCGACATATAAAAGAGAACAAACACTAGGATCTCCAATGTCGAAAATGAATTTTTTGGTAACGACCGCTAGATGGAAGAATAGCTTCAAGCTATTGAAAATCTCCCTGCAGAAACCAGGTAGCTGCACTTTTACAAAGTTGTGGAAAACTACAAAAAAAAAAAAAAACATTCTAAAAATTCAAAAATTTTAACTGAACTTCTTACCTTTTTCAGAGTATATCCTAGGTATCTAGTTACGTGAACAATTTATTCTAATTGATTTATATAATTCCATCACGTACTAAAAATTGTGAGTGAGGATTTAGTTGCATGAATCTCGTAAAAACTGGAATTCGAAACCGTCTTTCACAAAAAAAAAAAAGTTAGCACTCTGCTAACAATAAATCTTGAAGTTCCTACTAGCAAAATTTTCAAAGATTAGAAATCCTTCAAAATAACGTATTTTAATGTGATGTAAATTCAGGAGTAATTGATTCTAAACATACCTACTTCTAATGATTTATTTACATAAGTGTATCTAGAGTGTGATAAGAAAGATTGAAAGTAATAAAACTCCAAGAAACAGGTTACATAACTTTTTATTTGTGCATACTTTATTACTTTTATCTTTCTGCACAATAATTTATAATATTGCACAAGCATTTCGTAATTTGCAGAAATATAATTTTTCATTTGTGCATTTTTGCGACAATTGTTTATTTTCTAGCTTAAACACTGCTCTTACTACAAAAAATGTTGTTTGTACAACTGCTATTTTTTTTTGCAATGAGAGCTAATCCACATTTTAAGCGCTTTGGTATTACTTTATTATATTAAAAAAGTAAAAAGGTAAGGGTATCCCCGTAACATGCCATGAAGGCACTTGGGGGGCATGGAGGTAGAGCCCCATGCTTTCAAATCATTAATTGTCAATAAAATTATTATACATTAGACTAATCAAGATATTAACCAAGGCTTTATATGTTTCTGCTCTTTTTTCATATACAGAATGTTTTGTTTCATAACATGTGAGACCCACTTCTTCAGTGGATAGGAGAGACAAAAAATCAAGTAATAATAATAATAATAATAATAATAATAATAATAATAATAATAATAATAATAATAATAATAATAATAATAATAATAATAATATCATTAATAATCTGCAGTTGTATATTTCGACATCTTCTGCTCTACTCTTACAGATATGGAGCTGGGAGATAAACCTAGCTTCGCTGGTTAAAATAATATTAATTGCATTAGAATATTTCCATTTAGGCTGGCATACAGTAAAAAATCCTCATTCTTAAATAAATATTGTAATCGCAGATGCAAAATTTTAGAAGCTTGCAGAGCCATTACATTTCATTTCCTTTAAAACTATTAATTCGCTTGAAAATAACACGCATTCAGCTCCCTCCCGGGTGGTTGGCCAGTTATCTAGTAAATTAATTGCTCGTCAGTGTCACTGGTTCATACATGAGTTAATGAATCTTTGATTACTGTCTATGATTTGCAGATCAACTTGCATAACTGAATATTACAGGCATGTTTAGTGATGTTGGAAGGCCGACTACATATTTAGGGCTCTTGGGAATTAATCAGACAGGAATTAATATTAAAACGCGTAAAGGTCATTTATGTAATTCGATGGCATAACAAAGGAGACAAACTAACTATAAATAAAATGTAATTATGGGGATAAAATGTTTGACTATTCGCTTTCTCGCTCATGTACTGTAGCTCATAACAACCTCATACAATAACGTTATACTGTTGAAAAGAATTGGAGGAACAGACTCACGGACGTGTACTTTTTACCTCATTAACTATATACAGGACGACCCATATTTATGTCCAAATTTTTATTACATTGTAGTAGCAATATATTTACGTTAACTAAAGAAGAGACTCGTGAAGTGCTTTGTGTGGAGTGTAGCATTGTATGCGGCAGAAACATGGACATTACGACGAAGTGAAGAGAAGCGAATAGAAACATTTGAAATGTGGATATAGAGAAGAATGGGGCGTGTGAAATGGACAGACAGAGTAAGAAACGAAGATGTGTTGGAACGATTGGATGAAGAAAGAATGATGCTGAAACTGATCATAAAGAGGAAAAGGAATTGGCTGGGTCACTGGCTGAGAATAAACTGCCTACTGAAGAATGCACTGGAAGGAATGGTGAACGGGAGAAGAATTCGTGGCAGAAGAAGGTATCAGATGATAGACAACATTAAGATATATGGATCATATGCACAGACAAAGAGGATAGCAGAAAATAGGAAAGACTGGAGAATGCTGGGTTTGCATAGAAAGACCTGTCTTTGGGCAGTACACTATGAATGAATGAATGAATATTTACGTTATCTACGCAACGAAATGTTATTATGATTTTACTTTATGTATTTCCTTATATGTTTCGTTTTCTGTGTTTTGCAATAAGCAGGGGAATGTCTGAAACAATAATTTACTTTCCTAAAATAACTTACCTCATGGACATATAGTTTTTATAAAACTGAATATCGTTCAGAGTTACTGTAGACTACCATTTCCTTTTTTTTTTTCTTACACAATTTTCCGACAAGAAAATTTATGCAGATATAATGAATACGTCCCGCGCAGTGGCGTCGCGGTCTAAGGCATCCTGCCTAGGACTCGCGTTACGGAATGCGTGCTGGTTCGAGTCCTCATGGGGGAAGAAATTTTCTCATGAAATTTCGCCCAGTGTATGGGACCGGTGCCCACCCAGCGTCTTGATGCACTTGGGGAGCTACGATAGGTAGCGAAATCCGGTTGCGAATGCCAGCTATAACGGCTGGGGGATCATCGTGCTAACCACACAATACCTCCATTCTGGTTGAATGATCGTCCACCTCTGCTTCGGCATGTGGGCGTGAGGTCAGCAGCCGGCTGGTCGGTCTAGGCCCTACACGGGCTGCAGCGCCACAAATTATTATTATTATTATTATTATTATTATTATTATTATTAATATATTCACTGCACAATGTCCTCCTTATGACACCACAAACTATTGGATTGCGGAATTTAAGAAAAAAAAATGAAATAAAATAACGCTGTTCTTCAGTTGGTTCCCAATCAAAATATCAACAACGTGAGTAGGTTCCCCATGTTCAAATATCAACAACGTGAGTAGGTTCCCCATGTTCAAATATCAACAACGTGAGTAGGTTCCCGATGTTCAAATATCAACAACGTGAGTAGGTTCCCCATGTTCAAATATCAACAACGTGAGTAGGTTCCCCATGTTCACATATCAACAACGTGAGTAAGTTCCCCATGTTCAAATATCAACAACGTGAGTACGTTCCCCATGTTCAAATGTCAACAACGTGAGTAGGTTCCCCATGTTCAAATATCAACAATGCGAGTAGGTTCCAAGGCTGTGTGGGAAGGGATGTTAATCGATCATGTAGCAGAGTAGTGACAGTGTCCAAATATGAACAACGGGGATGAGATAGTTGTTTCTGCCTGTAACACCACTTATATTCGATCATGACCCGTGGTTTTATATACGTTAAAATATAAATACCGATCATAAGTTTCAGTGATTATCAGAGTAGTGGCAGTGGAAGTACAGGACAGCCTTATTGCACTTACTGATGGATTTCACTACTATGCTCGGTGAAAAGAGGAAGAAACTCTTAGTGGTGAATGATCGGTTTTCAGAAAACATTATCTGGTTTTGTGGAAAGATATATTTGTGTTAAAAGAGGATGTAAGGTTTCGCGAAACTTTCTGATTAATATATTAGAATGGAATGCAACGTCGAACATAACCACGACACTTATGATATTACAACTTTAAATAAAATTATGAAGTTTTTCGACGCACGCCAAGCACAGAACATTTTTAACCTAACTACTACCGTAGACAGTAGTTGACAGTCGTAAGTTTGTATAAAATGGGAAAGGAAATGTTTTCTGGATTAATCTAGTGCGGGAACCAATTGCAGTACATAGATGAAATCAACCTGGAACCAATTCGGGTATAGCTCTGGGACGAACTGGGAACCGATTCACAGATTTGGGAACCAATTCCAGTACGCCCTAAAATAACATCATGTTAGAAGACCTGTTTCTGTTCCGCTTCAGAAAATCAAGCAATTCTACGTCAAAACCTAAAAACGACTGGTGTGAAATGTGACTATGAAGAAGAATGGAGCGTGTGAAATCAACACACGGAATAAGAAATGAACCTGTGCTAGAAGGAATGAGTAAATAAAGAATACTTCTGATATTTAAGAGAAAGAGAAATTTGATGGGTCACTGGTTAAGAAGAAACTGCCTACTGAAGGATGCACTAGAAGGAATGATGAAGGGAGAAAAAACGGAGCTGAGGAAGATAACACATGCTAGACAACATTAAGATATATGGATCGTATATGGAGACTAAGAGGAAGGCGGAAATGAGGGAATATTGGAAAATGCCTGGTTTGCTGTGAAAGACCTGCCCTTGAGCAGAAAACTATGAATAAATGAAATTCTAAGAGTTTGATATAGTTAGTTCTGACGTGTACAGTCTTGTATGTCAGATTGGGAAGTACAGGGACATCATTTTTTTTACTAACATTTTTAATATTAACCTGGCTATACCTTTGGATCAACGCCATTTGCTACCCCCTTCCACGACTGGAGTTCGATGATACTGGCGTAATATACAAACAAATCACTTTACTAGGTTAGGAGGGAAGAAAAGTAGTTCATCCATTTACGTAAACAAGGAAATATCACGCTTTTGAGTTTGATAATTTTCATTAGGTTTTTATTTAATCAAAATTCAGTACAGTACTAACAATGAGTGTTTTTACTCACGAACTGAGCTGTCCATGTGGACGTATTCATTATGCAGTGTATATTATACCGTACACAGCACGTTAGCGTACAATATAGAGAATGAAGTTAAATTGAAAAATAATCATAATATGGATATTTAAACACATTTTTGAAAATGTGTGGCCGTTCATTTCGATATAGGCTTCAGTTCTAATGTGCATATTATCGCACTATAGACTATTGTATCTAATTCCAATTACCAGTTTCGTCCTTCGTACCAGTAACTCATGTTGAAATAATTCTGTACCTACTCTATAAAAGATTACCTTACATACTATAAATTCAATCTTCAATTCTGTCCGATCCGAAAAGATAAAATTACTCAGACATGATATCTACTGTCCGTCCAAGTGGTTATGTCGTAGGGTCGTAGAACGGGAGAAAATCACATGACAGTTAATTACTTAATGAGGCCTTTTTATTTAAGTTATTTTAAACAGTTGTATAATATTACGTAGACGTCCAATTCCTAACAGCAATTAATGTTCTCAGAAAAGACCTAAGACAGCCCAGCCACTAGCTGGCGAATAAAAGCTGGTGGGGGGAAACCGGGATACGACGTAGGCAAATGGACGACAGTACCTGTGCGAAAATGATTCAATATGGAAAGCTCTTTCGTCACTGGAAAAGGCGAACATATTTTTGGAACGTAGTGTTTACTATGACCGTAAAGCTACTATGACTGTATAAGTGGTCTTGGATCTGTGTGGAGGACGGTTGAACTTCATTAGTAGAAGGGGTGGGAGTGAAGTAAATTCAAAAACTCAGGTAGAATAAAAATTGAAGTAAAAATAAAATGATGTCCCTGTACAAACGGTACTGTCTAGCTAGAGTTTTGCCAAACGTCGACAAAACCAAAATTTACTGTGAAGCTCCTCTGATTATATGGCTATTGATAAAGAGAAATTTGAGAGAATGAAAGGTTTGCTTAACAAATTTGTTCTACTTTCAGAACAATGCAACGGTTAACATCGGAGAGGAGCAAAAAGATAGACTTACGTACTGTATTCACTTGTTATACATACAAGGTATTGCAGTTGAAATTTGCAGTGAGCAATTTCGAGGACGAACGATCAAAGTTGCTGTCTTGTTTACAAATGTTTTGGTACATTTAACCAACACAAACACTGCCACTATTACCTCGGAGTTGGACTCATTGGTCATCGTTCTCACTATTATCTGGCCAGAAAATGTACATTTGTATTCCAACACTAATATTGTTAAATGAAATCAGAATCAATTTTTAAACACGTTTAACAAAAATAGACGACCGTTTTATTGGCTTTACACTGTCTATTTGCAGGTGAGTGGTGCAGTCCTTTGGCAAATAGGTTTTTATTATACCTGCTAAATCCAGTCTAGCGGATACCAATAAACGATTACTTTGATGCATGCTGAGCTAGGGAATGGGCTTTCAGGAGCCCGCAAATCTATAGCTTGACTACCCGTCATTCACACGCTTCAGTTTAAATGCCGACAAACGGAAATTTGTACACGAGATTTTACTCCACTTTATCTATAAAGCAGCTCTAGAATAGATAAATATTCACTTGGACGTCCCATTATATGTGGAGACTTGAATACGGTTAACAAAATCAATCGAACATCCTAACTTGGCCCTGCAAATGATGCTACAGGGTGTGTATTATTCCACTTCTTATAACAGGTTATGTAGAGAGGATCGTATTGAAAGTCATGAGCAACACATTGCTATAATTTCAATTTCAACAATGTAACAAAAACGAATATATGATCATAATGTACAGACTTTACATTATGTAGTGAATTATTGCGACGTCATTAACTTCTATCATGTGACCACAGGCAATATTTGCAAAATGGTCGACAAAGATGGTTTCGACAGCATGCTGTCATTAAATTCCTTGTTAAAGAAGAAAAATCTGCTGCTGAAATTTACCTCGGAATTTAGCATACATACGGAGATGTGTGCATGGGTGCCAACAATGCTAGCAGATGGATGAAACATTTGAAGATAGGAACACGAGCATCCAAGATGAGCCTCGTAGCGGTCGGCCTCGAACTGACTCCACGGAACGCAACAAAGAAAGAGTTAATGAATTCTGGGATGCATTTTGGTTGAATTTCTTGAACCTGGACAGAGCATAAATGCTGTCCGCTATATTCAGACAGTTTTGAAGGTCCGTCGTGCATTGCGCGAGAAACGCCCTGGAAAGAAGATTGTCCTGCAACACGATGACGCGTGGCCTCACACTGATCGTGTCACCGTGGAGAAAATCAGAACATTTGGATGGGAAACTCTTCCGCAATTTCCCTACAGTCCCGACTTGGCACCCTCCGACTACCATCGTTTCGGATCTGTAAAGGAGCAGCTGCGAGGCCAATGCTACGAGACGCTGGGGATATCTGGAAAGCAGTGCGTCAATGTATTCGGGAAGATGAAACGGACTTCTACAGCAAGGGAATTTTCAAACTTACAGAACGGCGGGAAAAATGTGTACAAAGAAATGGAGACTATGTTGAAAAGTGACACAAAAGTCTGTAGATTAAGATGATGTACCTGGTTTGCCTAAAAAATAAAAATTAAGATTTATAACAATGGGTTGTTCATGACTTTCAGTACGACTCTCGTATAAGTTCGTAGCGTTTTTATGTCCAATGCCAAAAAGGGCCTTGGGATTTATCATTTTCATCTTAATGTCATAGTATTGTGTTACTGAATTCGTTTTGAATATTTCAAACTTTAAGAATTGTTTACGACACCATATGCACTACTAGGTCAGACATGGGCATAACGGAGGGGAGGTAAATATAATATAGTTCACTCCTACCACAATATTTCACATTATATGAACTTGGTTGCTCTTCCGCTTAGGGCTGTACAAAACTAATGCGGCATGTCATTACATTAAGCATTTTGTTTTTTCAAACCAAGTCAAATATGTAATACAGGCATTCATATGGTTACTATAGCCTAGGACTGATTATAAATAACCACTTATAAGCTCTATATCGCATATAGTACAATAAGACCTGGGAAACTCAGCAAGGTTACTGGACTATTTGGATATGTGTATTTCACACGCTTCTCCCTTCATGAACTGTGCTACCAATTCGGTTAATAGTGGCGGGTTTATTTTATTTAAGGTTTCACATTGACACTATTCTGCGACATGAAATATATTACGTTTAAGAAAAATAATTCATATTATAATAATATAATACAATTAAGAAAATCCAGAATGCATGAGGTATAACAGCGCCGATAATGCCCGCTACAATAGTGACCAGGAGATACCGAGCTACGAGAAGCTTTATATTTATAGTTAAAGTCGTGACTATATTCTTAAAACGTGACTGCAGTAGTCAAGAGCAAGGTTTAGGAAGTGTTGTTTTTAAATAGTACATTCAAATAAAATGCAGATTTTGCGTAATCAGATTGAAATGGGATTGGTTTTGTTTTTGACGAAGAATTTAACACCTTCCCGAAAAAAAGTACAGTATGTAACCTCAAACTATGGAAACATGTCTTAATAAGCCTCTTGATTATTACTCAGAATTGTTGTATTCTGAATTTAAAGTATTTAATATCCATCAAATTATAAAAATGTCTTATTTTATTTTCGTATACAAAAACCGTAATATTGATATTGATATTGATATTGATATTTATTTGTCATTCAACTTTACAATTCACAGTTATGGTGGACCTTCACATTTCTGTTTTTCGATCCACCATCCCTTTAATACATATAACTCTTTTCTATTAAGGTATTCTTTGCCGAGAATTTCTTGATTGCTTTCTAATGTTCTATTATGACTGAATTGCTATATGTCCTTCCCCCTCTATCCTCTTCTATTCTCTCCCTCATACCTAGACTGTTTCCCTTCCATTCCTAAATTTCCTATTTTATTACCCCTATCCATATATTTATTTCGATAATACTCCTACAATTATAGTACCCCTGCTACTACTCCCAATCCAAAACATTGAAAAACATCAAATATCTATTTCACTTAAATTACACTTCCAATTTCCCTCTCATTCCACTTCACATTTGTTCAGATATCATTGTATTCATTGTTTGATAGTTTATCTTATTACACTCTTACCCTATCTTCTTACACTAACACTTTCTTCTCTGTTCCTTTTCTTACACTTTTGCCACCCCTAACTTTTCTGCACTCACTTTTTAGCACTCTTCTTCTTCGCTATAACCTCTCCAACGCCCTATCTATTCAGTCCTCACAATCACTAATATCTGGTAGTCGCTTCATTCTACACTCGTTCTTCTCATGTCTTCTCTTGCATTTCCTCCATTAGTCTTGTCTATGCTCCTGACCTCAGACACTACCAGTTGTTTCCCTAATCCTTCGTCCGCAGTGTTTTATATCTGCCTCACGTTATGTTTTCCTCCTTGGTTTATTCTGGCCAGCTGTTTCGTACTCGAAGTAGACGTCAGGTATCGTCATTGTCCATCTCTCAAAACCGTAATATATTTAATTTGTATTCACATAAATATAAAAGTAAAAGATCAGACAACATATACTTGACAGAACCTAAATGTACCACAACTGTAGCTTATAATAGAGCTTAGGATCTAGGACACTTTTGCAACCAATGTACGCACAATTTCACTGTAGAGTTCCTTGAACAGACATACTGCTGTTAACAGAACAATCTAATGACCGTCGAAAACGAAGTAGGATACATACCTCACAAGTTGTCATGTCCTCGACGACGTTGAAGGCGTTAGCGTTACAATGAACAACCATGTACATAGTTGACGTCATTCTATGTCTAAAACCTCGCAGACCTATCCGGAAGAGAGCGCTGTACTTATTTTTGGTCCAGGGAAAATAACTACTTATTTTTATAAGAAAATACTCGCCGCGGCCATAAGCCATATGAGGACTGGTATAATGTTCCATTATGTTGCCGATATGTATTTTGTATTTGGTTGTCATAATAAGGACACGTTTCAGCAGCTCCACAGCAGATCTTCAGTTTAGCCAAATTTAACATTTCTGCCAGCTTGTTTCTTCTTCCTTACTCCTCTTTCTCATCTTCTTTTCCTGCTACACAACACTTCTCTTTCTTCCTTTTTCGTTGTGTGTCCAGACTTTACGACCAGCTTGTAGAATTTATTTGATATTCATGAATTAGGGTCACGGTCAGATTTATTCTCTTTAAAATAACCTGAATTCTCAATTCATGCGTGTTAGTGAATATACGTTTTTGTCGATGTTGATTTTGAGTCTAATCTCCCCGTTTCTTCAAATTTCAGCGGGGGATTATGTTGCCAGTTTCGGTTATGTAAACTTAGCAACTATTATCCAATGGAGTTTTGTTGTCGATTCATGCACCAGACTCTTCGCACTGTCGGTTGGAATGTTTGCTCAAGTTAAGCTTCCATAAAACAATCTCAATAGGAGGCGATTGATTACATTTGTCGAGTTCGAAATTCCGTTCGATATCACGGACATCATACTCGTTTTAGAATGAACGCAGAATTTCTGTGTTGAATACAGTTCCTTCTTTGACAATTTAATATGGAGAGAATACTATTTACAGCAAGGCAAAGGTAGTTGGTATTTAAATTTCCTGTTATATTGAAACTCCAATAAATTTTTTCTAGTGTGAAAATTTTATATTAGTAGGGGATAAACATTTCAGAAATCATTATCATTTGGCTCCATGTAATTACTGAATGACAATCATATCACTGAAGGAATGAATTATTATTAAAGAAGAAAGAGAATGAATAACTGATCGAATGAGTGAATGAATGAATGAATGAATTAATTAATTAATTAATTAATTAATTAATTAATCGAGTGAGTGAGTGAATTAATTAAATGAGTGAATGGAATGAATGAATTAATGAATGAATGAATTTATGTATTAATTAATGAGCGGTTGAATAAATAAATAGTGACGGGGTATAAAATATCTTGGATTTTCTGAAACGTCTTTATTTTTGTTATGTGATTAAGTTTCCAGATTTTAGATCTTGCTCGTAAAACAGCCTGTAGCACATTACAAATTAACATAATTTATTATTATTAAAATACTTATTAATACGATTAAAAACTTATATCTACAGGGACATCATTTTATTTTACTTGCATTTTTATTGTACCTGCATTTCTGAATGTACTTCACTCTCACCCCTTCACTAATGTCCTTGCTCCCGTCAGACACGCAAACATACGGCCGCTGTTGCATTCGAAGTCTTCAAGCAGTGAAGTAAACACTGCAGTGTATAGTGTGTTTCATAAATATGATTGCGTTTTCTATAGAAGAAAAAACCTATATTAATAATACCATACTAAAAAATTATATTCCAGAAACTTGTTTAAAAATTCAGATTAGCTTTTTTTGAATTGAGGTGGCTAGAAGCAAAGGAATGCTAGTGACATTTGTAATAACATGAGTTAAGTGCATCCAGTGTAAGCAAAAGTATCTAAAATTTTAGTGGCAAAGGGATATTTTAATCGCATCACACATTAAAATTTAAATAAAAAATTTCACCGATTTTACGAAAGCTTAAATATTTAAACCCCATTTTCTCAAAAGTAACTTAAGTGCACTTACAGCCCTTTACTTATGACCCCCTCAATTTAAATGCATTCTATATATTATATGATAACATCAATAATTAATGTGCTAAATAAAGTAGACATTACATAACGAACATAGCCGCCTGAAAAGTTGAGTTTTTGAAAAAAAAAATTGTTACCACTCTACTGTATTTTGATAAATTCCGTAAAAGTGATGATGATCAAACTGAAAATCGTAATATCGTATTTCCCTACAACATACATGGATACACTACTTTTCTCTTCTCCTATACCTAGTAAAATGATTTGTTTACATATTGCACTAGTAACATCAAACTCCTGTAATGGAAGGGGGAAACAGTGTTTCCGAGTATAGCCAGGTTAATGTTAAAAATGTTGGTAAAAATAAAGTGATGTCCCTGTATCTTTCATGAATAACTTTACCAGGGGATCCAACTCTTATGATGCAAAGTATATCATTATGGAAAATAGTCAGTTTGTCGCATTGGGACGGACTGTTGTTAGCTATGTTCGAATGTGAATTATGGGGGGAGGAGGAAACTTGTTATCATTTTTGCCATTCTGTCAATATAAAGAAATGTAAGTACCTATTATTTACAGGATTTGACAATTTTATAACTCTTATTTTATTGGTATTATTATTATTATTATTATTATTATTATTATTATTATTGTTGTTGTTGTTGTTGTTGTTGTTGTTGAAATATAAAAAAATTTTTTCTGTGTAGTAGATGTAGAATTTAGGACGGAGGCAAAACAGCACTGTGAGTCTCAGCTGTTCAGTGAGCAGATTTTGGTAATCCAGTTTTCTGCAAGACTTAGACCGTTGATATGAACAGATCGTGTACAAAGGGAACGTGTTGATAATGATTTTGAGTTTATTGTCATAGATGTCTATGAACGCAGGACCGAAGTCCACACATGTGCTGAGGTGCACTCGATATGAGTGTCTAGTTGGCCGGGATCCGACGGAATAAGCGCCGTCTTAAATCACGAAGTGATTTACGCATATCATATGTATTATTTTAATGTACCGAAGTACATATGATATTTCCATGCAGATATTCTGCGTCATCATACGATGAAAGAGTAATGGAACGGAGAAAAATTCTCTCCGGCGCCGGGATTTGAACCCGGGTTTTCAGCTCTACGTGCTGATGCTTTATCCACTAAGCCACACCGGATACAACCCCGACGCCGGTTAGAATCGTCTCAGATTAAGCTCCAACTCTTGGGTTGGATAAAGCATCAGCACGTAGAGCTGAAAACCCGGGTTCAAATCCCGGCGCCGGAGAGAATTTTTCTTCGTTCCATTACTGTTTCATGGAATAATCATTATGGTCAAGCGGATATTTAAGGGGTTAGGTACAGCTTACAGCAATAACATTTTTAGAAATATTCAACATTTTTTCTTCCATTACTGTATCTTGTACAATAATAAAAATTGGTATGTTTAAAACACTGTCCTTCTGCTATACGATAAAAAAAAATACATTTTTACGATTAAAAAAATATTTATATTATATTTTCTGTTAAATTCTTCATGTTCTCTCTCTTTTATTTCATTTCTGAAACCCATGTTTACAATATCATGCTCTTTCAACTACTGTACATTCCTCAATAAATATATAAATATATATATATATATAATAGGGGATATATTATATATATATAGGTCTATATATATTTTTTTTATTTTGTGTTAGAAGAAAATACTGATATTTAACCATTTTTAAAATGAATTTATCTTTTATCAGACAATCTATCGAAGATAGAGAAGTGATCTTGCATCATATTGTAGATATGGCATGCATAAATTCACAAAAAAATAATAATCACAGAATGTTGGATAGTCTTTGAGTTATGTGGGAAAAGCTTCATCATTGCACAGTGAACTTAATTTTGAAAAACAAAATATAAGTAATTTTTTTAAGTCGTAAAAATATGTTTTTTTTTTTTTTCAAATAGGAGAAGGACAGTGTTTTAAACATACTAATTTTCATTATTGTACAAACTACATTAATGGAGGAAAAAAATGTTGAATATTTCCAAAATTTTACTACCGTAAGCTGTACCTAACCCCTTAAAGCAGAAACCAAGTGTCGTATGCTTATTGTGTTTAAATATTTCATTTAAATACATAAATAATTACCAGCTCTACTTTTTTAATAATAATAAATACTCATCGGGCTGTGTAACATGAGATGTAGTTACTTTTTTTGCCACCAATTTCAACAACTTTCACTTATAAATTTCAATAGTTCCTCGAACGTGTGCACTGAGTTGAAGATTATCTAATGTATTTGTCTATAGACTTTACATCGTTGGCATATTACGTCACTTCATTTGATATAGACATTTATAGTCGCGTTGCTGCTATTTCCGGAGTGATTCCTCCTCTTTGCTTCCTGGAGGCTAGGTAGATATAATCGTTCGCCATTTTAGTTCTTTCGTTGCCGGTTGCGATTAGCAGACCGCACCGTTAAAGACTATCACGTCGTGGTTCCTATGATAATCAATCGCACTGTAAATTTTAGGATTCATAGATAGTATAAGGAAAGAAAGATTGAAATGGAACCTTGTCTTTCTCAAATAACGTGAAAATTATTCTGGAAAAATATTAAGAGGAGCAAAAATAACGAAAAATTACTAATTTTCTGGGTGTTAAAGGTAAGTGAGAAGTAGCCTATAAACCATTTCGATAAAACAAACTCATTTTCACCAAAAATGTCCAATAGAATCCTAACTCTCTCAGCCCACGATTTTGTAAACATTGAAAGCAGCGCGAGGATTTATATCCGTCCGTCCTTTCTCCTTTAACAGACAAAAATTGAGTCTTCAGTTCTCTGCGATGCAAAATCCCTCCTGTTTAACTCGCCGTAACTCGCAAACCAGTAAAGATTTTGAGTAACAGCCACTTTTAAAAGTAATTTCCATTCTTTCTAAACAATTCTCTCGCTTTGACTCCCCATCTAACATGAAAAATAAAAGAGTTTGTCGTTTATCAACTTTTGAGGGTGTCAATGCCTATTTTTAACGGATCACTTCGAAGTTAGAATTTTTTTTCTCTCTTTCCAAAACAGATTTTAATTCCGAATTTTTTCCTATGCTTTCCTTATACATTTATGTATGAATACTAAAAATTACAGCGCGATTGATTCATTCTCATAGGAGCTACGACATGATGATGTTTAAAGGTGCGGTAGAGATAGTTTTCGTCTGCTTGCTGCGAACGGCAACGAAAGAACCAAAATGGCGGACGATTATACCCAATATTTATACAGCCTTAGGAAGTTCATAACGTCATCAGCAGCGAATGACAAGACGCAGATGTTTAAATTTAGCCGACCTGCAACGTGATTGGCTTTCGGAAATAAGAGTGACGCAACTAATAATTTGAATACTGCCATTGATCAGCTGAAGAAATAACTAAAGCGATAGTACTGCCCCTATTCTCACCTTCAGAAATTTGTTAGGAACTAATGTCAGAGTTTAAAGTAATTAAATGTTATAATTTTCCTCGCTTTAGAACAAATATACTCTCACGTGAAACAAGATAAATTTAGGTAATTAAGACAAAAGAGAACAAGCGAACGGAAAATTAAAAAATACATATTTACTAAAGAAATAATCATGTATTAAATAAGACCAGACAAAATACGTAGAAATAGAACGATTAAGACACGAAGGGAACAATGAAAAAGAAAAGCATTAGAAACAATAAGGAATGAGTGTTACAAGAAAGAATGGAAATAAATAAAAGAGGAAAAAGAACCACGGATAAAAACAAGGAGTTTGATCAATCAATCGATAAAATAACAGAATTAACGATGAAAGCATGAGCGAATAGAAAAATGAACGTTGTTACAAACGTTCCTCGAAACATTTTATGTTCATGCGATCTTCTATCCTATTCAGAACTTCTATTATTATCAGAGAAATTAAATTCTTTCAATGAAAGGAAGTACACAAATCGGAATGTATTATATTAATTTTCATTCCGTCTGCCATACCTTACCAAAGCTTCCTATTCTGACTGAGTGAGATGTTTCATTGAAATCAAGAATCTTACACAGACATTCCATTATCTAGGAATTATTCCATATAATAAAATTCTGTACAATAGCGTCTTCATTCCCTAATAAGAGAGTATTCTGCAGAAAAAAATAAAAGGATGACATCAAAACGCCGAAGAGAATAAAACACAATAGACCATAATAAAATTATTTTATTATACCTCAGATTGAGGTTGTGCCTTATACGTACAAAAATACAGTGATTTCATTTTAAGAGAAAACTAAATTCCAGCGGAGCTAGGTACTTCATTTTCCAATCGATTACTTAATACACAAGCAAGAGTCACAAACACACTTCGGGACAATTCTCAAAACTAACTGCTACGATGTTTTGTAGACCTGGCTTCCCACGTTACGGTCGGGAGAGCAGGAATTCGGGCGGCGGAGGAATGACTCGAAATTTCCCCTTAAAACGGGAATACTGTATCGGACAGTAAATCTCGCTTGTATATATGTAGGCCTAAGTGTGATGAGTTACTACGTAGCTACACTGCTTCTTCGAATTATGAGAAAGCCAATGTTTTCCTACTTAGGTATAACATGTGGATCAAGTCCACTGCAAACGACAAGCTTCATGTTTAGTAAGTAGAGCATGAAAGTCCAGGAATATTATGGACAGTAAAATATGGATCGTACGGGAATGGGTATTTAAGAGTTGTTAATTAATTTAAAAAATGAATCTGATACAATTTTAATACAAATTAATTTTATTTCCTAGAACACATCTATAAATAAATAAATAAATAAATAAATAAATAAATAAGTAAATAAATAACCAAGTAAGTAAATACATAAATAAATAAGAAAATAAATAAATAAGTAAATAAGTAAGTAAATAAATAAGTAAG
This sequence comes from Periplaneta americana, assembly GCA_025594305.2. NCBI lineage: Eukaryota > Metazoa > Arthropoda > Insecta > Blattodea > Blattidae > Periplaneta > Periplaneta americana. The sequence goes on along the minus strand of JAJSOF020000005.1, from coordinate 161,936,241 downwards.
TACATAAATATATAAATAAGTAAATAAATAAATAAGTAAATAAATACGTAAATAAATAATTAAGTAAGTAACTAAGTAAGTAAATAAATAAATAAGTAAACAAATAAATACATAAATAAGTAAATAAATAAGTAAATAAATAATAAATAAATAAATAAGCGAATGAATCAATACTATCTTAAGCTCTCCAGCAATATTCTTAATATTTGCGCCGTTTCCAAGGCGTTGAATAATATTTATTTTATTCATTTAAATTAGGAAAGGTAAGTACAAGAAATGTAAACCTAGTTCCCATTGGCATGAACCACAATCATAGTTCAGACAACGTAGGCAGAATGTTGAATTTGGAGAGTTACTTTGTGACCCGTTTTCTTAGAAGTATAACGGTCCTATAGTTTTAGAACACACATAAAACGCTATGGGAAGATTCCGTGAGTCGTTACATTGATGAGGCCTCATACTGGCAGTATTACACTAAGGAATTGTGTAAGAGGAGAGAGTTATATGGGGTGATTAACTCTCTATGTGGAAAAGAAGAGCAAGCAGTTTTAATAAACCATGATGCTCGACGTGCTTGAGTTCAGAATACCCATGAAAGAAACACAAATTAATTCTATTTATTAGACATAATTAGCTACTTGAATAGAACAAAAAAGATGCAAAGCAATACAATTATGACAGACAATTTTAAACTCTGTAAAAATTAACTACAGGGACATCATTTTATTTTTACTAACATTTTTAATATTAAAATGGCTATACATTTAGAGAACCAGAAACACCGTTCGCTACCCCCTTCCACGAATGGAGTTCGATGATACTGGCGTAAAACACAAACAAAACACTTTATTAGGTATAGGAGGGAAGAAAATTACTTCAGCCATTTACGTAAACTAGGAAATATCGCGATTTTGAGTTTGATAATTTTCATTAGGTTTTTGTTTAATCAAAATGCAGTACTGTATTAACAATAAGTGTTTTTACTCACAAACTGAGTTATCCATGCGAACGTATTCATTATGCAGTGTATATTATACTGTCTACAGCACATTAGCGTACAATTTAGAGAATGAAGTTAAATTAAAAAATAATCATAATATGGATATTTAAACACAATTTTGAAAATGATGGCCGTTCATTTTGATACAGGCTTCAGTTCTTTTTTGCATATTATCGCACTATAGACTATTCCATCTAATTCCAATTGTCAGTTTCGTCCTTCGTACTAGTAACTCATGTTGTAATAATTCTGTACCTACTCTATAAAAGAGACCTTACGTACTGTAAATTCAATCTTCACTTCTGCCCGACCCGCACAGATAAAATTACACAGACATGCTATCTACTGTCCGTCCAAGTGGTTATGTCGCAGGATCGTAGAAAGGGGGAAATCACGTGACAGTTAATTACTTAACGAGGCCCTTTTATTTAAGTTATTTTAATCAGTTGTATAATATTACGTAAACGTCCAATTCCTAACAGAAATTAATGTTTTCAGAAAAAAGCTAAGACAGCCCAGCTTTTACAGAGGGGCGTGCAGAAGCAGGTGGGGGAAATCGGGATGCGACGTAGGCAAACGGACAGTACCTATGCGAAAATATGATTCAATACTGAAAGCTCTTTCGTCACTGGAAAACGCGAACATATTTCTGGAACGTACTATACTCACTAACTCAGTGCTGTTTACAATATGCGACCTTGATTCTGTGTGGAGGACAGCTGGAACTTTACTAGTAGAAGGGGTGGGAGTGAAGTATATTCAAAACCGCAGGTACAATAAAAATTGAAGTAAAAATAAAATGATGTCCCTGTACAAATATTACAAGGAAGAAAATAATGTTATGAGTTTAACTAAGAATAGATAACGTGTACAGATAGAAAGATAGAAAGCCTTATACTAAACTTGTGACGATACTTACTAGTAGATAATGCAGAGCATAACAAATTGTCATTAAAAGCTGACAGGTTGCAGACAAACAAATATTGTAGAATACTGAACCGTGATAAGGTGGTAATAGTGATAGTGCGAAAAAGGAAAATTAGAAAAGAGACAAGTAATATGCTATTATTATCATCATCATCATCATCATCATCTTCATCATCATCATCATCTTCGTAACAAGTATTAGGCCAAGTGGCCTGTTACGGTCTGAAACTAGAATTTTCAGTCCATCTCTTCTTTGGACGGCCTAGAGATCTTTTGCCATATGGATGGTAATGAAACAGTGCTTTTGGAATTCTGCATCGATTCATTCGTTCGAGATGACCCTTCCACTGAAGTTGATATTTGCTGATGAACTGCATAATGGGTTCTATTTGAAGTTCTTGCATTATGTCCTCATTTTTTTATGATCCCAGCGAGTATATCCAGCTATTGCTCTCATAAACCTCATCTCACTTGCTGTCATTCTACTGACATCTTTATTCTTCACAGTCCACGCTTCACTACCACTATTATTATGCTATTATTATTATTATTATTATTATTATTATTATTATTGTTGTGACAGCGACGTGAGATTCGAACTCACGACCAGCGTCCCGCAAGAGAGCAGACCGCGCGGGCTTCACGGAGCACTGAGGGACGGCGCGCGGCGGGGAAAGGGGAAAGGGTCTACGCGGCGAGAGAGTGGAGAGAGAGTGCGTGCGCAACTGCTGCGTACGGAGAAAAGGGGGGACGGACCCTCCCGACTCTTCGAGAAGTCCGTCGAAGTGGAGATATCCAGATAATTCTCTGCACACCTGTAGAAATTTCTCGCAACTATGATTTCGGTATAAAAGAAGAAACGCCAGCGAACTCGAGCAGTTTTCAGTTGATTAGTCAGTCAGTCAGTGAGAAAGCCAGAGCAAGCAAGCCAGTCTTGTGTACCGGAGTTCGACTCGAGTGTGCGTCCGCAACTGTATCAGCATCCGAAGGCCTGAGTTCGAGTGCAGTGGACCGCAGTTGGAGGGACCTGAGTTCGAGTACAGTGAACTGTCTCTGAAGGTCTGTGGTTCGAGATACTGTGAACTCGAGTGACTGAGCTAGAAGAACTGTGAACTGAGAACTGATAGTTCTGATTTGTAAATAGTGCTTTGTAAATATTATTTAAGATTAACAGTTCAATGTTGTTCGTAATAGTCCAAGTAAATTGTCATTGCCGTCAGTGGAGTGCTATAACGAATACTTTGTTGAGTGAAAATTGTATTGTTGACGAGAGCGTTTAAGGTGAATTGTAGAAAGGAATTATTGTTGGAAGAATAAAATCCTATTGTTGAGTGGAAATAAAATTCACATTATTATATCATCATCATTAATAGGCCCATAAGCTTGTCAGCTCAAGTTCTTTATTCCCTATGCAGTGTGTATCAAAAATGATGGGCGAAATTTCAGGTATGAATTTCTCATATGTAGAAAAGAAAAAAAAAGGTTATAGCAACAAGGGTCCGGAAATCCTTGGTTGCCGCCTTATAGGTGTTACAAATACAATAAAGTATGTTTGCTTGTTGGAATTAGTTTATTAGTGATGCAGACTGTACAGGGCCTACATTTGCTTACAGGAACTGTTCAAAATGTTCTCCTTCTGTCTGAATACAGGCCGCAGCTCATCGCCTTACTGACATCCGGACATGCTCCCAAATGCCTGGCACAGCTCGTATTGTCTGACGGCGTTCCGGAATTCGTTGACGAAGAGCTTCTACATCATTCACAGGAGTCGAATACATAAGTGCTTTCAAGTGCCTCCACAAGTAGAAGTTCAGTGGTTGAAATCTGGTGAGCGTGGGGGCCAAGCTTTTTTTTTTTTTGCCACCTCGGCCAGGGTAACGTGCATCAAGGTGTTACGTAAACGAAAATTGAAATGTAGGGGAGTACCATCGACACGTGTCGTGAATTTAAGTCCAGCATACTAAAGTTCTGGAGTGCACAATGATACTCCTTGTCACCGCTAATAACGCGGCAACTAAGCATTTCCAGACCCATGTCGATATAACCTATTTTTCTTCTCTACATAAAAGGAATTCATATCTGAAGTTATGCCCACCATTTTGATACACTCTGTATAATAACATAAAATTTCCCAATTTATGTACCATCTTCATATTTTAAACGAGAAATATATCGTAATACTTAATATCATAATGCTGTACGTCTTTTCTGTAAAATATCCTCTCAACAATTATTGTAAAAGTAGTTTTTATTATTTTATTATTATAATATTTAAATGAACAATTAAAAATTACATTAAATGTAAATGCGACTTGACGACTTTTATTTTCTCTACTCTTTATTTTTCTATTAATATTAAATTAATGACCGCATTTGTTTTTTTAGTTGGTTACTTAACGACGCTGTATCAACTACGAGGTTATTTAGGTTATTTAGCGAGATGAGGCCGAGCGCAACTTCAGACCGGCAGGCAAGCGCCTTAACCGACTGAGCCAAGCCGGTGGCAACCGAATTTGTATTTTTACCAATTCTAAAAACATTATTTTATATTACTGACATGAAAAACCTCTATCCGTCCTGCAAGAGAGAAATTAAAACTCCTGACATGAAAAGTTAACTCTGATGTCTGGTGGTGGTGGTGGTGGTGGTGGTGGTATGGTGAAAATAGAAAGAGAAAATGGGAGAAGAAAAATAAAAGGTACTGGATCGCCTGTCCTTACATAGGAATTTGAGCCTGTGAGGAATAACTTTATGTGAGCTCCAAGCCAGTTGGCCATTTGTCTCACTCCTTTCTTCACCATTTCATTGAAAGAACTTAAGATAATTTGGAATTGGAACGCCAAAATGGATGTGGTACGGTACCATGAAGTGTAAGATGGACTTGGAGCATCGTGGGACCTGAATGAACAAAACCCCGTTTACGGCAAGGTAACAAGAGAAATGTGTTCTGTTTTGCAGAATTTTAAAATATAATGTCAGCAAGTTACGCGAGGTTTTAACTATGAGTATAATGTTCAGATAGTTTCGACTTACAAGTCCTTAACCCTTAAATTCACAATGTATCCTATAGGATACACCAGTTTAATAGGCTATATGTTATAATTTTAATAGAACAATAGAAAAAAATTGGTAGGAAAATAAATTTAACCAAAATTTCACAATCCTACAATAATGTACAACATATAAAATATGGACATTGCGATAGTTGTTTTCTTTACAGTCCGACCCGATTTAATAAACTAGTGTGAGACATGAAGTTTTGCCAATTTAAGGGTTAAGGTTATGGTATAGGCATGTTCTCGAAATAGAAATTGCTGTCAGCGATAGTATGTCAGGAAGTCTAAAGAAGAGTTTTAGAGGAGTGTGCGGAGAGATAGTTATCCCAGCGTATAGATAATTATACAGTATGGACAGTTCGCGTCGATACCTTTGATGTAGCAGGACTAATTTCAATGACCTTCAAACCAGTTTGAGCGTGAGATTCTGCTTTCTCCTAGGAGTTGGCACTGACATCACACCAGCTAGCAGTCGACACAGCGGAAATATAACACATACAATTAATACAGGGACATCATTTTATTTTTACTTCAATTTTTATTGTACCTGAGTTTTTTAATGTACTTCACTCCCACCCCTTCTACTAAGGAAGTTCCAACTCCATACAGAACCAAGACCGCAGATAGTAAGCAGTACTTAGTTATTGAGTATAGTACGTTCCAGAAATATGTTCGCGTTTTCCAGTGACGAAAGAGCTTTCAATATTGAATCATATTTTCGCACAGGTATTGACCGTTTGCCTACGTCGCATCGCGATTTCCCCCACCTGCTTCTGCTCGCCCCTCTGTAAAAGCTGGGCTGTCTTAGCTCTTTTCTGAATACATTAATTTCTCTAAGGAATTGGACGTTTACGTAATATTATACAGCTGTTTCATTTAACTTAAATAAAAGGGCCTCGTTAAGTAATTAACTGTCACGAGATTTCCTCCCTTTCTATAATCCTGCGGCATAACCACTTGGACGGACAGTAGATAGCATGTCTGAGTAATTTTATATTTTCGGGTCGGGCAAAAGTGAAGATTGAATTCACAGTACGTAGAGTAGGTACAGAATTATTTCAACATGAGTTACTAGTACGAAGGACGAAACTGGCAATTGGAATTAGATGCAATAGTCTATAGTGCGATAATATGCACAAAAGAACTGAAGCCTGTATCGAAATGAACGGCCACCATTTTCAAAATTGTGTTTAAATATTCATATTATAATTATTTTTCAATTTAACTTCTTTCTCTATATTGTACGCTAATGTGCTGTAGACAGTATACTATACACTGCATAATGAGTACTTTCGCATGGATAACTCACTTCGTGAGTAAAAACACTTATTCTTAATACAGTACTGTACTTTGATTAAAGAAAACCAAATGAAAATTATCAAACTCAAAATCGCGATATTTCCTAGTTTACGTAAATGGATGAACTACTTTTCTTCTATCCTATACCTAGTAAAGTGATTTGTTTGTGTTTTACGCCAGTATCATGGAACTCCAGTCTTGGAGGGGGGAGCAAGCGGTGTTTCCGGTTCTCTAAAGTATAGACAGGTTAATATTAAAAATGTTAGTAAAAATAAAATGATGTCCCTGTATATCTAGGTACATTATGCACTAAAGTAAAATAAATTGGACCGATGAAATAATAAATCTGTCATTAACTGTAATGTCTAGACTCTAGAGTTCCTTTATAATGAGAGTTGAGACGTTGACCCCAACAAAAATTAAAATATATAATGATTTGAAAGCACTGAAAATGGAAAAACAAAACTCTTATGAGAAGTAAAACCATATACCTATATTATATTATATACAAATATTAAACGAATTCGATACTTAATTTTATAATGTATCATATTATTTTATAATATAATTTATTATATATGAAATATAAAAAATATTATTACAACTAATTTGTCACTGAGAGATAAGGAAAAG
>JAJSOF020000005.1:160586639-160606726 GCA_025594305.2 Periplaneta americana | reverse complement strand
AGCTACCACAAATGATCCTACCATCATTTTATAACTGATCCAGTATCCAATACAAATACTAACATCAATTTTAAAAGCGTCTGGACAGAAAAGTGAGATATATTCAGAGACATGTCCCAAGAAAAGATAGTTTTCAATACTCATACTCTACTATTGTCAAAATAACTCTTACTATACTGTAATTAACATTACATACTTACAATTTATTCTTCTTTCAGAAATATCATCTATTCTGATTGCTTTATATAATCAAAATCTTTGTATTACGTATACTATTACAAGCACAAATATTATAAGAAATATCAGCTGTGTAATCATTTCGTATTCAGCGTCTGAGGACACGAATGCTATTCAATATAATAATAACTAAAGCAATTACCAGTAATAAACATAAAAGCATAATATACTAAATTTGGCTGTTACGAATAAAACTATCAATATTATGTTACCAAGGTTTTGAATTTCATTCTTAAATATTAATTTGTGACAATTTATACATTGTTGAAATGACTAGTACAGAGCGTTCGCCTACGGGTGGGGCCAGGATAGCGGCATGCCTGCGGTGTCGCTTGCGGGAATCGTCTATCCGTAAGCTTCCGCTTTCTATACTATACTCTGTAGAGTTTTAATTTTAAAAGTTTAGCAGCAGTAAAGACTGATGTTTTGAAACACTAACTTCCTGTGAAACACATCTTAGAGATTTATTAGGAGAGCGTGTAAATTTTGCACTGATTTCATCAATTTTTTCTTCCGTCAATACTCTTTGTTTTCGCTTAGGAATTGTAGCATTTATCGACCCTGTTGTCCTTAATTTGTTAACAAGACGTCTAACAGTTTCTCTACCCTGAATTGGAGCACCCGGATATTTCACTTCAAATTGCCTACGCACCTCTCTACATGACTCTGTTTTCACATATGCATCATACATAAAAACTCTCTGTTCAAGCGTGAATTTTACGTTTTTATTGTTAACAAATTTTACACACACGCTGAATATTTAAGCAACTGTGTCAAGAAACTGCACTGTTCGTGTTAAATACTGCAACATCTGGCCCACTATTGATAACTAATCGTCGACCTTGATGTCCTTGACTGTCGAGCGTGTTTCAACAACTGCGCGCACAAAGAGGCGTATCAGTAGGTCTACGTGCAGCTTTCCTGGCCTCACCCGTAGGCGAACGCTCTGTATATGGGAACGCTATTTCTTAGCTCTTTTTAAATCACTCAAATAACCTATAAAATCAAAAAGCACGCCTAGGTAGTCATTTTCTCACATGTCAAACCCAAACTGAGACCTCCATTATATTTCGATTATGAAATAGATTCCTACATAAATATTAAAAACTTCTGGCTACAACGTCAATTTTTCAGTGATGTCAACATAGCCTACGTCATGTAGCCTATATTGCACTACGCGAATAAGCATCGAAGAACGCCGCGCCAGTGGCAGAGCCATCTACAGTTAAAAGCTGGAGCATTCGTACGTTTGACAACGTTGAGCGAAGGCGAAATAGAGCAAGATGTTTGAATGAGGAATTGACAATTTGACAAAACAGTGCTTTGGTTGTGTTGCCAAGTCTACATTTTCGATATTAAATTATACAAGGGCATATTGATATGATCAAGATTCAGAGTACTGATGTACAGTAATTTATTACGGAATCCGAAATGATGTTTTATTTGAGTTTCAAAATACCGCATAAGTACTTGTACACAAGGACTGTGCCACTTAACATAATTTAATTAAAAGCACACATGTTTTCATTGATGTACAAGCGTAAATGAATAAATACATAAAATGATGTTCGTCGTAAGAAACATAATAATCATGTAAATAACACTAATTCAAATAATTTGGAATAAAACCAACACAAAAAGGGGGGGGGAGAATGAAAATTAATCTACAAATTGAATTTTATATCCTGAAATTTTCATGATACAGACTACCTACAGAGGGGGTCAACACGATCACTCAACTTGAATAATGCAAATTACCTCTTAAAGTGGACTATTAGTTGTGTAACCAAGATGTATAATCAAGGATTATTATTATTATTATTATTATTATTATTATTATTATTATTATTATTATTATTATTATTATCACTTTACTTTTTAACTTCGCTGTGGAATATGCCAATAGGAAAGTTCAGGATAGCAAAGAGCGTAGCCTATGGAATTGAACAGGTTACTTCAGCTTCTTGTCTATGCGGATGACGTGAATATGTTAGGAGAAAATCCACAAACGATTATGGAAAACATGGAAATTTTACTTGAAACAAGTAAAGCGATAGGTTTGGAAGTAAATCCCGAAAAGGCAAAGTATATCATTGTGTCTCGTGACCAGACTATTGTATGAAATGAAAACATAAAAATTGGAGATTTATCCTTCGAAGAGGTGGAAAAATTCAAATATGTTGGAGCAACAGTAACAAATATAAATGACACTCGGGAGGAAATTAAACGCAGAATAAATATGAGAAATGCGTGTTATTATTCGGTTGAGAAACTATTGTCATCTAGTCTGCTGTCAAAAAATCTGAAAGTTAGAATTTATAAAACAGCTATATTACCGGTTCTTCTGTATGGTTGTGAAACTTGGACTCTCACTTTGAGAAAGGAACAGAGATTAAGGGTGTTTGAGAATAAGGTTCTTAGGAAAATATTTGGGGCTAAGAGGGATGAAGTTACAGGAGAATGGAGAAAGTTACACAACACAGAACTGCACGCATTGTATTCTTCACCTGACATAATTAGGAACATTAAATCTAGACGTTTGAGATGGGCAGGGCATGTAGCACGTATGGGCGTATCCAGGAATGCATATAGAGTGTTGGTTGGGAGGCCGGAGGGTAAAAGACCTTTGGGGAGGCCGAAACGTAGATGGGAAGATAATATTAAAATGGATCTGAGGGAGGTGGGATATTATGATAGAGAATGGTTTAATCTTACACAGGATAGGAACCGATGGTGAGCTTATGTGAGGGCGGCAATGAACCTCCGGGTTCCTTAAAAGCCATTTGTAAGTAAGTTGTATTATTATTATTATTATTATTATTATTATTATTTTTGTTAATCACATTTCAAAATGTCAGCGGATATATAACGGACAAATATATGGAATTAAAAACAAATATGGAGAAATATCGTATAAATATAAAGAACTGCGTGTAAAAAGAGTTGAATTCCAAATATCACATTTTTCAGGACAATCGTTTGAATCTAATAAATAATTTTATGGTGTTTTATAACATATAAATTATTGTTCTAAAGAATGTCATAAATTGATTTAGGGGCCTATCAACATTTTGTACGCAGTGCTTCATATTGAAAGATCATCAGTAGGGTAATTCTATCAGCTTCCTTTTGGTAGTAGGAGTGTTAAGGAGGATGTCACATCGCACATCAAGGCTGGATAAATGGTAGCCACATATCTTAGTTCAACTTATACCATTCCCTCATCATATACATGCTGATGAAATAACATTTCGTAGGGATTGCTACAATGTTATATCAGAAAAGGATAATGGGACTTTAGATACGCACTGAATGTTATAGAATACCATTTTTACAAGAAAGTTCAACATTTTTCTTGGGTACCTGCTTATTAAAGTGTTCCAAAAAATGCCATCTTCTGATTGACAAGCTTTACATCGATTAAAGAAATTTTGTCAGGTCGAGTTATTGTTGTGTAAGAATTTATATAGTTACAACTCAACTAAAAGTTTAATAATAGTTCAGAGTCATACCAGTTTTCCTCTACAAAATATTATTCAATCTATGCATTTATGGTCCAACTTGTATTTTATAACACATCTAGGTCTACTATCACTCGACAATTGGGCTCTTGCAAAATGTGTCCCTTGAACTAAATTTCGCTGTGACATGCACGACCTTCTCTATAGAATGACATTACTGATCTTAAATTACTGACACTATAAAAGCAAAGTTTTGAGTGCAAAATTTTACTTAAATTATCTAGTCATATTGCATGCCCGTATACAAAAATAAAAGTTAAATGACTCTAGTGTTCTGTCAGATAATAGAGTTTGCTGTACAAACAATTCATCTTTCAATGTAAAAGGTACTTAGAATCATTTATGCAACCTGTATAGTTCCATCCATCAGCGGCGTTATCAATTTTCCAAAACTATGTGAGGATTTGCGCGCTTGTTACCTCGTGACTAAAATTTCTACCATTGATTACTTAGGTCACGGTATCGATAACAAAGATAAATGTGGAAAATGAGATTCTAAAGCAGACGTGCTTGCGGCGGGCATATTGCACTGTGGGCGCCAGTGCACTAGGTGAGCGGGCGCTGGAAAACTTTTGCAAATATAAACAGACAGTATCGCGTATTAAACCTAGCGTAATCAAGCAATAACATGGCTGGCGGTTTGTAAAATGGATAGGCCAACTGATACGGTATTCATTCATTCATTCATTCATCCATCCATCTACACCTGTGAAGTAACGGTTAGCACGTCTAGCTGCGAAACCAGGTGACCCGGGTTCGATTCCTGGTCGGGGCAAGTTACCTGGTTGGGGTTTTTCCGGGGTTTTCCCTCAACCCAATATGAGCAAATGCTGGGTAACTTTCGGTGTTGGACCCCGGACTCACTTCACCGGCATTATCACCTTCATCTCATTCAGATCCTACATAACCTAAGATGTTGATCAAGCGTCGTAAAAACAATCTAATTCATTCATTTAACTCATTTATTACTCAGTTACTTATTTTATTACTGTACCGTACTTATTACATTCTTTCTTTATTTCTTTGTTTATTTCTTTATTCCTTTATTTATTTATTCTTTATTTATTTTTCTTGTTTACTTCTTTCTCTCTCTCTCTCTCTATCGTCCCATCTTTCTTTCTTTATTATTTAATCTGGTAGAGATAAAGTCATAAAACCTTCTCGTTCCCTCTACTAGGGGATTACAACCACAATATCAAGAATACGATTAAAATTAAAATTACAATTAATTTTAAATTTAGAGTTACAATAAAGTCTAAGTACTAAAGCACTCCCTGATTAGTAAAGACTAGAAAATTTATTGTAGAATTTTAGAACAAAGAAAGTATTAGTTACTAAGGTACAAATCAAACTTAGAATAATTATGTAGTCACGGAATTACTGGAGATTGAAGTACTCGTATTTTATGCTACAGTAAGAGAACTGTTTACAAAAAGAAGAGAACAAGTACCGGCACTATATTTAAAGTGATTCAAGATTCCCAATGAGAGGAAAGATTCATTTCTGTTTAAACAATAAATTGTCAAGATACAGAAAACATAGGTATAAGGAAAACCATAAAGAAAAATCATAAGAACATATCGTTATGTTTATAATGTAAGTATATTGTAAAAATAACTCTCTAATTTGAAAACACAAATTGAAATGTAGTAATTAAATATTATTGTCAAAAATATAAAAAATCATGAAGCAAAAAATGTCCTTGTTTACTAAAATGCATTATAAATACAACTCTCTAATTCTAAAGACATAATATTGAAATAAAGTGGTAAAATATTCTCGTCAATCCCATTAGGACAACATTGGTTCTCAATCTTTTTTGAGTCACGGAATCCTACGAAAATCTAGTGAAAGTTATGAACTCCTCCTTAGAAAAATGTAAAAAAGGTGAGAAACAATTTTAGATACGTTTCTGCTTATTACGTTGAAATAATATAGTGAATATATGTTAATTTTATGTGACTTTCACGGACCCCTTCAAGCCCATACAAGGACCTCCATGGTACCAGGTTAAGAACCCCTATACTAGGAGATTAGCCACTGAACTCCTCTTGCCTTACATTAAGAGCAACTCGTGCCCAGTATTTGCGCACCCAGCCCAGAGCACTCACGATTCCAGCCCCTCCTGACTTCCCATGTTCTAAAGCAGGCCTGCATAAGGTTTGCGCTCTCCAAGTCGGCTCACAGCTCGAGAGCGGAATGCAAACATTGGCTGCGCTCTGTATAAGGCTGGACTGGAAAAAGGGGTGATCTCGTACAAAATGTACACGAAAGTACTAGTACGAGTGTTCATGAAATGAATTCCCGTTCAGTGTTTACAAAACTATCTTGGACTATTATTAATTAATAAAGAAATATTTATTTTACGGAAATAATAGAAACTCTATAGCTACTTAAATATACAATATCATTTTATTATATTTTTATTCATCAGTACATCAAAACGGCTTTTATGCTGTTGGCAGCTGAAAGGAACAGTACTGATCGTAATGAAACATACGTTACAGACGTTCGATGCCTGCCTTTATTAAAGTTGAAAATAGAAAACAGTTGCTCACAAATATAAATGCTGAGCCAAACATAGCTATCATTTTCACAGCCAGTCTGTGTAGTCGTGGACATTATTGCTGAGGTTTAGTCCTGTAAAACTCAACCAGACTAGTAGTATTATTCAAACGGTCTTTAGCCCTTAGGCCATATTGAAGATCAATAAGTGCAAGGTGTAAATTGTATGACACTGTTTCAACTGGTTTTGAAGGAATTTATTACGATAACTTTAAACCTCTTTCCAATTAAGACAAAATCTTGGAACCTAAAATTAAATTCATTTTGAATTTCAATTAGTATTTCCATATAATCGTTTAACATAACTTCATTACGAGCAGTTCCTATTGTTGGGAAGTGAGCCATATTACCTTCCCGAAACTGACTTACGGAAAGTGTTAGTTTACGACTGAAATCCTGTAATTTATTCAACACACAATGAGCTGGCCTTTTTATTTCGATCTTCACCAACATAACCATCGTATCTCTATGTGTGGACTAGTAATGACACATTATATTCTATTTTCCTCTTTCTTTCAAACTTCTGTGGCAGGTAAGTATTGACTCAAGCTACTGTGAAAAATAAGCATTCTCCCATGCAATATTGAATGAATTTGCCTGATGATCACTTTTCTGTCTTTTAGATTCCTCCATTATGTAGCCGTAGATAGGCAAAGTGAAATAGCTACTGATAACACACACTACACCAGATAGCTGCGTGGACTATTCTCTATCAATAGCAGGCCTACGTCATTCCGACGTACCTTTCCGGGGAACAATTAGAAGGCTCTCTCGCTCCGAAGGAGCGGCTGCGCTCATTGAGCGCAGTTTGTGCAGGCCTGTTCTAAAGCAACAACGTAGTGACCACGAGGCATTACATAGGGTGATTCAGTAAAAGCAACATTTAAGCAGAAAATAGAATATGTTCTACAGAACATTTTGAGATAGACACTTAGTATCTGCGAAGGTTTAATATTAAACAGGTTTTCAAATGCTCAAGCATCTTCCTGTGCCCAAAATTTTTTCCGCCATTCTTCTCTATCCTCCCAGTCTCCTTCTTCTAAGCCCCTCAATTTCATAGCACCTACAATTTCTTTTACTCATGCAACTGGTCTTTTTCTTCTCCTATTTCCCGTTGGTATTCAAACTAAAATTTATTTTGAGAGCCGATCGTTATCCATCCTTCTAATGTTCCTCTGCATGTCAGCTGCTTATTATACAGGGTGTTTAAAAATACGTGGTATAATTACAGGTATGTATTTACCACATGTAGACAATCAAAATAGTTCATTGCAACATGATTCCGGAAATGCTTTATTTCCGAGTTATGGCCTTCACAACATTGAAATTCACCGGAAAGTTTCCGCAGGTCGTTGCCGTCAAAGGAGACATTAAGAGGGCACTCTGACAGTTCATGCCGAGGCGAAGGTTACATTCAGTGTTGTGTAGGCGTTAGACTGTGCGACATGTATTCAAATCAAGAGCTGGCAGAGATACACTTCATGTACGGTAAGGCGGACGGCAATGCTGCGCTGGCTCGTCGTTTGTACCAGGAGAGGTACCCACAGCGACAATGTCCGGATCGGAAGACATTTGTACGTCTCCATTACCGTCTGTGCGAGTATGGAAAATTTAACTCTCCTGGTTTGGGAAGGGGACGACCAAGATCTACAACTCCAGAAGTACAAGAGGAGATTCTGGAGGCTGTGAACATGACTACATCAGCACACGAAGGGTAGCGTTGCAAGTCAATGTTCCTTATACGACTGTCAGGAGACTGTTGAAAGAGTATCAATTGTATCCTTATCATTTGCAACGTGTACAGGCCCTGTCACCAGCAGATTACCCTGCACGAGTTAGGTTCTGTCAGTGGTTCTTGCAGCAGTGTGGTGTAAATCCGAACTTTCCTGCCTTAGTAGGGGAGAGAGGGGATACAGTGGACATGGGGATACAATGGACATATGCAAATTTCCGTCTATATGACCTTCCATGTTGGCATCAATGACCAGAGATATTCATTTGTTCATATATTATGAAAGTACAGTGTTTTTGACCAGAAGTACAAAGAAGATTTTCGAACAGCAGCATTTTCCAGTTTTTCGTAGTTTTGATGTAAATCTTGAGGTAAGTGCTATTCTCTATTAAATAGTTTCTTTTCAAATCACAGTGCAAGTTATAACGTTGTATATTTGTGGATATTATGAGAATTCATTTCATGTATAATACTTTAGTGAGGTTGAAATCCTTTGTGAAAGAAAAGGAAAAAAGTACCAAACCAGAACATGGGGATATATTGGACAGTGATGTCCAATGTATCCCCTTGCATTAATATTCTTTTTATTTTTTTAAATATGTCTACATTAGATCAATTAACTATTTACTTTATTTGTCTGCAGATGCCTCGAGTCTACACAAGAAAAACAGATCGTGAGTTTTCTGAGGCGGATATTAAAGCAGCAGTTGATGATGTATTACATAATAATATGTCTCTGCGAGCTTCTGCAGAACAGCATGGTGTCAAAAATCCCGCTTGGCAATGTATGTGAAGAAATCAAGGGAGGGTGGGTTTGATTCAATGAATTTCAAGTCCAATTTTAAGAATCGTCAAGTAATTCCAGGTCACTTGAAATAAGCTCTTGCTGATTATTTGTTGTTATGTTCAACTATGTTTTATGGGCTGACACCAAAACAAACAAGACGATTGGCTTTCGAATATGCTAAAAAGAATGAACTGATGACAATACCTGCATCTTGGAAAGCAAATAAGGAGGCTGGTTTGGATTGGTTCTCAGCATTTTTGTAAAGAAACCCAGCACTCGCCATCAGAACACCAGAAGCTACAAGTCTAGCCAGAATGCAGGCATTCAATAGAGCAACAGTGGACCAGTTCTTTGATAAGTTGGACATTGTGCTGCAGAGACGTAAATTCATGCCGTATCAGATTTTCAATTTAGACGAGACTGGCTTGAACACTGTGCCACCTGTGATAAAGTAATCGCAAAAAAGGTGAAAAAGAGGTAGGACAAGTGACTTCCAGGGAGCGGGGTGAACTTATGACACAAGTTGGTATCATTTGCGCAAATGCCTTACCTCCTGTGTGGATATTCCCCCGCGTTCGCTTTGACAAAGCACGCATGATGGCTGGTGCACCTACAGGGGCTTTGGGTCTTGTCCACAAGTCAGGTTGGATGACAGCGGAAAATTTCTTGAGCGTTTTGATATTTTTTAAAGAAAATGTACGTTGTTCAAATGGAAATCCGGTGTTGCTGATCATGGATAATCATGAGTCCCACCTGAGTGTAGAAGGCCCAGATTATTGCAAGGGAAATGGCATTACCATCTTGACCCTCCCACCACACACATCCAATAAGCTCCAGCCCCTGGACCACTGCGTGTTTGGTCCTTTCAAGAAATTCTTCAATGAAGCAGTTAACGCCTGGCACCTTAGTCATCCAAATGAAAGTGTGACAATCTTTGAATTACCACAAATGAGTGCAACTGCATGGGACAAAGCAGCGATCCCAGAAAACATTAAATCGGGATTTAAATCTTGTGGAATTTCTCCATTTGACCGAAATATATTCCCCAATGAACATTTCTTGTCGTCTGTAGTATCAGATCGCCCACCTCCAGTGCTTTTGAACCATCAAAGTTCTCCAGGATCAATTGCAGAAGAACAAGCAGGATCTAAAGTAGAAGATGCTGTAATTACTTCAGTTGTCAGCTCTAGAACATTAGAAACTCCAATATCTTCGACAACCGAAAATACATATGTCAGTCCTGAAGAAGTAAGGCCCTTTCCAGAACGGAAGTGTAAAAACTCAAAGGAAAAACAGGCAGAGAAGAGGAGAGTTCGTCAGAGGTCTTCATCACCTTTAGAGGAAGTTGGTGAGAATACCTCTGACTCAGATCAAGATTCACATGAAAATGAAGTTGAACCCATTTACTCCCTACATTCTGGCGATTTTGTAATTGTCAGAGTTAGTGGCAAAAACACTTCAAGAAATTATGTAGCCCAAATTGTTAATCGAGCCGTGGATGGATATGATGTGAAATTTTTTAAACGTCAGATCACTTCTAATCGGTTCATTGAAACTGATGAGACAGTATCATTTGTGTCATACGAGGAGACTGTGCTGAAGTTGCCTGAACCTATCAAAGACAACAAAAAGCGTTTTGAAAATATGACCTATTTTGACTTTGATTTCATGCCATTTTGTATCCAATAATGTATTGTATTGATTGTACATATATGAATTTTGTTGTAGTTTGTTAGTATTATTGTATTTGAAATTTAGAGACCATGTATGATCATTTTTTTCTGTATACAAAATATTTTGATTTCTGTCCAATGTATCCCCATATCTGGGGATACTCTGGATAAAGTGTATTTCTTCAAATATATTCAAAAGATGATTTCAGTTTTACTAATATGAAAATGATTAAAATTTTTAATGACAGCCAGATGTCCAACAAATCAAAACCAGGTGGAAAGAATCTTTTTAATTCATAAGCTTAGTGCACAAAAATTTAATAAGATAAACTGTCCAATGTATCCCCTCTCTCCCCTATTATTTACAGATGAAGCACAGTTCACACGAGATGGCATAACAAATTTCCACAGTCAGCATGTATGGGCGTATGAAAACCCACGTGCAACTGTTCTATCTTCCTGGAAAACACCATACCTCATGTTTTAGAAGACACTCCACTGATCAATCGTCAACACATTCACTTCTTGCATGATGGCGCTCCTGCACACTTCAGTCGTACGACTCGCCGGTACTTGGATCGAAGGTTTCCTGATCGACGGATAGGTAGAGGTGGCCCAATTGCTTGGCCTCCACGCTCACCTGATCTGAACCCTCTCGATTTCTACTTGTGGGGCCATTTAAAAATCATTGGTTTATTCGTCTCCGATGCCTGATTTGGAATCCCTTCAGAATCGAATTGTGACATGTTCTGAGGAGATACGCAATACTCCTAGAGTTTGGGATCGTGTTCGCAGGTCAATGAGACATCGATGTGAGGTCTGTATTCAAGCAGGAGGTGGACATTTTGAACATCTCCTGTAATGACAACGACCTGCGGAAAGAAAAACGTTCCGGTGAATTTCAATGTTGTGAAGGCCATAATAACTCGGAAATGAAGCATTTCCGGACACGTGTTGTAATGAACTATTTTGATTGTCTACATGTGGGGAATACAGACCTGAAATTATGCCCCGTATTTTTAAACACCCTGTATACATAATCTAAAATACAACCTTGATAGCCTATTATATCCATCTTTTAATCTCTTCATTTCTCAGTCCATCCAACCGTGAAGGTGCTATTCTTCTTAAGAAGTCAATTTCATTCAAGGTCAATTTAGATTTTGCCTTTGAATTTAGTATTCATCTTTCTGCTTCATAGGTTAGTGCAGCGGTTCCCAAGTGTGCTCCGCGGAGCCCTTACGGTTCCACGAATGATTCTCAGGGGCTCCGTCCGCGGAAGTTATGAAGATGACAAAAATTGCTAATTCCATCTAGTCTCTGGCGGGGAAAACGGAAACTACTTCCATCAAGCGAAAAATACTTTCTGAGAAAGTAGTCTGCGTTCTTTTTGCTACATGGAAGCATTAATATTAGATCTACTCGTCACTGGAACTATCTCGATCTTTCTTGCTTGCCAAGTACTCAATGATTCTCGAAATTTATTTTATTTTTTATATACTGGGCAGGCAGCGCTTGTTATTCGTTGTACATGGAATCTACAATCTATTGACTGTTACGTTACCTCAAAAAATATACGAGCCGTTCAGAGCAAAATTGGTGTAAGTCAAAATTGAGTAATGAGATTTAAAGTAAGAATTCTGTAAAATACAGCGCAAAGTGCAATTAATACATCCTTCTTGCTATCCACTGACTACTAATAGTTTAAATAAATTGAATATCAATTGCTACTTTTCGCTGTATTTTACAGAATGTTCACTTTAACCCTCATTACCCATTCTTGACTTACACCACTTCTGCTCTGAACTGCTCAGATATATAGTATACCTGCATGTTCATTTGATAGCAGATGTGTTAGCTAAACTTTCGTTGAACCGGAACTGTGGCTTAAGACGGCTCCCTAAGACTTAAGAGTCATTAGCCATCAACCAGTGCTCAGTCAAAGGGATATAACAACAGCTATAACCTTACTTTCAAAGAAGTTAGTGCGAATTCCTGGGAATTGAGTTCGGAATATGTTGAACATGATCCTGTCTCAGAGTCTACGATGCCTAGTGTAGAGGTATTGAAAGTAACAAATGAAAATATTGTGATTTATATTTAATGATAAAACACACATGTTAGGTCAATAATACAGTGTTCATTGATTTTATGAAATACATTAAAGGTGATATGTTACAGTTGTATGAACACTACTTATTAGTGTTCATACAACTGTAATATATCACCTTTAATATATTTCATTGTGATTTATATTTGGACATGGATTCACTGAGTTTGCTGATGAACGTCCACAGTGTGTGATATGTAACAAAGTTTTTCCCAATAGTTCTATGTTCCCTGCCAAGCTTAGACGGCATCTCTCAATTCAAAAATTCACAAATAAAACTGCAGACTACTTCGAAAGAAAAAGTGACGAACTCCATGCAGTTCAGACAAAATTGTACCTCGTGTAAAAACAAATAACGAGAAAGCACTGAAAACATCGTACTTGGTTAGTCATGACCAGACTCATGGTGGTAAACCTCACCCTTGCTGAAACTCTTATGAAACCACTATTAGTGAAGGTAGTGAAGTGCATGGTGGACGAGAAAACTGCAAACTTGATTTCCAGTGTGTCAAATAACACTGCATAATCGAATCCAGAATCTATGAAAAGACGTAAAAATATCATAATTTCCCGTATCAATTAAACGAAATTTTCGTTACAACTTGACAAATCCACGGTCTTTGCCGGATTAGCTATGTTAATGATGTTTGTGCGGTATGAATTTTCAGGTTCTTTCATGAAATATTTAGTTCTGCAGCCATTGCCATCCTCTGCAAGCGGTACTGAAATTTTTTCTTCTTCATTGAAAACTCGATACCGTGGGACAATTGCATTGACGTGTGCACAGATGGCGCAAAGGCCATGGTAGGTCCTGTTGCTGGCGCTGTTACAAGGATCAAGAAAGTTTTAAAAACTGCACAAGTAGTCACTGTGTACTACACCAACACGCCCTCGCAACGAAAAAAATGCCAGCGTTATTAAACAGACAACGCCGTCAAAAATTATCAACTTTGTTAAGGCATAACCTTCGCAGTGTAGGCTACTTAAAATCCTGTGTGAAGATATGGGTAGTATACACAAGTCATTGTTAGTAATATTACACACAGAAGTGCGATGGTTCTCGCGCGGTAAAGCGATGGCCCGATTACATGAACTTCCAACCGAAGTTTCTTCACTTTTGAATTACCAAAATAGTTTGCTAGCAGATTATTTGAATGATCAGGCATGGTTGTACAAATTATGTTACTTGGCAGACATTTTTCAAAAATGAATTCAGCACATACATACAAGGTAAACGGAAGATTGTATTCGATGCTAATGACGAAATTGTCGCACTGAAGAAAAAGATAGCGTTCTACATAGAAAGCGTCGACAATAAGGATCTTACGTTTCTCAATGACTTCAAACTTCATAGAAGAAAATAGCATAACAATGAATGTCTCATTCATAGCAATAATGAAAGAACACCGTGACAATTTGCTTGAAAATATCAATTCATACTTTCCAAGGGACATTCAGGAATCGATTCTAAAGACATCTGAGTGGATTGTGGATTATAGATCCATTTCCAGTGATGTCAAAACCACCAGCCCTCACTGCTTCAGATATGAGGTCCTTATAGACAAGGTTTCGAACAGCCACTGTCAGGCATAATTTAAAAGCAAACCATTTCCCAAATATCGGGCTAAGTTAGGGGAGGATCTTTTGATATTAAGTTCAAAAGCTAAATTTCTCTCACTGCCTTTTGGTACTGTATACCTCAGTGAAACGACCTACAAAAACAAAATATCGAACTTGTTCGGACACAGACGACGATATATGTCTTCAACTGACTTCTATGACACCGGAAATTGACAAACTCTGTCGCAAGAAACAGGCACATTCTTCACATTAACTTCGGGTGTACCTGTGGCATTGTAACATTTTTTAAATATCTTAACTACTTGTTAATATCATTTTGTAGATATATAAATAAATTATATCCAGTACTTTTTTACTATTGTTTCCTTTTTATATATATATATATATATATATATATATATATATATTCATACGTCCGTTTATGTATCGTGTGAAATATGCTTCATAGAATGCAGACAGATAAAACTAAAAAGTAAACATTTCTTGGGGCTCCACGAGAAACTTTGCTTCAAAAGGGCTCCGTGGCTGAAAAAGTTTGGGAACCGCTCGGTTAGTGTATTCCTGACTATTGTTTTCTATCCACTTATTTCATTTGTTTTTTTTTAATTGTCTGCCCCATAAAATTCCATTTGACATAAATATTGTCGTTCTTCCATTTGTTATTCTTTCTATTAATTTAATATTTACATTTATTGTTTACAATCCATCATGCTTTCTTGTTCATCTATTTTCCACAAGGTGACCCTATTTATCGGATTTACATTGTCAAACCACAAAACATGAAACGAGTCAACTACAAAACCTTTCAGACCATGCGAGGAATTAATCACAGTACATACAGTACGTTGTTAACTCAGATACAAAATAAATTAAATTAGGACAAAGGTTAATTGCTATTTCCCGGACTCTAATCGGGCCAAAAACCGTAATAGAATTGTTATTTAACCTTTACGGTGAATTTCAGTGAAGTCCGAAGAGCCTAATTAGTCAAATCCACTCTCCTCACCTCCACGCCGGCGCCCCCTGGGATCTTTAAAGACGGGAAAGAGAGAGAGTGGTGTGCGGAAAGCAACAGGAAGCTACTGCATTTACCTTTCCCAAGAAAAACTGCAAACTTGGCATGCTGAGTTTCCATTGAAATACCTGCCCTTGGGCAGAATATATATATATATATATGCGTATACCTCTGATTGAGGTCGTGGCTGATATGTACATCTATTATTAGGCAGTAAATCTCAGTTAACGATATATGTCAGAGAAAGAACAACTGTTTGTATGCATCTGAAGTCTGATTAGTAGAATATGTAGCTAATCGGCGGTGGAGGAAGAAAGGAACTGGCCAACCCATCCCATTATCTCCTAGTCTACTTGCCTCATGAGTGATGCCTTATTGGTGTTACTTATGAGGTTCAAACCTGTCTTCTGACAGTTGACTAAACAATATTATGGGCGTAATTTAATTCATTTTGTATCAGGTTTATTACCGTTTCTTTGTTGTACCGGTTTAAATTATTATTATTATTATTATTATTATTATTATTATTATTATTATTATTATTATTATTATTATTATCATCATCATCATCATCATCATATTCTAATTATGCTATGGTGGTCTAGTGACTAGAGAGCTGTGCAGTACAAGTTTTAAATCAAACCCGGATCCACAGGATTATAAAGAAGGGATTTAGTCCGCTATCTCCGGTTTTCCTGTGGCATCCCAACAAATATCCATAATCATCTCAACTCATCGCGGATATAGCGTAGACCAGCCTCCTATGGCGCACCCTGGTCAACGACTTCGTCCGTAAATTGGTCTACATAACTGGTAACTGGTTTCTATGTGTGAATGACGAACAGTTGTGTACACGTCATTAGTAAAAAAAGCATCACGGTTTATAATGTTGAATTGTAATTAAATAAAATTGTGATACATCATAATGTCCATAATTATATGATACCTAAAATGATTTATATATGAAACAAAAATTTATGAAGAAAATACACAAAACTAAGAGAAAACGAAAATAAATATACTTACCGTTTCCTTGTGCGATGATCCCGTTTTCGAGGATAATCTGTAAAGAAAAACATTTCTAAATTACTATAACAAGCAGACCTCGGCCCAGGATACCAAAACGCAATAAGTTACAAACGCACGAACGATTTATTGTATAGATTGAGGGAAAAGGAGATCTAGAGTTCAGTTACTCCTTGCCTTAACATGTAAACATTCAGTCACAGTAGAGCACAAAATAAATTTTCATTATGACAGATTTAATATGTGTACCTAGTGCATTTCTGGTACAGAAAATCATTTCCTTACGTTATACTATACATGTTTTAACAACATAAAATAATCATGTACTAAGTGTGAGAAGAAAACAAATTATCCTGTTAGCCAGCTGTCGAAATAAATCATCATTCATATTTGCCAATGGCATCACCCATATCTAGCATACTAGCAGAGATATTTTTACACAATATAGAACAAACATACATACTCAACAATGAACACAACAAATATGCAGACAACATAATATAATGGCACAGATACCTAGACGACATACTCATACTATACAAAGGAAACAAATGACAAATACACAAACTACACCAATACATAAACAAAATACACTGAACTTGAAAAAATAACTCCATAAATTTCCTAGACATCACCATAACAAAAGTTGAAAAAAAAAACACACCTTCAAAATATACAGAAAACCAACCACCACACACATACACAACACATCTAACCACCTCACACAACACAAACATGCTGCATTCAGGACAATGGTACACAGATTACTCAACATACCCATGAGCCAACAACACTACAATAAAGAAGTGAACACAATCAAATACATAGCACAAGAAAATGGTTACAACCCAAACATAATAGACAACATCATAAGGAAGACAAAGCAAAAACTCAACAAACACAAAAACACACAAAACACAACACAAACACAAGAACACAAGAAATACATCACACTAAAATACGAAAACAAAAACACACACAAGATCGCATCCTCATTCAGAAAACAGAAATACAACATAGCATACACAACAGAAAACACACTACAAAGACATCTCAACGCACAAACAACACAAACAAATAAATACAATCACACAGGCGTATACTAACTCACATGCAATAGTTGCGACAGTTTCTACATTGGACAGACAGGAAGATTATTCCAAACTCGATACAAAGAACACATTAAAGCAATAAGCAGAGGACACAATACAGCTACATATGCCGAACACGTAACTAATGCTAACCAAACATACAATAACATAAATACAGACATGGAAATCCTACACATATAACCCGAAAACCAAAAACTCAACACACTAGAACAATATGAAATATACAGACACACTAAAACACACCCTGATCAAATTCTCAACATACAGATCAATTACAGAACACACACACTATTTGACACAACATTTCAACACTTTTCTACAATCGAACGCACCCACACAACAGGCAGCGAAATTCGAGATGACGCCGAGATCTAGTAGGCTGAGGATGGTGTGAAGAAGCACCGAAACAGCTGTAAGCCGCACATACTTACAAATTTAACACGAGTAAGATCGTCATTTAATCATTTTATTTAAATCATCATTGTCTTCCATTTTGCAAACATTGCCTGTGATCACGTGTTAGAAGTTAATGACGTCAAAATATGTCAATACATAATGTAAAGTCTGTTGATTATAATCATATAGTTCTTTTTGTTACATTGTTGAAATTGGAATTATAGTAATGGGTTGTTCATGACTTGCAGTACGACCCTCTGTACATTCGCAATTCCCCGTTTTCTTCATTGTGGTGAAGATTGAAGTCTCAAATAAACGGAGAAGGAAATAATACAGTAGAAATGAGAATTGTTTTAATAAAAAAGAAGGTAGATAAGGATTTCTGCAATTTATTTATAGCAATTCAAAATTAAAAAATATTTCACAAAATAGAAGAAAGCCATAAGAACTAATATTGTAATCGATTCATTTTCAGAAACACAAGGCATAATGAGTAACAAAGAATTTAAGGTCGAAAAAAGAAGTCATTTGAAGTATCTATTGGTAAAATTTCCTGGTCTTCCGACGTGAACTCTCATCCAACATAATTTACCTTGGCCGGCCTACATCCGACTCTTAAGTTCCGAGAAGAATACAAAGCAGTCGGTCCATTGAGACGCTGTGATGTGGACGGAAGATTTTTGCTCAATTGATCACCTTTGCGCTATATTCCCGTGCCTGCTCCATACTGTCCATCCATCAATATCTTTTGTGGCTGTCTTCTGAATGGTAAGTGAAGTAAAAGCGCACAGAAAAAGCATTGAAAGAAAAGATTCGAAAGAATGCGGGGTATAAAAAATAAGTTATCGAATAATGTTGTAACATAAAGTGTCAAGGTTTTTCCTCCTGATAAAAGGAACGCATGTTTTCATCTCCGTATACTTCCATGTTCCTTTTATATGGAACCCCCCCCCCCCAAAACGCTTTTCGCCTTTTAAAAACCAAATTTTTTATCACCTCCATCGCAGAATGTTTAACTGCAGTCAGAGAACATGGAAAGATCATCCATAACGTATCGCCGTTGTTCCGGCAATAACTCCTATGTGACATATTTATCGATTTTCAGATTTTTGCTCTATTAAATAACTTAAATAGGATACAGCAAATAATAAAATCTCCTATACATAATTATATTTCTTTCGGAAATCTAAGAATTCACACTCTCCTATGCACTACTGCCATAGAAAAATAAATGTGTTTTTTCTTCCTACTGAAAAATTTCATATTTTGCACATAGGAGTTATTGCAAGAACAACGACGGTATGTATGTATGTATGTATGTATGTATGTATGTATGTATGTATGTATGTATGTATGTATGTATGTATGTATGTATGTATGTATGTATGTATGTATGTATGTATTTTTAAGTAGGTTATTTAACGACGCTGTATCAACTACTAGATTATTTAGCGTCGATGAGATTGGTGATAGCGAGATGGTATTTGGCGAGATCAGGCCGAGGATTCGCCATAGATTACCTGGCATTTACCTTACGGTTGGGGAAAACCTCGGAGAATTCCAACCAGGTAATCAGCCCAAGCGGGGATCGAATCCGCGCCCGACCGGCAGGAAAGCGCTTTAAACGAGTGAGCTACACGCCGGTGGCTGTATGTATTTTATTTTAAGATTTATTTACCGCATGCTCCATTACTTGGAGTAATAATACATGCTTCTGTCTAGAATTCTTGATACAAGATTTACATTACTTTCATCACACTGTTGGAGAAATAAAATTGATATGGTACAAAACGATGTTAAATCTTACTACACATTAAATCATTGTACAGTATGTACTGTATTTCATAGGTTTAGCGTTTTTCAAAGTCTATTGATTGTGCAAAGCATAGAAACTGTGTCACATATTTTTTCACTATCGCACTTTTGTTCAGCGGCCATGTACCAGCGTAGGCCTATGTATGTATTTTTTTATTTTATTGGGTTATTTTACGACACTGTATCAACATCTAGGTTATTTAGCGTCTGAATGAAATGAAGGTGATAATGCCGGTGAAATGATTCCGGGGTCCAGCACCGAAAGTTACCCAGCATTTGCTCGTATTGGGCTGAGGGAAAACTCCGGAAAAAACCTCAACCAGGTAACTTGCCCCGACCGGGATTCGAACCCGGGCCACCTGGTTTCGAAGCCAGACGCGCTGACCGTTACTCCACAGGTGTGGACTGTATGTATGTATGTATGTATGTATGTATGTATGTATGTATGTATGTATGTATGTATGTATGTATATTTTTTAAATATTAGTTGAACTTGGCATGTCCCATTACAATAAAA
>JAJSOF020000005.1:160574694-160586539 GCA_025594305.2 Periplaneta americana | reverse complement strand
AAACCGTAATAAATTGTTATTTAGCCTTTACGGTGAATTTCAGTGAAGTCCGAAGAGCCTAATTAGTCAAATCCACTCTCCTCACCTCCACGCCGGCGCCCCCGGGATCTTTAAAGACGGGAAAGAGAGAGTGGTGTGCGGAAAGCAACAGGAAGCTACTGCATTTACCTTTCCCAAGAAAAACTGCAAACTTGGCATGCTGAGTTTCATTGAAATACCTGCCCTTGGGCAGAATATATATATATATATATGCGTATACCTCTGATTGAGGTCGTGGCTGATATGTACATCTATTATTAGGCAGTAAATCTCAGTTAACGATATATGTCAGAGAAAGAACAACTGTTTGTATGCATCTGAAGTCTGATTAGTAGAATATGTAGCTAATCGGCGGTGGAGGAAGAAAGGAACTGGCCAACCCATCCCATTATCTCCTAGTCTACTTGCCTCATGAGTGATGCCTTATTGGTGTTACTTTTATGAGGTTCAAACCTGTCTTCTGACAGTTGACTAAACAATATTATGGGCGTAATTTAATTCATTTTGTATCAGGTTTATTACCGTTTCTTTGTTGTACCGGTTTAAATTATTATTATTATTATTATTATTATTATTATTATTATTATTATTATTATTATTATTATTATCATCATCATCATCATCATCATCATATTCTAATTATGCTATGGTGGTCTAGTGACTAGAGAGCTGTGCAGTACAAGTTTTAAATCAAACCCGGATCCACAGGATTATAAAGAAGGGATTTAGTCCGCTATCTCCGGTTTTCCTGTGGCATCCCAACAAATATCCATAATCATCTCAACTCATCGCGGATATAGCGTAGACCAGCCTCCTATGGCGCACCCTGGTCAACGACTTCGTCCGTAAATTGGTCTACATAACTGGTAACTGGTTTCATATGTGTGAATGACGAACAGTTGTGTACACGTCATTAGTAAAAAAAAGCATCACGGTTTATAATGTTGAATTGTAATTAAATAAAATTGTGATACATCATAATGTCCATAATTATATGATACCTAAAATGATTTATATATGAAACAAAATTTATGAAGAAAATACACAAAACTAAGAGAAAACGAAAATAAATATACTTACCGTTTCCTTGTGCGATGATCCCGTTTTCGAGGATAATCTGTAAAGAAAAACATTTCTAAATTACTATAACAAGCAGACCTCGGCCCAGGATACCAAAACGCAATAAGTTACAAACGCACGAACGATTTATTGTATAGATTGAGGGAAAAGGAGATCTAGAGTTCAGTTACTCCTTGCCTTAACATGTAAACATTCAGTCACAGTAGAGCACAAAATAAATTTTCATTATGACAGATTTAATATGTGTACCCTAGTGCATTTCTGGTACAGAAAATCATTTCCTTACGTTATACTATACATGTTTTAACAACATAAAATAATCATGTACTAAGTGTGAGAAGAAAACAAATTATCCTGTTAGCCAGCTGTCGAAATAAATCATCATTCATATTTGCCAATGGCATCACCCATATCTAGCATACTAGCAGAGATATTTTACACAATATAGAACAAACATACATACTCAACAATGAACACAACAAATATGCAGACAACATAATATAATGGCACAGATACCTAGACGACATACTCATACTATACAAAGGAAACAAATGACAAATACACAAACTACACCAATACATAAACAAAATACACTGGAACTTGAAAAAAATAACTCCATAAATTTCCTAGACATCACCATAACAAAAGTTGAAAAAAAAAACACACCTTCAAAATATACAGAAAACCAACCACCACACACATACACAACACATCTAACCACCTCACACAACACAAACATGCTGCATTCAGGACAATGGTACACAGATTACTCAACATACCCATGAGCCAACAACACTACAATAAAGAAGTGAACACAATCAAATACATAGCACAAGAAAATGGTTACAACCCAAACATAATAGACAACATCATAAGGAAGACAAAGCAAAAACTCAACAAACACAAAAACACACAAAACACAACACAAACACAAGAACACAAGAAATACATCACACTAAAATACGAAAACAAAAACACACACAAGATCGCATCCTCATTCAGAAAACAGAAATACAACATAGCATACACAACAGAAAACACACTACAAAGACATCTCAACGCACAAACAACACAAACAAATAAATACAATCACACAGGCGTATACTAACTCATGCAATAGTTGCGACAGTTTCTACATTGGACAGACAGGAAGATTATTCCAAACTCGATACAAAGAACACATTAAAGCAATAAGCAGAGGACACAATACAGCTACATATGCCGAACACG
Source organism: Periplaneta americana (assembly GCA_025594305.2). NCBI lineage: Eukaryota > Metazoa > Arthropoda > Insecta > Blattodea > Blattidae > Periplaneta > Periplaneta americana. Next base: position 160,584,190 of record JAJSOF020000005.1, on the reverse strand, counting down.
TAACTAATGCTAACAAACATACAATAACATAAATACAGACATGGAAATCCTACACATATAACCCGAAAACCAAAAACTCAACACACTAGAACAATATGAAATATACAGACACACTAAAACACACCCTGATCAAATTCTCAACATACAGATCAATTACAGAACACACACACTATTTGACACAACATTTCAACACTTTTCTACAATCGAACGCACCCACACAACAGGCAGCGAAATTCGAGATGACGCCGAGATCTAGTAGGCTGAGGATGGTGTGAAGAAGCACCGAAACAGCTGTAAGCCGCACATACTTACAAATTTAACACGAGTAAGATCGTCATTTAATCATTTTATTTAAATCATCATTGTCTTCCATTTTGCAAACATTGCCTGTGATCACGTGTTAGAAGTTAATGACGTCAAATATGTCAATACATAATGTAAAGTCTGTTGATTATAATCATATAGTTCTTTTGTTACATTGTTGAAATTGGAATTATAGTAATGGGTTGTTCATGACTTGCAGTACGACCCTCTGTACATTCGCAATTCCCCGTTTTCTTCATTGTGGTGAAGATTGAAGTCTCAAATAAACGGAGAAGGAAATAATACAGTAGAAATGAGAATTGTTTTAATAAAAAAAGGTAGATAAGGATTTCTGCAATTTATTTATAGCAATTCAAAATTAAAAAAATATTTCACAAAATAGAAGAAAGCCATAAGAACTAATATTGTAATCGATTCATTTTCAGAAACACAAGGCATAATGAGTAACAAAGAATTTAAGGTCGAAAAAAGAGTCATTTGAAGTATCTATTGGTAAAATTTCCTGGTCTTCCGACGTGAACTCTCATCCAACATAATTTACCTTGGCCGGCCTACATCCGACTCTTAAGTTCCGAGAAGAATACAAAGCAGTCGGTCCATTGAGACGCTGTGATGTGGACGGAAGATTTTGCTCAATTGATCACCTTTGCGCTATATTCCCGTGCCTGCTCCATACTGTCCATCCATCAATATCTTTTGTGGCTGTCTTCTGAATGGTAAGTGAAGTAAAAGCGCACAGAAAAAGCATTGAAAGAAAAGATTCGAAAGAATGCGGGGTATAAAAATAAGTTATCGAATAATGTTGTAACATAAAGTGTCAAGGTTTTTCCTCCTGATAAAAAGGAACGCATGTTTTCATCTCCGTATACTTCCATGTTCCTTTTATATGGAACCCCCAAAACGCTTTTCGCCTTTTAAAAACCAAATTTTTATCACCTCCATCGCAGAATGTTTAACTGCAGTCAGAGAACATGGAAAGATCATCCATAACGTATCGCCGTTGTTCCGGCAATAACTCCTATGTGACATATTTATCGATTTTCAGATTTTTGCTCTATTAAATAACAAATAGGATACAGCAAATAATAAAATCTCCTATACATAATTATATTTCTTTCGAAATCTAAGAATTCACACTCTCCTATGCACTACTGCCATAGAAAAATAAATGTGTTTTTTTCTTCCTACTGAAAAATTTCATATTTTGCACATAGGAGTTATTGCAAGAACAACGACGGTATGTATGTATGTATGTATGTATGTATGTATGTATGTATGTATGTATGTATGTATGTATGTATGTATGTATGTATGTATGTATGTATGTATGTATGTATTTTTAAGTAGGTTATTTAACGACGCTGTATCAACTACTAGATTATTTAGCGTCGATGAGATTGGTGATAGCGAGATGGTATTTGGCGAGATCAGGCCGAGGATTCGCCATAGATTACCTGGCATTTACCTTACGGTTGGGGAAAACCTCGGAGAATTCCAACCAGGTAATCAGCCCAAGCGGGGATCGAATCCGCGCCCGACCGGCAGGAAAGCGCTTTAAACGAGTGAGCTACACGCCGGTGGCTGTATGTATTTTATTTTAAGATTTATTTACCGCATGCTCCATTACTTGGAGTAATAATACATGCTTCTGTCTAGAATTCTTGATACAAGATTTACATTACTTTCATCACACTGTTGGAGAAATAAAATTGATATGGTACAAAACGATGTTAAATCTTACTACACATTAAATCATTGTACAGTATGTACTGTATTTCATAGGTTTAGCGTTTTTCAAAGTCTATTGATTGTGCAAAGCATAGAAACTGTGTCACATATTTTTTCACTATCGCACTTTTGTTCAGCGGCCATGTACCAGCGTAGGCCTATGTATGTATTTTTTTTTATTTTATTGGGTTATTTTACGACACTGTATCAACATCTAGGTTATTTAGCGTCTGAATGAAATGAAGGTGATAATGCCGGTGAAATGATTCCGGGGTCCAGCACCGAAAGTTACCCAGCATTTGCTCGTATTGGGCTGAGGAAAACTCCGAAAACCTCAACCAGGTAACTTGCCCCGACCGGGATTCGAACCCGGGCCACCTGGTTTCGAAGCCAGACGCGCTGACCGTTACTCCACAGGTGTGGACTGTATGTATGTATGTATGTATGTATGTATGTATGTATGTATGTATGTATGTATGTATGTATGTATGTTTTTTTAAATATTAGTTGAACGGCATGTCCCATTACAATAAAGGTAATACTACATACCTTGCTACCTGTATGTTTATAATATAACACATTATGTCTCGTTTCTGTCACTCTCTAGGCGTATGTGGTGGTCTGTTATTCTGTTGTGAAAATTTGAGTCTTTCATTATATCTAATTGTCTACTCTTATCTATCCTAGATTAAATTATCCTAAGTTTACTCGTCTAAATTTATAACATTGACATAGTTTGTGAATGTATGCGCATGTTCTTGCATTATTTTAAGCTTTGTGAAAGTCCACTTGCCACTTTTCCTTAACATTTCCCGCTGGAACGCTAGTCTTTCTTTGTCCAATTTCGGGCACTCGAAAAGGAGGTGGTCGAGGGTCTGTTCCTCTGCTCACACGTACACGACGGTTGTCCTCAGCTTGAATCTGTATAAGTAAGCACCGGTTTTTCCATGTCCAGTTAGAAAAGTTGTGACCTTTCCATTAAGTGGAATGTTAACGCGTAACCTCTCTTTTACACTGGGGAAAAACGATTTTGCCACTGCACCATTATTCGTGTTTTGCCACTCACTTTCCCACTTAACCACACTTTCTTCCTGAAGTTCCCGCTTGATGTCGCTGACTAGTATCCTGTCGAAGCTCACTGGTAACTCGTTGTTACTTGCTGCCTGCTTTGCCAAGTGGTCGGCCAGCTCGTTCCCCTCAAGTCCAGCGTGCGCCTTGACCCATGCGAAGTGAATAGTCCAGTTTAATGTTTCCAGCTTTCTTATCTGTTTTCTAATATGTTCTATCAAGTGGTGATGGTTATTGAAATTTCGTAACGAATCGAGTGTGATTCTGCTGTCGGTATGAATGGCTGCTGATTTTCGAACATCTTTTAGTTGTTGGAGTACTTCGAGTTGTTCTAGTGCTTTGAGAATGGCGTACTGTTCCGCTTGATGTATGTATGTATGTATGTATGTATGTATGTATGTATGTATGTATGTATGTATAGTAAGCCTATATGTGAATGCAAAGTATTATTTTTAACAATGGCCGATACTTGACTGTTCTAATTCTTGCATATCAAGCAGAGTGCTGCATTGGAGTTAAATCGCTCGCTTGAACTCGGTCGAATGTCGCACCCTCGAGCGAGGTAAGATCGGTCGTGATACGCTCGTAATAAATAGAAGCACAATACAAGGTCATCTCACCGACATGTCTTATCTTGTATGGAAGGCGACAGATGAGATGCACATATGTTTTGCTCACACGGTAAAAAAAAAAGGCTTTATTTTCTGCGTTTATGACAAACGTTTAGTGGAACAGTCTAATTGAACGTACCAAAACAGTAACATGAAGTTCTAAATAAAATAGTATGAAAAACTTCGAAATACAGTTATTATTGCGAATTAATAATTATTCAATATTTGATTTACCACATATATAATATGATAGGTCCATACTTAGTGTTCCGCCTATATACTGCGACAATGTAGAAATGTTTTACAAAATATTATTGATATAGCAGTAGATTAATAACAATATTAGTACAGAGATAACGTCACAGAAAATATAACAAAACTAATAATCATGCTGCACAAATGTTACAGACGCAAAGATTGATACACTAATTATTAGAGACTACTACTGCTGCTGCTGCTGCTGCTGCTGCTGCTACTGCTACTACTACTACTACTACTACTACTACTAGAAAACTTGATACAGTTCTTGCATTATCGTGATTGTGTTCTCCGTTTATAATAATTACATTTACATCCAATAACCTCTATCAGATGTGGCAAAAACAAAATCACTCGTGTGTGGAAAAAAAAAAATTACCTAGACTACAACATTTATAGGCCTATTACATTTTAAAGCAAGTTTTGTAGTTGTACTATGGAGAGGTTAGTTAAACACTGCAAAGCTTTGAAATGATAAACATCTATGATGTTACTACACAGTTCATCACTGTAACAAGAACGAATGTCTAACGCTCGGCTTATACCGTTCGAGGATTTATCGCTCGCGATAATTTCACCCATCATGCATGTGCGCTACCTATCGGATTATGCTATGAACTACTTGGCGCTCGAGCGAAAACGTCCGATGCAGACCTCTGAATTTATCAAGCCAGTTATGTAGACCAATTTTCCGACAGAGTCATTGTCCATGGTGCGCCATAGGAGGCTGGTCTACGCTACACCCGCGTAGAGATGAGATGATGATGGAGATTCGTTGGAAACCTGGACCACAATTTATAAAGTATGACGGTGATCGAACCCGAGTCCACAGGATTATAAATGCAGCGCTCTAGCCGGTAGACAACCGTGATGGCTTGAATGCAAAGTATACATGTAGGCATGTGCAATATGTAGGCTATGTAAGTACCCTGTTCTATTTGTACTTATGTAGCGTACTTACAGCTTTCGCCTATAATAATCAACATCTACAGATGTTAATAACATAAGACATGTGTAAGATACCGAAATTATTACAGGCCTCAATTTCATCTTCGAGGAGTGCAAAAAGCACAATATTTATTCGTGGGTTATTATGTCTTGTAAGTAATAAAACGTTGCCACTTCTTATAAATGACTGTCACGTCAATTTTACACGTATATGCGCTTTGCAAAGGATAAGATGAGAAAAACACAATGAAGTTGGAACTCCATGACTGCAAGATCACTGCCAATGTCTGCCCTACTCGTCATTTCAAGGAAACACTAATGGTGTGATAATAAAGATAGATTTGTTTATTGCAACGAGGATTTCCTGAACATGGGATTATGCCACATATCACGTTTGGAAATATTCAACATTTTTTTTCCCTCCATTACTCTATCTTGTACAATAATGAAAAATAGTATGTGTAAAACACTGTCCTTCTGCTATATGAAAAAAAAATATTTTTACGATAAAAAATTATTTCTATTTTTTTTTTTTTCAAAATTCAAAATGTTGGCAGTTCACTGTGCAGTGATGAAGCGTTTCCTTCATAACTCATAAAGTTATTAATTTTTCCATTTTCTCTCCCTTTTATTTTATTGCTGAAACTCATGTTTACAATATCATGCTCTTTTAACTACATTCCTTAATAAATTATATTTTTTTATTTTGTGTTAGAAGAAAATACTGATATTTGACCATTTTTTAAAAAAGAATTATATTTTATCAGGCAATCTATCAAAGGTAGAGAAGTGATCTTGCATCATATTGTAGATATGACATGCATAAATACACACACAAAATTTCGTCACAGAATGTGGGAAACGCTTCATCACTGCACAGTGAACTGAATTTTGAAAAAAAAAGAATGTAAATAATTTTTTTATTGTAAAAATGTTTTTTTTATATAGCAGAAGGACAGTGTTTTACACGTTCTAATTTTCATTATTATACGATTCAGTAATGGAAGAAAAAAATGTTGAATATTTCCAAAATTGTACTGTTGTTAGCTGTACCTAACCCCTTAATAATATTCACATTAATATTTTGTATCTTGTGTAAATCACCGACACTGAACTGCCTTCGTAACCAGCGCGCGGAAGCGCACCCGCCGATGGGTATAGTTGCCGTTTATCGGTCAGGAGATACATTGACTTTATTGCAAGAAAGTGTTTCTCCTTCTTTGCTCCATTGTATATTGACCTATGTTTTTATATTGACTTAATATGTTTACTATGCATTGTATATTTTTGTTTAGTATAACTGATGAATTGTATGTGATGTAAATTGAATAGTATACTGTATAGGTCAACTGATGAATTGTTTAAGCTTATAAATTGAATTAATCTACTTCATATGAATTGTACAATTTTGTATAGCTTAACGAAAATAAGTTTGTAAATTGAACTAATTTGATTGTATATGTTTGTATAGTTTGGCTGATGAATTCTATATGCTTTTAAAATGATTACTAGTCTGTATAGCTCTACTGATGAATTGTATATAGGCCTACTGTAAATTGAATGGTAGTCTGTACAGCTCAATTGATGAGTTGTATGTGCTGTAAATTGTATAGTAGTCTGTATAGCTCAAATGATGTATTGTTTATGATTATAAATTGAATTAAACTACTTGATATTAATTGCACAAATTTGTATAGCTTAATGAAAGTATGCTACTTTGTATTATATATATTTGTATAGTTTTGGCCGATGAATTGTATATGCTTTTAATTGAAAAGTAATCTATATAGCTCTATTCATAAATTGTTTGTGTTTGTAATTTGAAGTAATTTGCATGATATGTATTATCTATTTCTGTATATCACAACTGGTTGCATTGTTTATGCCTTAAATTTAATTAACTTGTTTTGTATTGTACATATAGCTCATCTGATGAATGATCGTTTGCGTTTGTAAATTTAATAATCTGATTGGCTATGTATTGTATACTTTTAGTAGAACCATCGATGTACCTCAGTCGGCAGACTCGCTGGGCTGCTGATCCGGAGCTTCGTTCGGGTTTGGGTTGGATCCCCCTTTGGTCTTTGGTTTCTTCCGAGGTTTTCCACAGCCGTGGGACTGAAGCCGGATGGTCTATGGCGAGTCCTCGACATCAATCTCTTTGATTTGATTACCCCCCTTTGATTTGATTAACTGGTTAGGTTTTTCCGAGGTTTTCCCCAACCAAAAGGCAAATGCCGGGTAATATTTTAGCGAATCCTCGGACCTCACCTCATCTCACTACATCTCACCAAAATACTGTAAAAATTGCACAAAATTGTAAAAATTGTAGAAAATTACTAAATTCTAAAACTTTAAAAATTTGTAAAAATTGTAATTGTAATATTGTAAAATTTTGACTTGTTCCACATCTTACAGTTTCATTGCTCATGTAAGATCTATGGAATAAAATGAATGAATGAATGAATGAATGAATGAATGAATGAATGAATGAATGAATGAATGAATGAATGAATGAATGAATAGGTTATAATAAAATTATGGTCCTCACATATGCAGTTGGACGATCAGTAATCTCTGTATTCTTGAAAAACGTTCAAATTATAATTGTTTATGACTTCTTTTCTAGGTTTTCAATCCTTTTAAAATAGCCTTCTAGGTATTATCATTGGTAGAAACGAAGTTAAACTCATTTCTACATTTCTTCTCGAGTTCCATATTGATAGAAAAACCTAACATTTCTAATACTGTATAACGACAGAAGGTATATTAAGTAGAGCGGAAGAGATCAGGTGAATGGAGCAGATCCAGACGAAGAAATCCTGTAAGCCAGTTATTGCGTTTGAGATTTTCTTAACAAAAGGAGGTTCTTCATAAAGACTGTACGAGGGTTTTAACTTATAAAAACATACAAATCCAATTACGACACCAACAGTCTACGATCAATCCCTGAATCTATTCAATATAATAAAATTATTCCTGTTCCACTTTATTCTTTTTGATATGCGGTTCTCTATTTCTGATTTTCCTTCACCTACGTTTACTTGGCTTGTGAGCAGCTGCTCTGTATGACTCTTTGGTACTGGAATGTAATTGAAGGTCTGCAGTCGTAGGCATTCCCATAGAGTTCTTACGTCTACTTACCGAGCCATATACTAGCACAATAGACCGCATTACGGTGATCTTGTATGGCTTCCATCCAATCTCAGTACGCAGCCACAATTAGGAACTCTGTTAAAGATTCTAAAGCAATGCAATTTTGAGAGCGAGTAAGATCTTTTCTTTAAACGTGACGAGATTTCTAGAAAAGAATCAGAAACATTCCGCTTTTCCATTTATAAATTCTACACTTCAGAAGGTAAGATATTTTTTTTCAACGATCATTGTATTCGAAAAACTAATGCTGCGTTACAAAAATACAAAGTAATAAATAAGTTATTCTATCGTTAAGTAATGAATGTTGAAAGTTAGTTGACCACTAACTTATACAGCTTCAAATGAAGTCATATTGAATGGACTGTTAGGTATCGTAAGATATCTATTTCGAGCAAGACATTTTTGTCAAATTTCTAAATTTAATTTATTGGTCTGACCCAATATTTTGGGTTTTTTGCCCTGCGACACAGAATAGCTCACAATAAAATTTAAAATGAAAAATTATATAAACAGGTTTCAGACAAAATCGATTAAGACATAAGAAAAAAAATTGAACCAAATATAATTTAAATTGAATGTACACCACAAAGATGCTGACGAAATATCGCTACAGAAAATTTTATTATGGTGGTGACAATGACATCTTGAAGATCTCTCGTCAGCTTGTATTTTTCCCTCCACTTTACAAAGGCTTTCGGAATGGTGCCTCTCGCTCCAAAGAAGAGACCGGTAACTGTGATTTTTTCTATGTTGTATTTCGCCGATAGGTACTGAATCGTGGGCTCGTAGATTTTCTTTTTCTCTTCGTTCACTTCAGATAGTTGAGTGGCTGAGATTTCAAATCTGATTGTAGGATCAATTATTTCGACTGTCTGTTTATTTTTATTTATAGCTATGATATCGATCCTACAGTTGCTTCCACCATCAGCAATACAATGATTTGTGGGTGGATGTCGTTATTGAGCCCCCACGCTGGACGCCCTTTGAGGGTGAGTGGTTATTGTGACCACACGTTGGGCGCCATTTGAGGGTGGGTGCGTCTCGATGTTGCGTGAGATTCACTCAGGGTAGCCGAGGTACGGTTGTGGTGTAGGTTGATGTCGGGAATAATCCCAAGCCGGCTACTTATATAAAAGGCAGTGTAAATTCCAAAACTATAAGTTTATTGTCGTATTCACTTGGTAAACCCTAGAGTATGTATTTCCGGCTGACTTATAATTCAATCGTTGGTCGCAATTCTGTATCGACTCAGTTGCAGCTCTGAATAAGCTCTATCCGATACTATAAATTCAATACTCTGTCCCGTACACTACGACACGAAGCGAAATAGTAGTCCTGTCGACACCAAACGAAGTAGTTATTGTGCCCTGTATGTAGGGCCGCCGACACGATGAGATCTTGTG
>JAJSOF020000005.1:160279636-160574594 GCA_025594305.2 Periplaneta americana | reverse complement strand
GTGACAATTTGCTTTAAAATATCAATTCATACTTTCCAAGGGACACTCAGGAATCGATTCTAAAGACATCTGAGTGGATTGTGGATTATAGATCCATTTCCAATGATGTCAAAACCACCAGCCCTCACTGCTTCAGATATGAGGTCCTTATAGACAAGGTTTCGAACAGCCACTGTCAGGCATAATTTAAAAGCAAACCATTTCCCAAATATCGGGCTAAGTTAGGGGAGGATCTTTTGAAATTAAGTTCAAAAGCTAAATTTCTCTCACTGCCTTTTGGTACTGTATACCTCAGTGAAACGACCTACAGAAACAAAATATCAAACTTGTTCGGACACAGAAGACGATATACGTCTGCAACTGACTTCTATGACACCGGAAATTGACAAACTCTGTCGCAAGAAACAGGCACATTCTTCACATTAACTTCGGGTGTACCTGTGGCATTGTAACATTTTTTAAATATCTTAACTACTTGTTAATATCATTTTGTAGATATAAATAAATTACATCCAGTACTTTTTTTACTATTGTTTCCTTTATATATATATATATATTCATACGTCCGTTTATGTATTGTGTGAAATATGCTTCATAGAATGCAGACAGATAAAACTAAAAAGTAAACATTTCTTGGGGCTCCACGAGAAACTTTTGCTTCAAAAAGGGCTCCGTGGCTGAAAAAGTTTGGGAACTGCTCGGTTAGTGTATTCCTGACTATTGTTTTCTATCTACTTATTTCATTTGTTTTTTTTTTTTTTTTAATTGTCTGCCCCATAAAATTCCATTTGACATAAATATTGTCGTTCTTCCATTTGTTATTCTTTCTATTAATTTAATATTTACATTTATTGTTTACAATCCATCATGCTTTCTTGTTCATCTATTTTCCACAAGGTGACCCTATTTATCGGATTTACATTGTCAAACCACAAAACATGAAACGAGTCAACGACAAAACCTTTCAGACCATGCGAGGAATTAATCACAGTACATACAGTACGTTGTTAACTCAGACACAAAATAAATTAAATTAGGACAAAGGTTAATTGCTATTTCCCGGACTCTAATCGGGCCAAAAACCGTAATAGAATTGTTATTTAACCTTTACGGTGAATTTCAGTGAAGTCCGAAGAGCCTAATTAGTCAAATCCACTCTCCTCACCTCCACGCCGGGGCCCCCTGGGATCTTTAAAGACGGGAAAGAGAGAGTGGTGTGCGGAAAGCAACAGGAAGCTACTGCATTTACCTTTCCCAAGAAAAACTGCAAACTTGGCATGCTGAGTTTCCATTGAAATACCTGCCCTTGGGCAGAATATAGATTTGATTTGATTTGATTTGATTTGATTACCTGGTTGGGTTTTTCCGAGGTTTCCCCCACCGAAAAGGCAAATGCCGGGTAATATTTTGGCGAATCCTCGGACCTCATTTCATCTCACTACATCTCGCCAAAATGTAAAAAAATTGTACAACATTGTAAAAATTGTAGAAAATTACTAAATTGTAAAACTATAAAAATTTGTAAAAATTGTAATTGTAATATTGTAAAATGTTGACATGTTCCACATCTTAAAGCTTCATTGCTCATGTAAGATCTATGGAATAAACTAAATGAATGAATGAATGAATGAATGAATGAATGAATGAATGAATGAATGAATGAATGAATGAATGAATGATATATATATATATATATATATATATATATATATATATATATATATGCGTATACCTCTGATTGAGGTCGTGGCTGATGTGTACATCTATTATTAGGCAGTAAATCTCACTTAACGATATATGTCAGAGAAAGAACAACTGTTTGTATGCATCTGAAGTGTGATTAGTAGAATATGTAGGTAATCGGCGGTGGAGGAAGAAAGGAACTGGCCAACCTACCCCATTATCTCCTGGTCTACTTGCCTCATGAGTGATGCCTTATTGGTGTTACTCATGAGGTTCAAACCTGTCTTCGGACAGTTGACTAAACAATATTATGGGCGTAATTTAATTCATTTTGTATCAGGTTTATTACTGTTTCGTTGTTGTACCGGTTTACATTATTATTATTATTATTATTATTATTATTATTATTATTATTATTATTATTATTATCATCATCATCATCATCTAATTCTAATTATGCTATGGTGGTCTAGTGACTAGAGAGCTGTGCAGTACAAGTTTTAAATCAAACCCGGATCCACAGGATTATAAAGAAGGGATTTAGTCCGCTATCTCCGGTTTTCCTGTGGCATCCCAACAAATATCCATAATCATCTCAACTCATCGCGGATATAGCGTAGACCAGCCTCCTATGGCGCACCCTGGTCAACGACTTCGTCCGTAAATTGGTCTACATAACTGGTTTCATATGTGTGAATGACGAACAGTTGTGTACACGTCATTAGTAAAAAAAAGCATCACGGTTTATAATGTTGAATTGTAATTAAATCAAATTGTGATACATCATAATGTCCATAATTATATGATACCTAAAATGATTTATATATGAAACAAAATTTATGAAGAAAATACACAAAACTAAGAGAAAACGAAAATAAATATACTTACCGTTTCCTTGTGTGATGATCCCGTTTTCGAGGATAATCTGTAAATAAAAACATTTCTAAATTACTATAACAAGCAGACCTCGGCCCAGGATACCAAAACGCAATAAGTTACAAACGCACGAACGATTTTATTGTATAGATTGAGGGAAAAGGAGATCTAGAGTTCAGTTACTCCTTGCCTTAACATGTAAACATTCAGTCACAGTAGAGCACAAAATAAATGTTCATGTTCACAGATTTAATATGTGTACCCTAGTGCATTTCTGGTACAGAAAATCATTTCCTTACATTATATTATACATGTTTTAACAACATAAAATAATCATGTTCTAAGTGTGAGAAGAAAACAAATTATCCTGTTAGCCAGCTGTCGAATTAAATCATCATTCATATTTGCCAATGGGATCACCCATATCTAGCATACTAGCAGAGATATTTTTACACACTATAGAACAAACATACATACTCAACAATGAACACAACAAATATGCAGACAACATAATATACTGGCACAGATACGTAGACGACATACTCATACTATACAAAGGAAACAAACGAAAAATACACAAACTACACCAATACATAAACAAAATACACTGGAACTTGAAAACAATAACTCCATAAATTTCCTAGACATCACCATAACAAAAGTTGACAAAAAAGACACCTTCAAAATATACAGAAAATCAACCACCACCAACACACACATACACAACATATCTAACCACCTCACATAACACAAACATGCTGCATTCAGGACAATAGTACACAGATTACTCAACATACCCATGAGCCAACAACACTACAATGAAGAAGTGAACACAATCAAATACATAGCACAAGAAAACGGATACAATCCAAACATAATAGACAACATCATAAGGAAGACAAAGCAAAAACTCAACAAACACAAAAACACACAAACACAAGAACACAAGAAATACATCACACTAACATACGAAAACAAAAACACACACAAGATCGCATCCTCATTCAGAAAACAGAAATACAACATAGCATACAGAACAGAAAACACACTACAAAGACATCTCAACGCACAAACAACACAAACAAATAAATACAACCACACAGGCGTATACAAACTCACATGCAATAGCTGCGACAGTTTCTACATTGGACAGACAGGAAGATTATTTCAAACTCGATACAAAGAACACATTAAAGCAATAAGCAGAGGACACAATATAGCTACATATGCCGAACACATAACTAATGCTAACCAAATATACAATAACATAAATAGAGACATGGAAATCCTACACATACAACCCGAAAACCAAAAACTCAACACACTAGAACAATATGAAATATACAGACACACTAAAACACACCCTGATCAAATTCTCAACACACAGTTCAATTTCAGAACACACACACTATTTGACACAACATTTCAACACTTTTCTACAATCGAACGCACTCACACAACAGGCAGCGAAATTCGAGACAACGCCGAGATCTAGTAGGCTGAGGATGGTGTGAAGAAGCACCGAAACAGCTGTAAGCCACACATACTTACAAGTTTAACACGAGTAAGATCGTCATTTAATCAATTAATTTAAATCATCATTGTCTTCCATTTTGCAAACATTGCCTGTGATCACGTGTTAGAAGTTAATGACGTCAAAATATGTCAATATATAATGTAAAGTCTGTTGATTATAATCATATAGTTGTTTTTGTTACATTGTTGAAATTGGAATTATAGTAATGGGTTGTTCATGACTTGCAGTACGACCCTCTGTACATTCGCAAATCCCCGTTTTCTTCATTGTAGTGAAGATTGAAGTCTCAAATAAACGGAGAAGGAAATAATACAGTAGAAATGAGAATTGTTTTAATAAAAAAGAAGGTAGATAAGGATTTATGCAATTTATTTATAGCAATTTAAAATAAAAAAATATTTCACAAAGTAGAAGAAAGCCATAAGAACTAATATTGTAATCGATTCATTTTCAGAAACACAAGGCGTAATAAGTAACAAAGAATTTAAGGTCGAAAAAAGAAGTCATTTGAAGTATCTATTGGTAAAATTTCCTGGTCTTCCAACATAATTTACCTTGGCCGGCCTACATCCGACTCTTAAGTTCCGAGAAGAATACAATGCAGTCGGTCCATTGAGACGCTGTGATGTGGACGGAAGATTTTTGCTCAATTGATCACCTTTGCGCTATATTCCCGTGCCTGCTCCATACTGTCCATCCATCAATATCCTTTGTGGCTGTCTTCTGAATGGTAAGTGAAGTAAAAGCGCACAGAAAAAGCATTGAAAGAAAAGATTCGAAAGAATGCGGGGTATAAAAAATAAGTTATCGAATAATGTTGTAACATAAAGTGTCAAGGTTTTTCCTCCTGATAAAAGGAACGCATGTTTTCATCTCCGTATACTTCCATGTTCCTTTTATATGGAACCATTCCCCCCCCCCCAAAACGCTTTTCGCCTTTTAAAAACCACATTTTTATCACCTCCATCGCAGAATGTTTAACTGCAGTCAGAGAACATGGAAAGATCATCCATAACGTATCGTCGTTGTTCCGGCAATAACTCCTATGTGACATATTTATCGATTTTCAGATTTTTGCTCTTTTAAATAACTTAAATAGTGATACAGCAAATAATAAAATCTCCTATACATAATTATATTTATTTCTTTCGAAAATCTAAGAATTCACACTCTCCTATGCACTACTGCCATAGAAAAATAAATGTGTTTTTTCTTCCTACTGAAAAATTTCATATTTTGCACATAGGAGTTATTGCAAGAACAACGACGGTATGTATGTATGTATGTATGTATGTATGTATGTATGTATGTATTTTTAAGTAGGTTATTTAACGACGCTGTATCAACTAATAGGTTATTTAGCGTCGATGAGATTGGTGATAGCGAGATGGTATTTGGCGAGATGAGGCCGAGGATTCGCCATAGATTACCTGGCATTTACCTTACGGTTGGGGAAAACCTCGGAGAAAACCCAACCAGGTAATCAGCCCAAGCGGGGATCGAACCCGCGCCCGACCGGCAGGAAAGCTCTTTAACCGAGTGAGCTACGCCGGTGGCTGTATGTATTTTATTTTAAGATTTCTTTACAGCATGCTCCATTACTTGGAGTAATAATACATGCTTCTGTCTAGAATTCTTGATACAAGATTTACATTACTTTCATTACACTGTTGGAGAAATAAAACTGATATGGTACTAAACGATGTTAAATCTTACTACACATTAAATCATTGTACAGTATGTACTGTATTTCATAGGTTTAGCGTTTTTCAAAGTCTATTGATTGTGCAAAGCATAGAAACTGTCTCACATATTTTTTCACTATCGCACTTTTCTTCAGCGGCCATGTATCAACGTAGGCCTATGTATGTATTTTTTTATTTTATTGGGTTATTTTACGACACTGTATCAACATCTAGGTTATTTAGCGTCTGAATGAAATGAAGGTGATAATGCCGGTGAAATGATTCCGGGGTCCAGCACCGAAAGTTACCCAGCATTTGCTCGTATTGGGCTGAGGGAAAACCCCGGAAAAAACCTCAACCAGGCAACTTGCCCCGATCGGGATTCGAACCCGGGCCACCTGGTTTCGCAGCCAGACGCGCTGACCGTTACTCCACAGGTGTGGACTGTACGTATGTATGTATGTATGTATGTATGTATGTATGTATGTATGTATGTATGTATGTATGTATGTATGTATGTATGTATGTATGTATTCTTTTTAATATTAGTTGAACGGCATGTCCCATTACAATAAAGGTAATACTACATGCCTTGCTAACTGTATGTTTACAATATAACACATTATGTCTCGTTTCTGTCACTCTCTAGGCGTATGTAGGTCTGTTATTCTGTTGTGAAAATTTGAGTCTTTCATTATATCTATTGCCTACTCTTATCTATCCTACATTAAATTATCCTACGTTTACTCGTCTAAATTTATAACATTGACATAATTTATGAATGTATGCACATTCTTGCATTATTTTAAGCTTTGTGAAAGTCCACTTGCCAGTTTTCCTTAACATTTCCCGCTGGAACGCTAGTCTTTCTTTGTCCAATTTCGGGCACTCGAAAAGGAGGTGGTCGACGGTCTGTTCCTCTGCTCCACACGCACACGACGGGTTGTCCCTCAGCTTGAATCTATATAAGTAAGCACCGGTTTTTCCATGTCCAGTTAGAAAAGTTGTGACCTTTCCATTCAGTGGAATATTAACGCGTAACCTCTCTTTTACACTGGGGAAAAACGATTTTGCCACTGCACCATTTATCGTGTTTTGCCACTCACTTTCCCACTTAACCACACTTTCTTCCTGAAGTTCCCGCATGATGTCGCTGACTGGTATCCTGTCGAAGCTCACTGGTAACTCGTTGTTACCTGCTGCCTGCTTTGCCAAGTGGTCGGCCAGCTCGTTCCCCGCAAGTCCAGCGTGCGCCTTGACCCATGCGAAGTGAATAGTCCAGTTTAATGTTTCCAGCTTTCTTATCTGGTTTCTAATATGTTCTATCAAGTGGTGATGGTTATTGAAATTTCGTAACGAATCGAGTGTGATTCTGCTGTCGGTATGGATGGCTGCTGATTTTCGAACATCTTTAAGTTGTTGGAGTACTTCGAGTTGTTCTAGTGCTTTGAGAATGGCGTACTGTTCCGCTTGATGTATGTATGTATGTATGTATGTATGTATGTATGTATGTATGTATGTATGTATGTATGTATGTATGTATGTATGTATGTATAGTAAGCCTATATATGAATGCAAAGTATTATTTTTAACAATGGCGGATACTTGACTGTTCTAATTCTTGCATATCAAGCAGAGTGCTGCATTGGAGTTAAATCGCTCGCTTGAACTCGGTCGAATGTCGCACCATCGAGTGAGGTAAGATCGGTCGTGATACGCTCGTAATAAATAGAAGCACAGTGCAAGGTCATCTCACCGACATGTCTTATCTTGTATGGAAGGCGACAGATAAGATACACATATGTTTTGCTCACACGGTAAAAATAAGGCTTTATTTTCTACGTTTATGACAAACGTTTAGTAGAACAGTCTAATGGAACGTACCAAAACAGTAGCATGAAGTTCTAAATAAAATAGTATGAAAAACTTCCATATACAGTTATTATTGCTAATTAATAATTATTCGATATTTGATTTACCACATATATAATATGATAGATCCATACTTAGTGTTCCGCCTATATACTGCGACAATGTAGAAACGTTTTACAAAATATTATTGATATAGGCCTAGCAGTAGATTAATAACAATATTAGTACAGAGATAACGTCACAGAAAATATAACAAAACGAATAATCATGCTGCACAAATGTTACAGACGCAAAGATTGATCCACTAATTATTAGAGATTATTATTATTACTAGAAAACTTTATACGGTTCTTGCATTATCGTGATTGTGTTCTCCGTTTATAATAATTACATTTACATCCAATAACATCTATCAGATGTGGCAAAAACAAAATCACTCCTGTGTGTGTGTGGGGGGGGGGGAATTACCTACAACATTTATATTACATTTTAAAGCAAGTTTTGTAGTTGTACTATGGAGAGGTTAGTTAAACACTGCAAAGTTTTGAAATGATAATAAAAATGTATGATGTTACTACACAGTTCATCACTGTAACAGGAACGAATGTCTAACGCTCGGCTTATACCGTTCGAGGATTTATCGCTCACGACAATTTTACCCATCATGCATGTGCGCTACCTATCGGATTATGCTATGAACTACCTGGCGCTCGAGCGAAAACGTCCGATGCAGACCTCGTAATTTATCAAGCCAGTTATTTAGACCAATTTTCCGACAGAGTCATTGTCCATGGTGCGCCACAGGAGGCTGTTCTACGCTACAACGCTACATCGGCGTAGAGATGAGATTATAATTGAGATTTGTTGGAAACCTGTACCACGGACTTGCTGAATACAATTTATAAATCGGGAGTACGACGGGGATCGAACCCGAGTCCACAGGATTATAAATGCAGCACTCTAGCCGCTAGACAACCGTGGTGGCTTGAATGCGAAGTATACATGTATGCATGTGCAATATGTAGGATATTAAGTACCCTGTTCTATTTGTAGTTATGTAGCGTACTTACAGCTTTAGCCTATAATAATCAATATCTATAGATTTTAATAAAAGAAGATATGTGTAAGATACCGAAATTATTACTTACTTACAGGCTTTTAAGGAACCCGGAGGTTCATTGCCGCCACCACATAAGCCCGCCATTGGTCCCTATCCTGAGCAAGATTAATCCATTCTCTATCATCATATCCCAGATCCCTCAATTCCATTTTAATATTATCTTCCCATCTACGTCTCGGCCTCCCTAAAGGTCTTTTTCCCTCTGGTCTCCCAACTAACGCTCTATATGCATTTCTGAATTCGCCCATACGTGCTACATGCCCTGCCCATCTCAAACGTCTGGATTTAATGTTCCTAATTATGTCAGGTGAAGAATACAATGCGTGCAGTTCTGTGTTGTGTAACTTTCTCCATTCTCCTATAACTTCATCCCTCTTAGCCCCAAATAGTTTCCTAAGCACCTTATTCTCAAACACCCTTAACCTATGTTCCTCTCTCAAAGTGAGAGGCCAATTTTCACAAGCATAAAGAACAATCGGTACCTAATATAACTGTTTTATAAATTCTAACTTTCAGACTTTTTGACAGCAGACTGGATGATAAAAGCTTTTCAACCGAATAATAACAAGCATTTTTCATATTTATTCTGTGTTTAATTACCTCCCGAGTATCATTTACTGTATGTTTGTTACTGTTGCTCCAAGATATTTGAACTTCTCCACCTCTTCAAAAGATAAATTTCCAATTTTTATATTTCCATTTCGTACAATATTCTGGTCACGAGACATAATCATAGTAGTTTGTCTTTTCAGGATTTACTTCCAAACCTCTCTCTTTACTTGCTTCCAGTAAAATTCCCGTGTTTTTCCTAATCACCGAAATTATTACAGGCCTCAATTTCATCTTCAAGGAGTGCAAAAAATGAAAAATATTTATTCGTGGGTTATTATGTCTTGTAAGTAATAAAACATTGCCACTTCTTATAAATGACTGTCACGTCAATTTTACACGTATATACGCTTTGCAAAGGATAAGATGAGATAAAACAGAATGAAGTTGGAACTCCACGACAGCAAGATCACTGAAAATGTCTGCCCTACACTTGATGGTCAAGGAAACACTAATGGTGTTGTATGAAGATAGATTTGTTTATTGTAACGAGGATTTCCTGAACGTGGGATTATGCTACATATCACGTTTAAACTACCATACTTTTATTTAAGGGATTGGGTACAGCTTACAGCAGTAAAATTTTGGAAACATTCGACATTTTTTTCCTTCATTACTGTATCTTGTACAATAATGAAAATTAGTATGTGTA
Organism: Periplaneta americana; assembly: GCA_025594305.2. Classification (NCBI taxonomy): domain Eukaryota; kingdom Metazoa; phylum Arthropoda; class Insecta; order Blattodea; family Blattidae; genus Periplaneta; species Periplaneta americana. The sequence goes on along the minus strand of JAJSOF020000005.1, from coordinate 160,564,560 downwards.
AAACACTGTCCTTCTGTTATATGAAAAAAAAAATATTTTTACGATAAAAAAATTATTTGTACTTTTTTTTTTTTCAAAATTCAAAAAGTTGGCAGTTCACTGTGCAGTGATGAAGCGTTTCCCTCATAACTCATAAAGTTGTTAAATTTTTCATTTTCTCTCCCTTCTATTTTATTACTGAAATTCATGTTTACAATATCATGCTCTTTCAATTACATTCCTTAATATATTATATATTTTTTTATTTTGTGTTAGAAGAAAATACTGATATTTGACCATTTTTTTTAAAAAGAATTTATTTTTTATCAGACAATCTATCAAAGGTAGAGAAGTGATCTTGCATTATATTGTACATATGACATGCATAAATACACATAAAAAGTTTCATGACAGACTGTTAGATAGTTTTTTAGTTATGTGGGAAACGCTTCATCACTGCACAATGAAATGAATTTTGAAAAAAAAAATGTAAATAATTTTTTTAAATTGTAAAAATATTTTTTTCATATAGCAAAAGGACAGTGTTTTACACGTACTAATTTTAATTATTGTACAAGATACAGTTATGGAGGAAAAAAATTCTGAATATTGTGCCGTTTTAGTTTCGGCACACTATGTTAATTTCCTTCTTTTCCTTTTCTTTCTTTCTTTCTTTCTTTTCTATTCTTGTTATTTTCTTTTTATTATTACTTACCCTCACCTTTCATAGGTGGCTTCTCTTCTTCTCCATTTTTAGTCTTTATTTCTTCTTTAGATAGCTTGTTTTATTTCCGTCATTATTGCTCTCTCATTCCTCACGTATAAGGAGCGAATTTAGTTATCACGTGTCCTGGGGGTTGAATGTGATTGGCCATTTTTTCATTAATTATTCATTAGCGTCGGTTTTTTTGGGGGAGCATTTCCATACAGGGCAGTCTTGGGGAGCGAATCGTTGAGGAAGGTTGGACCACAGCAGGGAGAGCTGTGGGTTGGTGTTACGACTATCCGTGAGGGAACCACGGATAACCCAGTTCGGGAGGAACGTGGAGTCCTGTAGTCTGGGATCGAACGGGGTTCGTGACGTACTACAGGCGGATACGTAACCGAGCTGCGGTGATGTATGCTGTGTGTATATAGAAGTATGAGTGTCGAAGACAGACCATTGTTGAGTTGGTTTCGAGACTGGCATACCAGAAAGCTAAACAGGTTTTTAAATATTAGTAAAGTTAAGTTTATTATGATTCATAGTAGGAGTTTGATTTCATAAGGAGTATGGGATTATTACGGAATAAGCTGGCATTCGTCAATGCTTTTACATTGGTTGTATTTGGTTGTGTAAAAGTGATTGCTACCATATCAGACAAGTTGGGACTTGTCTCGCAAGCTGCTAATAATTACAAACTATGAGTACAGGTGGAGTTACTAGCTTGTGTAATGGCGAATGCCAGTTCAGCGACCTTTAGTGGCAAGGCAGTGTCGATGTTTTGGTGAATGATCAGTGATTGTACCTTACTGGAGACCTTGGTTCATATCCATTTTTCGACAGAGTTATTAATAAATGTTGACAGCGTGTGTTAATGTTTTATATGGAGTGTTTTCTTTGTATCACCTAACCAAAGAGACAGTCGACCCTATCATACCTTTCTACGGCAGTGTAATACTTAATTGTTTTAGTATTGTTTACTTAATACTTTTACCAACTAGCAGAAGGACAGTGTTTTACACGTACTAATTTTAATTATTGTACAAGATACAGTAATGGAGGAAAAAAATGCTGAATATTTCGAAAATTTTACTGCTGTTAGCTGTACCTAACCCCTTAATAATATTCACATTAATATTTTGTATCTTGTGTAAATCACCGATACTCAACTGCCTTCGTAATCAGCGCACGGAAGCGCATCCGCCGATGGCTATAGTTGCCGTTTACCGGTCAGGAGATAAATTGACGCTCCCGAATTGCATGCGAGATCACTTCAGGTCGAATAACTCGGCTTTGGACAGAAGAGAAAACTAAATATATGGACTTTATTTCAAGAAAGTATTTCTCCTTCCTTGCTCCATTTCAGACAGGTTATAATAAAATTATGGTCCTCACATTTGCAGTTGCACGACCAGTAATTTCTGTATCCTTTAAAAATGTTCAAATTATAATTTTTTATGACTTCTTTTCTAGGTTTTCAATCCTTTTAAAATAGCCTTCTAGGTATTATCATTGGTAGAAACGAAGTTAAACTCATTTCTACATTTCTTCTCGAGTTTCATATTGATAGAAAAACCTAACATTTCTAATATTGTATAACGACAGAAGGTATATTAAGTGGAGCGGAAGAGATCAGGTGAATGGAGCAGATCCAGACGAAGAAATCCTGTAAGCCAGTTATTGCGTTTGAGATTTTCTTAACAAAAGGAGGTTCTTCATAAAGACTGTACGAGGGTTTTAACTTATAAAAACATACAAATCCAATTACGACACCAACAGCCTACGTTCAATCCCTGAATCTATTCAATATAATAAAATTATTCCTGTTCCACTTTATTCTTTTTGATATGCGGTTCTCTATTTCTGATTTTCCTTCACCTACGTTTACTTGGCTTGTGAGCAGCTGCTCTGTATGACTCTTTGGTACTGGAATGTAATTGAAGGTCTGCAGTCGTAGACATTCCCATACAGCTCTTACGTCTACTTACTGAGCCATATACTAGCACAATAGACCGCATTACGGTGATCTTGTATGGCTTCCATCCAATCTCAGTACGCAGCCACAATTAGGAACTCTGTTAAAGATTCTAAAGCAATGCAATTTTGAGAGCGAGTAAGATCTTTTCTTCAAACGTGACGAGATTTCTAGAAAAGAATCAGAAACATTCCGCTTTCCCATTTATAAATTCTATACTTCAGAAGGTAAGATATTTTTTTTCAACGATCATTGTATTCGAAAAACTAATGCTGCGTTACAAAAATACAAAGTAATAAATAAGTTATTCTATCGTTAAGTAATGAATGTTGAAAGTTAGTTGACCACTAACTTATAAAGCTTCAAATGAAGTCATATTGAATGGACTGTTAGGTATCGTAAGATATCTATTTCGAGCAAGACATTTTTGTCAAATTTCTAAATTTAATTTATTGGTCTGACCCAATATTTTGGGTTTTTTGCCCTGCGACACAGAATAGCTCACAATAAAATTAAAAATGAAAAATTATATAAACAGGTTTCAGACAAAATTGATTAAGACATAAGAAAAAAAATTGAACCAAATATAATTTAAATTGAATGTACACCATAAAGATGCTGACGAAATATCGCTACAGAAAATTTTATTATGGTGGTGACGATGGCATCTTGAAGATCTCTCGTCAGCTTGTATTTTTCCCTCCACTTTACAGAGGCTTTCGGAATGGTGGCTCTCGCTCCAAAGAAGAGACCGGTAACTGTGATTTTTTCTATGTTGTATTTCGCCGATAGGTACTGAATCGTGGGCTCGTAGATTTTCTTTTTCTCTTCGTTCACTTCAGATGGTTGAGTGGCTGAGATTTCAAATCTGATTGTAGGATCAATTATTTCGACTGTCTGTTTATTTTTATTTATAGCTATGATATCGATCCTACAGTTGCTTCCACCATCAGCAATACAATGAACTTCCTCGTGAACGTCTAGATTTTTGGATCGAAGTGCATCTGCGATCATAGAACGTATGATGTTGTGACGTTTTATTCTAAGTACTTCTCCCTGTGGGCAACTCCCAAGCACATGTGGTAAAGTTTCATACTCACTGCAGTGCCTACAGTAGGTTGTGCCTAATCTATATAGATGGCAATACCATAAATATCCAACTTAGAGAAAAATTACTGAAAGGTATATTTTCATAGCCTGAACCGACATAGCAATTCTGTATTGCCATACGTTTGTCTAAAATTATATCCACGTAGTTCTGCAGTTTAGCACTCGAAAATGGCCCACTGTCATGGTGTATGTATAGATACGGAATTAAAATTGGAGCGAATTTTGATGGTAGTCCAGCTGTGTGTAGGCAACAATTTCACACGATTGTCCACAAGTAATATGTATATATATATACAGGGGCTCTTGTTTACTGAACATGCATAGTGTGTTATAACGAAACTTATACAATAAGGGAGCTTCAAATTTTATTTCTGTAACTATACAGTAGTTACCAATTTTCCCACTAGATATCTATACCGTATACAGAGCTTTCCAAACTGGGTGCCGCCTGAAGGTTTATGGGGTGTCGCGAACTGTCTGGTATATTTCATTATTTTGTGCTAGTAACTCATAACTGGGGCAAATCGCAATATAGCGAACTAGAAACTCCGCTCACGACCCCTTCCACTTTTCCCCTACTAGCTCATCAGACACTCTACGTGACAGGCGAGTGTTGTGTTGAATACGCATTTCATGTGGGTGGGGATAACTTCCCCTATTGGCGTTCGCTATATTGCGATTTATGTAACACATAGATGTGCGTATAGTTGTAGCAGGACGAATAAAAGTATAGAATATTCGTCCTGGTTGTAGTATAAAAGTATAAGTCTTATGCAAATCTAGTCTTTTAGGTAAGGCTCCCTGTAAAGCAGATTTGAATAATTTCAAGGGAAAAATTGTTCCGGGGCCGGGTATCGATCCCGGGACCCCTGGTTGAACGTACCAGCGCTCTGCCAACTGAGCTACCCGGGAACTCCACTCGACACCGTCTCAACTTACCCGGCCCCGGAACAACTTTTCCCTTGAATTATTCAAATCTGCTTCACAGGGAGCTTTACCTGAAAGATTAGATTTGCATAATAAATACGTCACTGTGTACGCTAAGAGAAAACCACAATTCCAAGTCACACAGAGATTGTGTGATCTCGATGTGGGTCTCTGGCGTTTCGTCAGCCCACGCGAGTTGTGTGGATATAAAGGGAAAATTTGAGACGGTGTCGGGTGGAGTTCCCGGGTAGCTCAGTTGGCAGAGCGCTGGTACGTTCATCCAAAGGTCCCGGGATCGATACCCGGCCCCGGAACAATTTTTCCTTAAAATTATTCAAGTATAAGTCTAGTCTGCAAGTTAAGAATGAGAATATCTTAACTGCAACAGACAAAATATCTGCCTTACGAGACAAGCTAGCAATTTGGTCTCGGAAAGTGAAAGAGGGCAGACATGAAATTTTCCCAAACACATCTCACTGTGATTCGAAGAACGAAATAAAATATTCAATTTACAACTATCTGACATTACTCACAGATAAACTCGAAGGTTACTTCCTCGATCTGAACAAAAATGTTATGACTAGATAAGAAATCCATTTTTGTCATCTGAAGTTAGTGGACTTTCCTTAGCAGAAGAAGAAGAATTGGCAGAGATTAAAAATGATAGGAACTTGAATTAAAACACCAAGAGATGATTTGAACAGATTCTGGATTTCACTTCAAGATTTTTGCATCTTGCTAACCGGGCTCTTGTAGTTTTGTTGCAGTTTTCAGCGACATATTAGGCCTATTGCAAAAACAGGTTTTTCTGTGATGACCAATGTTAAAACAGTGAAATGTGGCAGTTTAAAAATGCCGGATGAAGGAATGCGAGTGAATTTATCCCATATTCTCCCAAACATAAAATACATTTGTGAGATTCACCAAGCATATGTGAGTCACTGAAAAACAAAACCAAGAGTGAAAATAATCGTGATCGTTTTCATCTCAGAACTCTATGTAAATATTTATTTCGCCTCATAATATGTTAACAATACTGGAAATATGTGTGTTTATCTTATTCATTTTATGAAGGGTGTATAAGCAGTATATTGATGTGTGAGTACTTTCATTTGAAGGATAAGGTGACGCACTAAATTTTTAGAGTTTGTTAGGGTGTCGCCATATAAAAAAGAGCTTGGAAAGCACTGCCGTAAACACTAATAAGCGAGTAAATAACCTTTGTGCGAGATCGTGCGTATTTGCTTGGTTTCCGCACAAAACCAATCCGCGGTAAGTTTAAAATTCCATATTCAGTATTCCCAACCTAACACACATAACAATTTCCCTCTTCTTACCGCTTAAGTGACATATTGATTTTACTGCTTTAGGCTTCTAACATATTATTTTAGAGACGTTCAATATAGTAATAATTATAAATTGGAAACTTACCACTGCAATTTCACCTAAATTGCACTGTTAATTATGGTTTTTAAATATTTGCAAAAATTAAGTAAACTCTACAACTCCACTAAAGTTACTGGATTCGTGATGCAAGCAACATTAAGGAAGCCGTGAAAAAATCAACAAGATTACAGATGCCGATGTTATTACTGCAATATGTTATATAAATAATATTGTTAAAATGAAAAATAAATCATTACATAACCTTACCGTTTGTTTTAAGTTCGCAATTCTGTGGACTGGGGAAAAAAAAGACAGACGTATATCACGGCTTGCTGGAGTATAGTAAACACAGAAAAATTTTTAAGCAACAATGTTGAAGATAGATATTTTTGTTTTACAAATTTGCCGTCATTGAACAGAAACCAAGATGAAGATTTCATTGCAACTAATTAGAAATTCCTCTTTCAGGTATATAATAAACGATCTTCGAACAAAATAATGTACGATACACGAGCAGTATGTTTTCTTTCAATTCTCGAAAATTAAAAAAGCTCAACTACGTTTCGCTTTTTCAAACTTTTCCTCGAACATGAAAACTTCAACATACAGCTCTTGTAACGCATATTACTATTATTCCTGTAAATACATTGTAGAATCTCCGTACACAAGTAAACGACAATATTCTATAATTCATTTCGTCACTGAAATACATTCAAATGTCAATGTTTTCCAGGTAACACTGAAATGCAAGGAATCCTAACTTCACGCTTCATTTTCGGAAGCTTGTAACTTATTTAGAGCAATTTCCTATATCTATAACACAAAACAAGCACAAACATTCATATCTAAATCATAACTGTATAATTACATTTTGTTTAATCTTATGACTACCAATGTTTCTTATCTTAAATTTACCCATTCATTTCCAGTTTTTCAGTCGTCAATACGAGAATCTTTTGTCGTTTTAGGTTGACTTCATGCGTCACTCTGTCTCAATGTAGGATTAATTAAAGTTCTAGCGTATATAGCTGTTGCCTAAGTCTTTATGATACTTAATCACTCATTTAAAGTTTGTGTGACTGCAACCTGTGTATATTTTTGTGTGGCTTTCTTTGTTTATAGCGTATTTTTTTTCCTTTTTATTTCTATTATTGTATTTGTATTGCTGGTGGTGTGGAAGAGAAGGCCTGATGGCCTTATCTACACCAGAATAAATAAATAAATAAATAAATAAATAAATAAATAAATAAAAATAAATAAATAAATAAATAAATAAATAAAGTAAGTAATTAAATAAGTAAATAAATAAATAAACAAATAAATAATAAATAAGTATTGTGCAGAATAAAAGTAACAAAATATAGGCTAGAGGTACAGTAGAACTTGGTTATAACGATCTCGTATTGTGCGACATCTCGTCTATAACGTCAAATATTCTGTGGTCCCAACTAATTCCCCATTAGGCATATGCTTTTCTACCTTGCTTAATACGACAAACGTATATATGCATCTACCTCGCATATAACGTCATTTTCAACCTCACTTTGGAATAAGATTTTCTAAGAACCAAGGTATTTTAAGAAATAAATACTTACTTACAAATGAATTTTAAGAAACCCGCAGGTTCATTGTCGCCCTGATATAAGCCCGCCATCGTTCCCGATCCTGTTCAGGATTAATCCCGTCTCTATCATCATATCTCATCATAAGTGCACGCATTTTAACGCAATATGGCCAGTAAAAGAAAAGTTTTAACGTTGGAAGAAAAAGTTATAGCGATTCATTAAGTTGAGAATAGAATTAAAAAAGCTGACGTGTATCGTGAGTTTGGCCTAGTTAATTCCACATCCCAAACGTTTTGGGAGAGCGAGGATAAAATTGTTGCATTTGAACAAAATTGATCAAGCTAGGGGTGGGAGCAATGAAATTGCAACTGAAATAATGAATATAGAACGTAATTTAGAAAGTGTGTATTGGGCAAGTATGAGACAACAGAGTAAAATGACTGATTACGTCACTCCAAAGTAAACTAAAGAAGTTTGGTGAGTTCTGAATAAACTGTTTTAATACAAAATACTGAATTTATAATTGTACATTTATTTTATTATGTTCATTATAGGCTTAAAAGTGAACACATAAATCTAAAATAAGGCTAATTAATTTTCTTATTTTCCATTTTCCACCTTACTAGACTCATAATATGAATCTTGATTACTACGACACTCGTTTATAACAACATAATTTTTAAGGTCCCTTGAATGTCGTTATAACCAAGTTCTACTGTATTTACATTTAACGATGAACACTCCAAAAAAATGTCTTTATTTTTTCCTTGAAATGAAAATACTTTCATCGTGTAGTTTACAAACACTATTTGTGTTCTTTACCATTGCCATCATAGAAGTGTATTTGAGTTGGATCTTTGGGTGTGAAATAGAAGCTAGAATATCATCTGCCTGTAACATCGGCCAAACATTCAACCACAAAGACGGATTACAGGTCGATGTATTGTAACCACTCTCACATTAGCACAAGGCCTGCTATGCAAATATTTACCTCGGTTCATAATCCCCCTGTTACAGCTATGATAGAAGCAGAGACTCTCAAGAACCCTGTTAGTGACGTAATGACATTACGGCTGCGTAGCTGGCGTTACAGTTTGATTGTCGATTATTATTATTAATCTCGTTTTAGCATTCATATGTTCGCAAGATGAAAATATATTCAGAAAATCAATTTCAAGATTACCGAGATATGCTCTGATTTACAACAATTTCTCTTATCCAAATAAAAATTATCGCCAGCGTTTAAAGTGCATCTCATTTAACACTATTTAAGCTTTCTACATTATTTTCATTCATTTACTTCGCTTTACTCATTCTCTTAACAAACAAACAAACAAATAAACAAATAAAAACAAACAAATAAATAATAAATAAATAAGATAAATAAAATAAATAAATAAATAAATAAGTAAATAAACAACATAAATAAATAAGTGAATAAATAAGTAAATAAATAACTAAATAAATAAGTAAATAAATAAGTAAATTAATAAATAAATAAATAATAAATAAATAAATAAGTAAGTAAATAAATAAGTAAAAATAAATAAATAGCTAAATAATATCAAAGACGGTACATCTGACTTCAATTGAAATTTAGATAGCTGTGGTTTTATATACAAATTTTCATTCATTTTGCCAGTTATAGTGAAACCATATGCAAACTCTAACATTATATTTATAAAATAAATTTTTGTCTTTATTATTACAAAGAACACTGTTAATTTTAAAATTTTGCCTCTAGATCAAAACTATGGAGAAGACAGATGTCCGTCTTTGATATTAGTAACTCAATTTTGTAAATAATTAAATAAATGAGTAAATTTAGGTAAGTAGGTAGGTAAATAAGGTATTTTGATAAGTAGGTATAAGTAGGTAAGTAAATAAATAAATAAATAATGTTTCAAAATTCATTCATAAAATGTTCATGATTTATTTTCATTCATTCATTCATTCATTCATTCATTTATTCATTCATTCATTCATTCATTCTGTACGTTTCAATTTTATTTTATTCTTCCTAACCCTAGCATTCTTCGACTTCTCTCATTCTTTATGCATTCTACATTTTTTCTCATTTAATTTCCATTTTTTGTCTTTATTAGTTCATTCTCCACTGTTAATTTTATTCTTCTCTTCTCCTTTCCACTTATTTTCTACTTAGTCTACATGGGGAAGCGGAATTCTCGTCACCGTAACTCTAGTCATTGTAACAATTAGTCACTGCAATTTTGTCACCTGGTGTTTTGCGCACTTCAACTGTTTGATCACCCGATATTTTGGTCACCAGTACATATTCTCTTATAAATAATAATTTATTTTGAAAAGTAAAATATCCATAATTATACTGTATAAAATGTTTTATGATTAATGTTTCAAAATTGCCGCACAGCATAAAATGTTACATGATTTATGTTTCAAAATTGCCACCCGATGGCTCTGAGTTACGTAGAACATCACCACCTTCTTTATAATCAGGGTATCTTTCTGCGAGCCTACTAATCCTTCTGTGTAAATCCTCCACTTTCTTCTTTTCACGGGGTGGAGAGTAATCTTCGCAATAACCCTAAAGCCAATAATACTTCGAGTGAATCGAAATTCCCCATCAATACAATAAATTTGATTATAACTAAGATAAGTAAGAACGTCACTTTACACCCAAAATTTTTTTGCCAAATACTTATATGTGTAACCATGAAACAACCTTACAATGACATTTAAATCTCATTATACTTATATGCGTAACCACGGAAACAACCTTAAATGACATTTAAATCTCATTATACTTATATGCGTAACCACGGAAACAACCTTACAATGACATTTAAATCTCATTATACTTATATGCGTAACCACGGAAACAACCTTACAATGACATTTAAATCTCATTATACTTATATGCGTAACCACGGAAACAACCTTACAATGACATTTAAATCTCATTATACTTATATGCGTAACCACGGAAACAACCTTACAATGACATTTAAATCTCATTATACTTATATGCGTAACCACGGAAACAACCTTACAATGACATTTAAATCTCATTATACTTATATGCGTAACCACGGAAACAACCTTACAATGACATTTAAATCTCATTATACTTATATGCGTAACACGGAAACAACCTTACAATGACATTTAAATCTCATTATACTTATATGCGTAACTACGGAAACAACCTTACAATGACATTTAAATCTCATTATACTTATATGCGTAACCACGGAAACAACCTTACAATGACATTTAAATCTCATTATACTTATATGCGTAACTACGGAAACAACCTTACAATGGCATTTAAATCTCATTATACTTATATGCGTAACCACGGAAACAACCTTACAATGACATTTAAATCTCATTATACTTATATGCGTAACCACGGAAACAACCTTACAATGGCATTTAAATCTCATTATACTTATATGCGTAACCACGGAAACAACCTTACAATGACATTTAAATCTCATTATACTTATATGCGTAACCACGGAAACAACCTTACAATGACATTTAAATCTCATTATACTTATATGCGTAACTACGGAAACAACCTTACAATGACATTTAAATCTCATTATTCTTATGACAGTTAAATCTCATTATACTTATATGCGTAACCACGGAAACAACCTTACAATGGCATTTAAATCTCATTATACTTATATGCGTAACCACGGAAACAACCTTACAATGACATTTAAATCTCATTATACTTATATGCGTAACCACGGAAACAACCTTACAATGGCATTTAAATCTCATTATACTTATATGCGTAACCACGGAAACAACCTTACAATGGCATTTAAATCTCATTATACTTATATGCGTAACCACGGAAAAAACCTTACAATGACATTTAAATTTCATTATACTTATATGCATAACCACGGAAACAACCTTACAGTGGCATTTAAATTTCATTATACTTATATGCGTAACCACGAAAAACAACCTTACAATGACATTTTTTCATTATACTTATATGCGTAACCACGGAAACAACCTTACAATGACATTTAAATCTCATTATACTTATATGCATAACTACGGAAACAACCTTACAATGGCATTTAAATCTCATTATACTTATATGCGTAACCACGGAAACAACCTTACAATGGCATTTAAATCTCATTATACTTATATGCATAACCACGGAAACAACCTTACAGTGGCATTTAAATTTCATTATACTTATATGCGTAACCACGGAAACAACCTTACAATGACATTTAAATTTCATTATACTTATATGCGTAACCACGGAAACAACCTTACAATGACATTTAAATTTCATTATACTTATATGCATAACTACGGAAACAACCTTACAGTGGCATTTAAATCTCATTATACTTATATGCGTAACCACGGAAACAACCTTACAATGGCATTTAAATCTCATTATACTTAGCCTACATGCGTAACCACGGAAACAACTTTACAATGGTATTTAAATCTCATTATACTTATATGCGTAACCACGGAAACAACCTTACAATGTCATTTAAATCTCATTACACTTATATGCGTAACCACGGAAACAACCTTACAATGACATTTAAATCTCATTATACTTATATGCGTAACCACGGAAACAACCTTACAATGACATTTAAATCACATTATACTTACATGCGTAATCACGGAAACAAACTTGTAATGACAAATAACATAGCGGATCAGGCCAAAAATAAAGTTAAAATACTGGCTTTTGCGAAGAGTGCCTTGACAAAACTTGAAGAAAAGTTGTGCTTAGATCACGTGTGTTTCTCTGACGAGGCAACATTCCATGTATCGGAAACATCAATAGATAATAATTGCAAAGTCCACACCTGTGGAGTAACGGTTAGCGCGTCTGGCCACGAAACCAGGTGGCCCGGGTTCGATTCTCAGTCGGTGCAAGTTAACTGGTTGAGGTTTTTTCCGGGTTTTCCTCAACCCAATATGAACAAATGCTGGGTAACTTTCGGTGCTGGACCTCGGACTCATTTCACCGGTATTATCATCTTCATCTCATTCAGACGCTAAATAACCTAAGATGTTGATAAAGCGTCGTAAAATAATCTACTAAAATAAAAAAAAATAATTGCAAAACCTGGGGAAAAGAAAAGCGGCCTGTTGTATTTGAAAATGGATGTGATTTAACAGAATTAACATGTATTATGACTTAATGGAAAATCCTGTATTATCTAAATTCCTTCTTTTTTCGCGGAACCTGATAGAGCCAATTTGGACATGCTTTAGTTCTGTGTTGTGCCACAGCTTCGTTTTGGAACCATGGTATAAAATTTTCTGAATGACAATTTTCCCAGACGATGGATTGGAAGAGGACCATTGCTTGGCCACCGAGGTCATCAGATCTAACACTTTTGGATTTTTTCTTGTGGGGGTTTGTAAAGAACAAAGTATATAGAACACCCATAACTGATCCCGACGATTTGAACAGTAGGCTATAATTCGTCGTGCGATTGAATGTGCTGAGAAGAACCTGGTTAAAGGTGGAGTACAGGTTCGACATGTGCCATGCTACAGCTAAAATGTAATAATATTAAAATGAAGTGAAGATTAAAATTAATTGTAACTTTGCAAGTGTCAGAAAATGTTTAATGTATTAAGTAAACATGTTTATCCATGACCATAACGAAAAGCATGCCTTTACTATATACTTTTGCGTTTGTAAAGTAGGCTTTTATTCAACATTACTTTATTCTACTAGTGAGATAAAGACTTTACCTCACAGTTTGAACTTTATCTCACAGTTCATTAGTATTTTTCTAGTACCCAGGCACACACGTTTACTTTTCCATTGAACTATTACTCGAGAAGTTAATTTAATAGTTACTAGATGTCACTACCTCTACTTCTTTAGTATTATTTCTTAAATATACATACACTCAATCTCCTTCTCTTTTCTCTATCTACTACATCGTAATTTGTGCATTGCATCCATATCTAATATGTTTTTTTTTTTTTTTTTTTTTATTTGTAATAATTAACTGTTTGGGAGGCGAGGAGACTTGAACCTGCGAAGTTGGGTTTATAGGGTTTTATAACACGCGTTAATCAACTGAGCTAAACAGACACGATGGTTAACTACTTTTTAATATTCCTCTTAAGTTTACAGAAGTAAAATGTGAAATTATTTTAATCACATTAGTCCCGTGAACGCTTCTAAATAATCCTGAAACTTCAAAAAGACGAAAATACACGTTTAAAATGAAAAAAATATATATTAAAATAATATAATTAATTATAATTTGTTATTTATCCAACTCCTTAGATACCATTCTTCACTAATCATGGCCTCCTACATCATGACCTACCTAGTTCACATATCGATTCTAAATTCCATGCCATTATCATGGCATGATTATTTGAGGACTTATTTTCAACGTATTTTCTTTTATAAAACATAATTTTTCGTTATGGTCATGGATAAAATGACATATGGTACTTGTGAGCGTTACCTTTATTGCGCTCGTGTAATTTAAGCACTCGGCTGACGCCTCGTGCTTAAATCTTTCCAGTCGCGCGATAAAGATTCACTTACCTCACAAGTACCATAAATAACTATTATTGGAGTTATGGAATTTTAATTTATTGGTTTTAAGCTGGGAACGGTGTAAATAAATACCGTAATGCAATTTTCTAAGTGCGGTTTCTATCTTTAACATCTGAATTTAAAAACTTTGAATTTTCCTCAGAAACGAAATGTAACATTACTTCGTTTTACAGGAATTACTGACGTAGCTTTGAAACGCATCGTCCCGAAGTCCGCATAGCAAATATCAATCATGAATAATTCAACGACGACATCAAACTTACCTGAACAGTGAAGAGGGAGAGTTGGAAGGAAAGAGAGAAGGATGAATCTTTCATCGCCCTTTTAACACTCTTTTATTGAACACTAAATGAAGTAACAGCGATTAGAGCTTGATTAATGAGTTTTTTTCCTGAGTGAAGGTTCACAAAAGAATCTTCCCCTTGATCAATGCCACTGAATGAGAAACGCATGGATTCCTTTCTAAATGAATTTTTTTTAGTGAGGTTTGATCTCAAATCACCGTCAGAAAGCGTATGTAACTTGGGTTAAAAAAAGAAATGTAATCAAATGCCTAGAAAACGTCAGAAGACTCGTTTAAAATAAATTGAAAGGATAACTTTGAAAAAAATTACTGAAGATTCACAAAATCCAGGATTTAAAATAGTTGGTCAATGCATTAATCTCCCTTTTCCTTTATAGAACAAACAAGCGAACAAACACAGACAAAAACACACAAACACAAAAGCTTACTGCGCGATTTATGACTACTCATTTACATTAAAGAGAAAGAAGGAAAGAAGGAAGAAAGAAACAAGAAAGAAAGGAAGAAGGAAGGAAGGAAAGAAAGAAAGAAAGGAGGAAAGAAAGAAAGAAAGGAAGGAAGGAAGAAGGAAGGAAAGAAAGAAAGAATGAAAGAAAGGAGGAAAGAAAGAAAGAATGAAAGAAAGGAGGGAAGAAAGAAAGAAAAAGAAAAGAAAGAAAGAAAGAAAAGAATGACAGAATGAAAAAAGGAAAAAAGGAAGGAAAGAAAGAAAAAGGAAAAAGGAAGGAAAGAAAGAAAGAATGAAAGAAAGGAGGAAGGAAAGAAAGAAAGAAAGAAAGAAAGGAAGAAGGAAGAAAGAAAGAAAGAATGAAAGAAAGGAAGAAAGAAAGAAAGAAGGGAGAAAAGAAAGAAAGAAGAAAGAAAGAAAGAAACGAAAGAAAGAAAGAAAGAAAAAGAAAGAAAGAAAGAAGGAAAGAAAGAAAGAAGGAAAGAAAGAAAGAAAGAAGAAAGAAAGAAAGGAAAGGAAAGAAAGAAAGAAAGGAAAGAAAGAAAGAAAAGAAAGAAAGGAAAAAGAAGAAAGAAAGAAAGAAAGAAAGAAAGAAAGAAAGACAGAAAGAAAGAAGGAAGAAAGGAAGGAAAGAAAGAAAGAATAACAGAAAGGAGGAAAGAAAAGAAGAAAAGAAAGAAAGAAGAAGAAAAGAAAGAAAGAAGAAGAAAAGAAAGAAAGAAGAAGAAAAGAAAGAAAGAAAGAAGGAAAGAAAGAAAGAAAGAAAGACATAAAGAAAGAAAGAAAGACAGAAAGAAAGAAAGAAAGGAAAAGGAAAGAAAAAGAAGAAAGAAAGAGGAAGGAAAGAAAGAAAAAAGAAAGAAAAGAAAGAACGAAAGAAAGAAAGAAGGAACGAAAGAAAGAAAGAAGGAAGAAAGGAAGGAAGGAAGGAAAGAAAGAATGAAAGAAAGGAGGAAACAAAGAAAGAAGAAGAAAAGAAAGAAAGAAAGAACGAAAGAAAGAAAGAAGGAAAGAAAGAAAGACAGAAAGAAAGAAGGAAGAAAGGAAGGAAGGAAAGAAATAAAGAATGAAAGAAAGGAAGAAAGAAAGAAAGAAAGAAAGAAAGAAAGAAGAAAGAAAGAAAGAAAGAAAGAAAGAAAAAGAAAGAAAGAAAGAAAAGAAAAGTAAGGAAAGAAACAAAGGAGGAAAGAAAGAAAAGAAAGAAGGAAAGAAAGAAAGAAAGAAAGAAAGAAAGAAAGAAAGAAAGAAAGAAAGAAGGAAGAAAGAAAAGAAACAAAGAAATAAAGGAACAAAGAAAGGAAGGAAGAAGGAGGGAAGGAAACAAAGAATGAATGAAAGAAAGGAGGAAAGAAAGAAGAAAATAAAGAAAGGAGAGAAAGAAAGAAAGTAAGAAGGAAGTAAAGGAAGAAAGAATTAAAGAAAGGAGGAAAGAAAGAAAGAAAGAAGAAAAGAAAGAAAAAAGAAAGAAAGAAAGAAGGAGAAAAAGAAAAAAGAAAGAAAGAAAGAAAAAAAGAAGGAAGGAAAGAAAGAAGGGAAGAAAGAAAGGAAGTAGGAAAGAAAGAATGAGAGAAAGGAGGAAAGAAAGAAAGAGAGAAAGCAAGAAAGAAAGAGAGAAAGATGGAAAGAAAGAAAGAAAGCAAGAAAGCAAGAAAGAAAGAGAGAAAGGAGGAAAGAAAGAAAGAAGAAAGGAAGAAAGAAAAGAAAGAAAGAGAGAAAGGAGGAAAGAAAGAAAGATGGAAAGAAAGAAAGAAAGAAAGAAAGAAAGATGGAAAGAAAGAAAGAAAGCAAGCAAGAAAGAAAGAAAGAAGGAAGGAAAAAAGGAAAGAAAGAAGGAAAGAGAGAAGGAAGGAAAGAAAGAAGGAAACAAGCAAACAAAAAGAAAGAAAGGAAAATGACGAAAGAAAAAAGGAAGGAAGGGAATAAAAAATGAAACAAAGAAAGGAAGTAAGGAAGAAAGGAAGAGAGAGACAGTAAACAAAAACTGATCGGACATATAAAAGAAAATACTAATGATTGCCCATGACACTAATAAAATTCATACTAATGATGAAGTGTTTATGGCGTGTCACAATAGCGAATATCATACATACGCTTCTGCTCACTCATAAATTCCTTATATTGACTTACAGAGGAGGTAGAGGATATATTGTAATTCTCATGACACTACAAAAAATATCTCGGATTTCAACGTTCCAAGCTTTTATTTGTAAGTTATAGCGTAGAGCTAAAAATCTGACACTCTGAATTGGAAAACAAGTTTTGTGAACCTAGTTTATGGAGCAGTGTGTAGTGTTTATGTGACAGGCAAGTGACGTCGTTCCAGCCCCCAGTAACCCAGTACTGTCAACCTCCCAGAGAAATATGACCACCTTCCCCCACCCTCACCGAAAGATAGGGAATGGTTGTTTTCTTTTAGAGGCCGTCGTGATGCGCTTCGGCATGCAACCAGTCTGCCATTGAATGAAACGTTTCTTATATTCTGGGATTCCCTTTCATTTTAGAGCCAACGTCTATACGCTGCACTAATGAATCCAGTTATTTTCCTTTTTCTCGTCATCACAAGTTGAAATTCCTCTTAATTCTCATTGTTTTTTCAAACCAGGAATTAAATAATAATAATAATAATAATAATAATAATAATAATAATAATAATAATAATAATACATAATAACAATAATAAACATAATAATACATAATAATAATAACAATAATAATAATACATAATAACAATAATAATAATAATAATAATAATAATAATTAATAATTACTTACAAATGGTTTTTAGTCTGAATGATATGGTTCATAATGCCGGTGAAATAAGACCGCCATCCGTCCCTATCCTGAGGGGGAGAAATTAATCCAGTCATTTCATCATAAGACATCCGTTCAAATCCATTTTAATATTATCCTCCCATCTACATCTCGGTCTCCCAACGTAATACTTACTTACTTACTGGCTTTTAAAACCCGGAATTACCGGGCCACATAAGCCCGCCATTGGTCCCTATCCTGAGCAAGATTAATCCATTCTCTATCATCATATCCCACCTCCTCAAATCCATTTTAATATTATCTTCCCATCTACGTCTCGGTCTCCCTAAAGGTCTTTTCCCTCCGGTCTCCCAACTAACATTCTATATGCATTTCTGGATTCGCCCATACGTGCTATATGCCCTGCCCATCTCAAACGTCCGGATTTAATGTTCCTAATTATGTCAGGTGAAGAATACAAAGCGTGCAGTTCTGTGTTGTGTAACTTTCTCTATTTACCTGTAACTTCATCCCTCTTAGCCCCAAATATTTTCCTACGCACCTTATTCTCAAACACACTTAACCTATGTTCCTCTCTCATAGTGAGAGTCCAAGTTTCACAACCATAAAGAACAACCGGTAATATAACTGTTTTATAAATTCTAACTTTCAGATTTTTTTACAACAGACTGGATGATTGAAGCTTCTCTACCGAATAATAACAGGCATTTCCCATATTTATTCTGTGTTTAATTTCCTCCCGAATGTCATTTATATTTGTTACTGTTGCTGCAAGATATTTGAACTTCTCCACCTTTTCAAAAGATAAATGTCCAATTTTTATATTTCCATTTCGTACAATATTCCCGTCACGAGTCATAAACATAAAGGCTGGTTCACAATAAACCGGGAACGGAAACGACAACGAGAACGAGAACGGAAATAATGTTAAAATAAATATATTTAAATGTGAATATTGACAATAGTTGATTGTGAATGTTCACATTTAAATACATTTATTGTAACATTATTTCCGTTCTCGTTCTCGTTGTCGTTACCATTTCAGGTTTATTTTGAACCAGCCTTAAACTACTACTACTACTACTACTACTACTACTAATAATAATAATAATAATAATAATAATAATAATAATAATAATAACTTACAAATGGCTTTTAAGGAACCCGCGGGTTCATTGCCGCCCTCACATAAGACCGCCATCCATTCCTGTCCTGTGCAAGATCAATCCAGTCTCTAGCATCATATCCCACCTCCTTAAAATCCATTTTAATATTATCCTCCCATCTACGTCTCGGTCTCCCCAACATAATAATAATAATAATAATAATAATAATAATAATAATAATAATAATAATAATAATCATCATCATCCAATTCAAGCACTAGACCTAGTGGTCTATTGCGGCCTCAATGGTTTAATGGCATCTTTTTTGTAGTCTTCCAACAGATCGTTGTCCAGAAGGGCGGTAATGTAGCATTGCCTTTGGCCATCTTTCTGTTGGCATTCTCTCGACATGCTGTTTCCAGTTGACTCTATGGATATGAAGAAAATTTAATATAGGTTGGACGTTCAATTCTTCCAAAATTTATGTATTTCATTTTCTATCCCAAAGTGTGTATCGCGCCGTTTTTCTCACGAATTTCATTTCGTTGGTAGTTATATGTTGAACATTTTTTTTTTGTTTCAAAGTCCAGGCTTCTGATCGACAGACTAAAGTAGGTCGTGCCAAAATTCTACGTAATATCATATAACTGTTTAAAATAATAATAAAAAAAGGGTCTCGTTAAGTAAGTAACTATCACGTAATTTCCCCCGTTTCGATGACCCTGCGACATAACCACTGGTCGAATAGTAGGTCGACAGCTGAAGTTTCTTATTTAGCAAGAAAAAGTTTCAAAAAGCTATGGTTGTTAATAGATCCAAATCTATGGCAATCTGAATTCAGACAATGTTTTGTTTTGTTTTTTTTTTTTTTTTTTTTTTTAAATTTTTATACGCCATAACAATCATCTTCCGTGAAATAAAATCAAAATTACCTACTTTACATAAATGCGCACTTGCTTTTAAGGTATATGTACACCTTTACATACAAAAAATTTTGTTTTGTATAATTTTGCTCTGTAAAATTTTTATACAATTGAGAATGGTACCAGAAAGAGAATGAAGTGAACAGATCCCTTGAAATTATGTCTAAATTGTTTTAAAAATTATTTTGTTTATAATTTTGACATGCAACTTGAAACATGATAGCTCATGCAGTTTTTAAGATAGAGCCACAGCTTTTTCACTGTTTTATAGCTAAAGCTATTCTTTAGTGCCTGACATAGAGCTATTTTTTATTTTTATTTACATTAATTAAATATTACCATATATGTAACTTACAATAATATTTTATGTTGCATAAATCGTGTAAAAATCCATAGATAATTATTAATTATATTAATGTTATTTTACTCATTGTCAGGCACCGGGGGACATTCGCTTCACAATATCTTGTTTGGTATCACCATATTTGACTGAGATATCATGTTTGAAATAATTAAATATTCTAAAATTACTATTTACAGGAAATGAGCCACAAACTTTCACAGCCTAGAAGACTCCATCATCACATGTCACCCCTTAAGCAGCTTCATGTCGGTCCAGTTTCAGCTTCTTTCTGCCTCTCAAATACCTCCGCCTTGTTTTAACTTCAGGTGTTGAATATTTTTTTGGCATTTTCGTCCCTATTTCCATTGATGCAACAAATCCTGCGATGGTGTTTGTCCCAGGGTTTATGCCCATCCTCCTCAGAATTGTAATTTCTACTTTTGGACTCTTATTAAAATGACGTACAACATCATTGACACACAAATTTACAGTTTTATGACTAACAGTAAAAGATTATAAATTACTTCATCATGTAAAAAAGTTTTTTCAATCTAATGATCATGCGCAGATATCTATGCATCTATTTCGGGACTAGAAAGAGGTTTATTTTACAAGCAATGCTGGACGAGGGGATTGACTGCTCCGAAGATCACTCCAGAAGTAATGCGCTTCAAAAGTAAGTGACCGTGGCTGATGACGCAGCATTTTGGAAAATGGGACTTATCTGAAAGACCATAAGGCATAAATCGAACATTCTTATACCAAATTAAAGAGGAGAAAATTCTCTATTAATATAGTTATATTTTCAAAATTCTAATTTTTCATCATTTTTTCCGTTTTGTGGGTGTACCTTAAGTTCTTTCAGTACAATACCTATGAGGCGAACATCTCTAACTTATATTACAAGTAGAAGCACATGACTATCATTTTTACTTTTGATTTTCTACAGTATTATGATGTAATTAATACATAGTTATAAAGCGGGCTTGTGTTGATATTAAAAACTTTACTGCTGCTTCGGATTGTTTTCAGGAAAGTATGATTTAATCACATCATTCAATTACGTTGTGGTTCATATAAAGCAATCATTTCGAAATGAACATCGTAACTAGAATCTGTAAAGCCATAACATTGTTCAGTATTATGTTCTGTGGGGAGGAGGGGAATAACCAGGTGGGTTTAATGTAAATACGCATGAAACCAAACGTTACGTTAATTATCAACCTAAACTTTAATATCATACAATTAGCAGTGCAATGGTTTTGTGATTCGTTCTTGCATCTATTGGATTTCTAGGTGACATTCTATCTACACATCCGGTGTTAAAATCAGATTGTGGAAAATAATGTTATTCGTTTCTAACAATGCTTTACTTGATGTGGAAATATTTCTTCGTTTTCGCGATTTCACAATAAATTACTGAAAACATGAACGAATTTGTAGATTAAAACTTTGGTATTTATAGGACTGTATGATGTATTTATTAAACGAACTCTAAATCAATTATATAATAAATAAGGAGCGGATTCCTATGTAATTAAATATTCTTTTTGCGTGTGATAAAACACAATTAACAAAGTTAAAAATTCCGAACATGAAGTTTCAAGTTTAAAACCCGAATTTTATTTAATATAAAAACACATATTTTCACAAAAAAAATGCAAATACAGATTTTCAGAAATTCTATTATAAACACATAAATCTTGGAGTTTTTCACTTAAATAATTTTTACAAGAACATTTAAATATTTTAAAACTAAATCAATTATATCACTCAGAAATACGTTATCTTTTTAAGAATTCTTTGTTGTTTCGTGTTTCTAAGCGCTGTGTGGTGTATCCGTGATCCATTTTTGTAATAGTATCGCCTCCAGTTCTGAGAACTGCTAGGCAGCATATCAGTGTTATTATTACAGAATAAATTAACATGGACAAGGAGGAGAGATGTTGTAACACATAATTAGGAATGTTTATTGTTGCTGAAGATGATTTCATTCCACGCTTTGTTTGTGAAACAACAGATAAAAGCTCGGATATGAACATTATTTAATTTAAACAAATCTCTCCCCTCTCGCTTATGCCTATCAAGTAAGGCAATATATCTTGTTGTGATTCCCTATTATCTGGCTTTGTCAATCGATATCCTTCCAAGATATACTGAAAGATGGTTGTTTAAAAACGATTTGGCTTTCCTATTAGCAAATCTAAGCTTTTTGTGTGACACCATAAAAAAACTCGAAACATCCAAAAACCTGTTGTCTGAAACAGGGAGGTGCGTGCCGTGGAAATTAAACTAGACTCGCTACCAGGTTCAGAAGTACAAGTACTAAGGGACAAATTCAAAAATGTGTTTGGGAAAAACAGTGGATATAAAAAAAATGTGTAAAGTTGCTCAAGTATTAGAGGGTGTGCCCATAGGTGAAATTGACGGTGTATGTGTTTGTGACATTCCTTTCTTTAATATGCACGTCTGACGTCCTGTGATGTGGAAAGATCATTTTCACAGTACAAGTCGTCGTTCAGAGATAATCGGCATGCATTTGTGATGGAGAATTTAGAGATGACCTTTGTTATTCACTGCAATTCTCGGACAACTACTAGCACTCAAGTGTGGTTGGTGAGTACTTAGTAAATAACTTTTTTTTTCGAAGCTAAGTAAGGTATTTTTGTCATATTTAAAAAATATATTTATTTTTTTTTATTTTTAGCAAATATTTTCGTACTTTTAGCACATAAAATAAATATATTTAAATTTTTAATAATAATAATAATAATAATAATAATAATAATAATAATAATAATAATCCGTGGCGCTACAGCCCGTGAAGGGCCTAGACCGACCAGCTGGCTGCTGGCCTCACGCCCACATGCCGAAGCAGAGATGGACGATCATCCAACCAGAATGGAGGTATCGTGTGGTTAGCACGATGATCCCCCCAGCCGTTATAGCTGGTATTCGCAATCGGATTTCGCTACCTATCGTAGCTCCCCAAGTGCATCACGATGCTGGGTGGGCACCGGTGCCATACACTGGCCGAAATTTCATGAGAAAATTTCTTCCCCCATGAGGAATCGAACCAGCGCTCATTCCGTAACGCGAGCCCTAGGCGGGATGCCTTAGACCGCGACGCCACGGCGCGGGACTTTAAATTTTTTAGCACATAAAAATCCGCTCCCTATTAACAAAGTAGGCCTACGAACCACTAAGGAAAACGTCCCGAGAGGGGAAATGTGCGAGTGAGAGCGCTGGCGTCTCTTCATAGAGAAGTCTTTGGAACACGTACAAGTGATCTCGAATGTTTAAATGCTTCAAGCAACGACAGCCTAAGAGACGATAAGGACCACGATAAGAATCACGACAAGGATCAAGAGCACGATAAGGTCCATGACAAAGGTAACAAGGACCATGATAAAGACAACGACAAAGACAAGGGCCACGATAAGGATTACGACATGGTCCATGTCTTTTATATGGGTAAAAATCTGTGTTATTTGGGTAAAGATAGATAAGTCATAAGAATGAGTTTGGAGATAAATTAAAATTAAATTTCGGACCCTTATTACAAATATTTTTCTACACAAATAAAACACATCAATTGCTAGTATTATTTTGATTTTTGAATATTCAATTTTATAATTTAACTTGTGTGTTCATCTGAGGAACAAAATCAATCTACAGAAAAAATGACTTATCCCCCTTTACTCGAACACCACAGAAATAGTACTTATAAAACATAGAAAAACAAAGGAGTTAAAAAGAAAATAAAGCTGAGCAAGAGAAATATTTCGAGGAAAAGTTTGCTTAATAATATACAGTAATTGCCTTTTTTATTAGGGTAAATGAACGCCATGCAGTTTATAACGCCATCTAATATTTTATAATATTAGTTACGTGAAAATCTGTGTTGGCAGCTGTAGTCAGAGAAGTGTGAAACCTTTCTTAAACCTCTGGAACCAATAATGAAACTGATTTCTGTCTTTAGTGTGAGTTTAACAACCTGTGAGTGAAGAAGTTCACGCTTGAGCCGCTCATCCAGTGACGTGAATATTGTATTCTCTATCTTAGTGTAAGTAGGCCTACAAATGACTGAATTGGAAATGTAGTGAATGATGAAATTTTATGAGAAATTCGTTTATACGAGGGTCATTTCATAAGTCATGGCAACTATATTACATCAGCTAATAAAGCCGCAGGAATAAAACATTCATTATATGCAACTGAAGGTCACTGGAATGTACCTCGCAATGTTAGTACCAAATTGGGTCCGGGTACAGGAGGCAATGGCTAAGATAAATTGAAAGATGTGTAAATAAAAATCATTGTTTTATTATGCATAAAAGGAAATAAAGTACATTACTCACAGCTAACACCTTTCAAAATAATCCCCCAAGGCTTCCACACATCTTTGCTAACGATGGTGCAGGCTTTGAATACCATCGGCTGTGTGCGATTCGTCTACGTTTATCACCTCTCGTCGAAACCCTGTTAAGGTGTCCTTCCTGTTTACAAACCGCTTCCCACGCAGCGGCTTCTTCAATTACGGAATGAGATCAAAGTAGCATGAACTGAGATCAGGCGAGTAGGGAGGATGTTCCAACGCACCATCACCCAATGCTTCTCGTTGCTCAGAATGACACTGACGAGTATATCTGCCACGAAGAACTGCAATTTTCACGTATGACCGCTGTTCAACTTACCTTACATCCATCTTGGAGCACAGCCTCTAGCATACTAACTTTTGCGTGTGCTGTAAACTAGCCACCAATGCACACAGAAGCAATCTGGCGGTGGCATCCCGTACAGTGTACAATAGGTTTTCAAACGAGTATACTGAACTAACCATATTTTCGGTTATTCGGAAGATACAACATAGTTGCCATGAATTATGAAATGACCCTCGTATATGTTCTTAGCTTAGTGGAGTAGTGTTGTTTTAATAGTACATTATGCAACGAGCCTATAATGATAGTAATTAAGAAGCGAGTATGGATGTATATGAAACGAGCGCAAGCGAGTTTCGTAATTTTCATACGAACTTCTTAATTACCATTATATGCGAGTTTCATACGACTTTTTATGCTCGACCATATTTCTAACTTAAAATTATTCATTTGGATCTAACTGACCTTGAGCAATACCTCGTAAATTGTGAGATGTGCGCAGACGCGAAAGTATTGATTTTTTCCGAGGAACAGATGTCCACATTGACCTTGATAGCCTATAAGTACCTACAGAGTAAACTAAATATTAACTTTGATATAATATTGAAATTAAATTAGACATTGAAAACCGAGATGACAAATTGAATTTATTTGAATATTATTTACAATTAACGCTAATTATTATAGTAACAGAACATAACCTTCTGCGACAGTATTGGATTTCCAGCCTCCGTGACTTTTCGCTAATTCTCTTTCGATTGCATATCCGAGAATAATCGATACTTGCGGTTTTATAACGGTACAAAGCTGACTTGTCATTGGCTGGACACATGTACTTTAATGAGTAGGTGTACTTTAATGACATGCATTAAAGGACTGCTACCAGGTGTATAATTACTACATTTCGGCATGGTCGAGCATAAAATTTATAATATTATATTTTGCTAATTATTCATTTTAAATAGAATTTGCGACTGCAGGTAATAATTCCATCTCGCTGCGAGATTTATCTTTGATTTTGTATGTAATAATAACAGTTAGTTTAATCGTCTCTAAATTAAAGATAAAATCAACCGGACTTGGATACTATGAAACCTGCGACATGAGTACCACAAAGAAAACTGGAGTCTTAACCATGTGACAACGGTTGTGCATCACTCAATGACAGCGACCTTGATTGCATTTTTTAAAGTTATGTGGTAGCCTAATGAGTTGAGGGCGGATTTTTGCATATAAGCATGTTTTATTCCTTGAAGGTTAAAGACGTGCATGTATAAGA
Source organism: Periplaneta americana (assembly GCA_025594305.2). Taxonomy (NCBI): domain Eukaryota; kingdom Metazoa; phylum Arthropoda; class Insecta; order Blattodea; family Blattidae; genus Periplaneta; species Periplaneta americana. The sequence goes on along the minus strand of JAJSOF020000005.1, from coordinate 160,538,496 downwards.
GAAATGTGTTTCATGCTATGGGAAATTAATGGTTGAATTTTTAAGTGCATGTAAATCCATATTGCAGCCGCCAAATTACTCTTCAACGAACGACCACTCATATAAATTGAGGGAAAGAAGGCAGAGGACGGACACTGGAAAGTTTTATTTTCTCAATCGTACTATCAGGGACTGGAATGCTTTACCTGCAGACTTACTCAAGGTTTTACCAACAACGAAAAATGTTTTTAAAAATAGGCTTAAGGACTTTACTAATAGACGGTAATTATGCACAGTATTTAAAGAGTGTAAGTGATATGTTGTTATTGAAGTGTTGTATCAGTGAAGAATAATGTTGTGTCAGTGAAGTGTGTTGGGTCAGTGAAGTGTGTAGTGTAAGTGAAACGTGTTCCTGTCAGTGAAGCTTTATAGTTTAAAGTGGCAGTGCAAAGTATTTGAACAGTGAAATGTTTTTGATGCGTTAGTGAAATGAGGATAGAATCAGTGAAATGTGTCGTAGTTCCATTGCAGTGAGTGAGTTGACAGCAAAAAGGGTGTAATGTTGAAAGGTACTTGTGCAGATATGAACATATCATACTCGTGAGTTTTAGTTCGATCTTAGTTTTAAGATACAAATTAGATTTATTTCAAATGTTATTTTGTGCGAGATCGTGCGTATTTGCTTGTTTTCCGCACAGAACCAATACGCGGTAAGTGTGAAATACCACATTCAGTATTCCCAACCTAACACACATAACAATTTCCCTCTTCTTACCGCTTAAGCGCGACATTCATTTTACTGCTTTAGGCTTTTAACATTATTTTTAGAGACGTTTAACATAGTAATAATTATAAATTGGAAACTTACCACTGCAATTTCACCTAAATTGTAATGTTAATTATTGTTTTTAAATATTTGCAAAAATTAAGTAAAGTCTACTACTCCACGAAACTTATTGCATTCCTGATACAAGTAACATTAAGGAAGCCGTGAAAAAATCAACGAGATTCCAGATGCCGATGTTATTACTGCAATATGTTATATAAATACTATTGTTAAAATATTAAAATGAAAAATAAATAACCTTACCGTTTGTTTTAAGTTCGCATTTATAGATTGGGGGGTAAAAAAAGACAGACGTATATCACGGCTTGCTGGAGTATAGTAAACATAGAAAACATTTTACAGCAACAATGTTGAAGAAAGGTACTTTGGTGTTCCGAAGTTGGCGTCATTAAACAGAAACCAACATGGAGATTTTATTGCAACTAATTAGAAATTCGTCTTTCAGGTATGTAATAAACGATCTTCGCACAAAATAATGTACGATACACGAGCGGTATGTTTGTTTTCATGTTCTCGGAAATTAAAAAAAGCTCAACTACGTTTCGCTTTTTCAATCTTTTCCTCGACCATGAAAACGTCAATATACCGCTCTTGTAACGTATATTACTATTAAGTGATCGCTTCATTTAATTTAGGATATTCCCTGTTATTATTATTATTATTATTATTATTATTATTATTATTAATTATTGTTACTATTAATTATTTGTATTATTATTAATTGTATTTTTAATTAATAAGTTTATTATTGTCATTACTGAGTGTAATTAGTTACCACTGCCACCGGGTATATACCCATTGCAGTGTGAATACATACATACATACATACATACATACATACATACATACATACATACATACATACATACATACATACATACATATTAAAAAGAATCAGATGTGGCTAGTGATATAGTATCAGCACGCAGAGCTGAAAACCCAGGTTCAAATCCCGGTGCCGGAGAGAATTTTTCTCCATTCCACTACTCTTTCATCGTACGATGACGCAGGATATCTGCATGGAAACTTCATATGTACTTCGGTACATTAAATAATATATGATATGCGTAAATCACTTTGATTTAAGACGGCGCTTATTCCGTCAGATCCCGGCCAACCAGTCACTCATAACGAGTGCACCTCAGCACATATGTGGACATTGTCCTACGTTCACAGACATCTATGACGTAGTGCAGAGGATAGGCCACTAGAGGGAACCCAAGAGGTGGAACTTAAACTGAGACGATTCGATCCCACACCGGGATGGGAATCCAGTGGATAAAGCATCAGCACGTAGAGCTGAAAACCCGGGTTTAAATCCTGGTGCCGGAGAGAATTTTTCTCCGTTCCATTACTCTTTCATCGTACGATGACGCAGAATATCTGCATGGAAATATCATATGTACTTTGGTATACTAAAATAATATATCAATCTTCTTGATATATCCAACTGTTTGCTGACAACATAAAGTCCACTGTAGTCTATTCAGTTTGTTGTTTTTCATGAGAAATGAGGGGTATTTTGATGGGTGTTCATTATAGATGCCTGTTGCTAGTAGCCAGAGGTGGGGTGTAATCAATATACAGGGTGTTTAAAAAATACGGGGCATAATTTCAGGTATGTATTTCCCACATGTAGACAATCAAAATAGTTCATTACAACATGTGTCCGGAAATGCTTCATTTCCGAGTTATGGCCTTCACAACATTTAAATTCACCGGAACGTTTTTCTTTCCGCAGGTCGTTGTCATTACGGAAGATGTTCAAAGTGTCCACCTCCTGCTTGAATACAGACCTCACATCGATGTTTCATTGACCTGCGAACACGATTCCAAACTCCAGGAGTATTGCGTATGTCCTCAGAACATGCCACAATTCGATTCCGAAATGGTTAATATGGAAAAAGTAAGAAAGAATATAACAAAATGGAATTTAATGAAATAATAATAAAAAACCAAAGATGTACGAAAATTAAATAAAATTCACAATAAAAAGGCTATGCTAATAAATTCATCGGCTGAAAAAGAGAACAAAAAGGGGAAAGGAAGGAAAGAAATATATAGCCTATAATTTTACAAAACTATCGCAAAGAAAAGGACTTATAACTGAAAGGAATCTGAATTGAAAACGTGCAATTTTAATTTATTTTTGAAACTAGTCAATGTCCGACAGTCTCTCACATATTGTGGTAGAGAGTTCCAGAGATGAGCTGCAGAGACGGTGAAAGATGAAGAGTAGAAGGATGTTCTGTGTTTAGGAATGGAGAGCGTGATATGGTGTTGTGAGCGAGTATTTATTTCGTGAAATGAGGACAAATGTTGAAAGCTAGAAAATAAGTAGCAGCGTTATTATTTTCACTGCAGGTAACAGCGTCAGTATTCGTCATACTTATTTTTACTTGTATTGTTGTAAAAACTTGTAATAATTACAACTTTTGAAATGTATATTCCATAGGAAAGGCTACAAGTGATTAATAATCTAAAAAATCAATATTATTATCGGTATTCCTGGCCAGTTGTAACCCAATTTTTGAACTGTTAGTGTTAATACCTTCAGTTACCCAATGTTATTGACTAAGGATTGTCACTAATTCTGTAAGATCATAAATGGCAGGTGTTTGAATATTTATAATTGTAACTTGCATAACATTTATCAAAAGTCCTAAGATATAATAATAATAATAATAATAATAATAATAATAATAATAATAATAATAATAATAATAATAATAATAATAATAATAATAATAAATGAGAGGAGAAAGTTACATTCCCTTTCTCTCTTATACCGAATTTTGCACACCTCTACTCCCTCTTACTTAGGCTATCTGTCCAATTCCACAGTCTTTCTCGGTATCGTAACTTAAATACTCGGTCACAATATGATAACACGCTAAAAATACCACTCCACACATCATCTCTTTATTCTTCATCTTTCACTGTTGCTACTTCTCGTCACTGGAATTCTCTGCCGCCTGAAGTCAAGGGCTGCCGAACTTTAATTTCCTTTAATTAGAAAAATATCTTATGATGAGTTGCCACACCTAACGCGTTGCAAATATTTAATTGAATGTGTTCCACTGTATTTATTTTTATTTTTTTGTTTCTTATTTTTACTGCGTAATCATGTAAATCGTGTTTATTTATCACTTAACGCCAATACGTATCCCACTGTGTTGTTTTTTATTGTTAATCTATTTTTTGTGTACATTTTATTCAAATTGTCGGTTTCTGGTTTAATTATGTGAATCCTACTTATTTGTAATCTAATACTAATATGTATACTAATGTGTATATTTTTATTTTTACTGTGTACATTTTTTATTGAATTATCGGCTTCTGTTTTTATGTTATTCGTATTTGATTCTAACAACATTAATATGTATTCCGTTATGTTTATTTTTATTTTATGAGGTAAATTTTTATGTAACTATCTCTTTTGATTTCATTATGTACATAAATTGTTTCAGTATGTAATTACTTAATTCCGATTCAGTTGTATGTTCAACTATGTAAGCAAGTTTTCATCCCGGTTGAGTGTAAGAGAAGGCCTTGCGGCAGTGATGTCAACTGATGCCCATGGGAGCAAGCGCGCGCTTTAGAGCCCAGGAAAGGTTGAGCGCTTTACAGCGGAAAGGAAAGAGACAGACGAAAGAGGTAGTATATGCCGCTTGGTCGAGGTATATATAGGGATGGCCAGCACTGATTCAATGGATAAACGGAAGAGAACTTATTAAAACTGTATCCATGTTAATTTTTAGATTTGTCTGAGAAGTATAAGTGCATTATAAGAATGTAAGTTTTAATTTTAATGTTCATTTTTCACAAGTTTGCTTTTTTATTCAAAAGGAATATTTTCTCAACTTTTTTACAGAAAAGTGAAATTTTCAGATATATTTGTTTAGTAGCCTTACAGGTACTAAAACAATGTTTTCGTAAATCTAATATATCGTAAATACGTATTATTGAAGATAGTGTGTTGAAATGTTTGAAAATATTCGCATGGAAAATGTTTGTAAGGAAATGAATTAACAAAGCAAATACTGTTACATCACAAACAAAAGATATGTGCCTATGTGTTGGTAAAACGTCAGCTCTATAGCTTCAGCAGATTTCGAGATAATTTAATATTCTGATAACAGAAAGTTGAGCACCAATATCACCTAAAAGCACAATGCGATAAGAGTTTTATTATGTAATATTAGTTACACTTAAAACATATACCTAAGCAACTTTGCTTTGTACTATAATATTGTTCTGATTATTTTTATAAGGGTAAAGGTACCATCAATATCAATTTCAACTTATCATGTCATATTCAGTGCCTTTCTTTGGGATAACACTTTCTTTATGAATGATGTGTTTAATTCACTTAGTACAGTATATTTAAAAGTCATGTTGAGTTCAGATAAGTTTGTGAAATAATAGGCCTATCATATAAATTAGTTTTTTATTTTTCAGTCAATCACTTATCATGTTAAGATGGCAAAAATGGATTCTGTTACATCAAGGTACAATGTTAATGTATGTCACGAATATTTTCGACTTACTTTCAAATCATCTTCAGGTGATAATTTTCTAACAGACAAACATTTGAACTAGGTGAAAATATTATTTAAACACATTTATAAAACACTAGTAAATAGTCTGACCATGCATACTTTACATAAAATGGTTGAATGGCGTACATAGTCTTAAAATTAAATTGACACACAGATGGAAAAGCCTTCCAATGAACATAATTATAATGCAATATATTGAGAGGCATGCAGTGTGCCTGAATTATGAAATTAAAATCGTTTAAAATTATTATATAAAACTGAAGACTAGGCTTGTTCTTTATGACGTTCAATGTATTGGAAGACTGTATGAAGTGGATGTAAAAGAAAATCTCGGTCTATTCACCGTGGTAAGAGGCATTATATGAAAGATGTACAGTGGAGGTTTTCAGATGATGTAACGCCAAGATAAGAAGACCACATCATTTTAATTTAATAATTTAATAATTTCTGCCATCTTAACATGATAACTGATTGACTGAAAAATAAAAAAAACTAATTTGTATGATATTAATAATACAGTATAGTTGTAGATATTATGGAATTTGTGTGAATATTCCTTCTTTACTCTTTATTATGTTATTAACGTTTAAAACACAACTGCAATATTAGGCTAAGAAATAGGTGTTAGTACTTTTGTTTTACAGACAATATAGAAAATAACAAACAGAAAGAAGCCATATAAAAATAACGACATATAATTTCACGTTTCGTTTGAAGTTTGTGCACCACTGTTTTCTTAATCCAACAGGCTGCTTATTTCTTCTAGCATTCCTGGCGCTTAATGCCCGCGCACGACTTCAAGGTCAGAAAAATGCGCTTGCTTTGACATCACTGCCTTACGGCCTTAACTCTGCCAGGTTAAATAAAGCCATTATTATTATTATTATTATTATTATTATTATTATTATTATTATTATTATTATTATTATTATAGCGCTAAAGCTGTAAATTCAAAAATTCTCGAGATCCGCTTTACACTCACTGACACTATTACTGCCGTCAATAAAGACGAGGAACGCATTTGTGTTACACGACTGTGTAAAGTGCTAAATAACTTGTATGTGTAGCTTGTGTTGAAAGCAAGTCATCTCCGATGTTTGCTCGGATGGAATCAAGTATAACACAATCCCGAACAGCTAACAGGGAAGCAGGAGTGGCTGGTTGCATAGCTCCTTAATATCGCAACTACCGCTAGGCAGTAGCAGCGAAAGGTGGTAATGTCTTTTCTTGAGTCTCGGAGAGAGAAGCTCTTGCTTTGCCCGATCGTTTTTCCTTTCTGAGTCCCCTCGTAGCAGTTGAGCAGCAAAGAGAAGGTTCATTCAAGCATTTAGAACCAAGAAACATTTTCCTCTCCCCACCTCCTCATTCCCCTAATTCACCTGATGATGCTTTCTCTAACGGGCTGCTTCATTCAATACTCCACCCTTCCCACTGTCATTTCTTGAGTTGAAGGAATCTCTCGCATCCTCTTTCTTTCTCTGTCTTTCTCTTTCCCTCCAACGTCACTACTCACGCTTTTCTCCAGTCTTTTGTTTTCAAGCTCTCTGACGTCTTCTTCTTCTTCTGGCAGTGGACCAATTGCAGGTCGGCATCTGTGAAGATCCCTTAGCTAGATGCTGGTTCAAATAACGTTGACAATAGTAACAGGGCATAGAAGCGCTCTATTGTTCTGTCAAGAGACAATCGCACAGAACCTCTCCCTCCGATTCCTCGCCCACCTTCACATCTCTTAAACATTAATACGTGAAAATGAACTGACACATTTTCGTTTGTTATTTACTTGTTCGTTTGTTTGGAGAAAAGATATTTTGCATTGAAATATGAAATCAATGTTCGAACAACCTCATGAAAGGACTTCAAAAATCGTAAATTCTACAGAAAATGAATTGGATCTTCTTACAAATCTAATGGCCCAGACGTAACTCTGTTCCTTTTTTTGACGATTTATTTTCACCAAATGAATGTTAGATCAGGTTCGTGAGAATTCATGTCAGACTTTTGATAGACATGCATTGAGTAGAGAATGCATTTTGAACTGACACATTTTCGTTTGTTATTTACTTGTTCATTTGTTTGGAGAAAAGATATTTTGCACTGAAATATGAAATCAATGTTCGAACAACCTCATGAAAGGACTTCAAAAATCGTAAATTCTTCAGAAAATGAATTGGATCTTCTTACAAAGCCAATGGCCCAGACGTAACTCTGGTCGTTGTTTGACGAATTTTCACCAAATGAATGTTAGGTCAGGTTCATGAGAATTCATGTCAGACTTTTGATAGACATGCATTAAGTGGAGAGTGCATTTTAAGTCACGAAACTCAGAAGTTAAGGGGAAGGACTTACAGGAATGGCCAAATACGTGTCAAAATTAATATATATTTTCTTAATTTTAGCCTAAAAATACTTCATAATATTGACTTCATTTGAAATTTCAAGGTAGCTAGGAAGAAAATAATTGCCTTTTCGCCATTTTTAAATAGCCGCTGCGCTCCTGTTCCCTTGAACATCCCTAGTTTGTTTATTTTACATTTTTCAACATTTAATATGTAATATCTCAGACAATAATAGAGATAATTGAATAAAATTTTCAGGGAATATTCTCACATTATACATGAATAATTCTGAAAGAGGAAATTGTCAAATTGAAAACTAAAGAATTAGTTAAAAATGTACGTGCAATTTTTCTTTCTCTTCATAAAAATGCAAAACAAAAATAAAAATATTACATTTAAAATTTTCAATATTATTTTTATTCTTCTCCATATTTCTTTTTCAAATTCCATGTATTTGTCCATTATATGTCTACTAACAATTTGAATTTACGATAACAGAAATAATTACTTTAATTTAAGATGTAATTCACATTATTTATGTGGGGTGTTCTTGTCCCCCCCCCCCTTGGTAGTCTGTGTCATGATAATTCCAGGATATAAAATTCAATCTCTAGCTTAATTTTCGTCATGTCTATGTTTGTCTGCCTCCGAACTATTTTATTTTGTGCTATTTATAATAATTCAATGGGCAATGTCCAACGTTTCATGTTGCACTACTTCTATAATTTCAGCTGGTGGGGCGTCAAATCCCTTTTCGACGCTCAGTTTCGGTGTTTGAAGCGAGGTTTAAAATAGAGACTTCAGTCACAATATTAAATTCGCTGAATTTTACGTAAACAATCTTAAAATGGAGATTTCAGTAACAATATTAAATTCGTTGAATTCTACGTAAACAATCTTAAAATGGAGACTTCAGTAACAATATTAAATTCGTTGAATTCTACGTAAACAATCTCAAAATGGAGACTTCAGTAACAATATTAAATTCGTTGAATTCTATGTAACATATTAAATTGGAGATTTCAGTAACAATATTAAATTCGTTGAATTCTACGTAAACAATCTTAAAATGGAGATTTCAGTAACAATATTAAATTCGTTGAATTCTACGTAAACTATCTTCAAATGGAGATTTCAGTAACAATATTAAATTTGTTGAATTCTACGTAAACAATCTTAAAATTGAGACTTCAGTAACAATATTAAATTCGTTGAATTCTACGTAAACAATCTTAAAATGGAGATTTCAGTAACAATATTAAATTCGTTGAATTCTACGTAAACAATCTTAAAATGGAGACTTCAGTAACAATATTAAATTCGTCGAATTCTGTGTAAAAATTTTAAAATGGAGATTTCAGTAACAATATTTAATTCGTTGAATTCTACGTAAACAATCTTAAAATCGAGACTTCAGTAGCAATATTAAATTCGTTTAATTCTATGTAACATTTTAAAATGGAGATTTCAGTAACAATATAAAATTCGTTGAATTCTACGTAAACAATCTTAAAATGGAGATTTCAGTAACAATATTAAATTCGTTGAATTCTACGTAAACAATCTTAAAATGGAGACTTCAGTAACAATATTAAATTGGTTGAATTCTACGTAAGCAATCTTAAAATAGAGTCTTCAGTAACAATATTAAATTCGTTGAATTTACGTAAACAATCTTAAAATAGAGACTTCAGTAACAATATTAAATTCGTTGAATTCTACGTAAACTATCTTAAAATAGAGACTTTAGAGAATTCTACGTAAACAATATTCAAATGGAGACTTAACAATATTAAATTCGTTGAATCTACGTAAACAATATTAAAATAGAGACTTCAGAGTTGAACTACGTAAACAATATTCAAATGGAGACTTCAGTATCAATATAAAAATCGTTGAATTCTACGCAAACAATCTTAAAATGGAGATTTCAGTAATAATATTAAATTCGTTGAATTCTACGTAAACAATCTTGAAATGGAGACTTCAGTATCAATATTAAATTTGTTGAATTCGACGCAAACAATTTTAAAATGGAGACTTCAGTAACAATAATAAATTCGTTGAATTGTACGTAAACAATCTTGTTCCTACGTAACGACTCCTCGATCATGTTTACATTGAAGTAGGTTTTACCCGAGTCAAATTAACTACAACTTATTATAAATTCATTTTTTTGGATTTTTAAAATAATTTTCTTTAAATAGACGAAAAGTAGATAAAATTCCAGTCAACACGTTAAAAAATTAGCTTCTGTAACTCGTTTAAAATATTCCTGCCTGTCACGTTCTAACTTGACCTAGCTCCATTTTTGTAACTTATCTAAATAGCTATTTAAACCGGTAGAGAGGAAAGATTAAATGTTTAGCATTTATGAAATAGGCCTAAACGTGCATTTAATGAGAAACGTTAAAAAGAATATGGGAGTATGTTTAGCTGAAAATCTAACATCTCACATTAAAAAAAATGTAGTTTAGACATAAAGTCGATGGTACGGTAGATATAAATGGAAATTACAAAGCAAGAAATATTTTTGACAGTTTCCTTTAAATCGCGTAACGTAGATGTAGGTATAATGTATTTAATTACTATTTCTGGGATAGATTTCTTCATATAGACCTACTAGTGTCACTGCAAAATGTGATATTAACCATTTTTAGATATGATTTTAAATTCGTTTATATTTTATAAAACTGAGGTATAATAACAGATTCTATCCAGCATGATCGATTATTATGTCATTGTTCAATACAAGCTTTGTTCACTTTATTTCGCGTTTTATCCTGTATTAGCCGTACCCGTGCGCTCCGCTGCACCTGTTAGAAATAAATATAAAGTAATTGCATAATTAAAATAGGACGTTTGATCCAGGGAACATTCGTGTTTGATAGAAGAATAAATCGTTTAATATGTTACTTAATTTAAATTGTATTTAAATAATTAAAACGCGGTCATTTTGGTCCAGAGAGCACTCAGAAGTTACTGTAATAACATTATAGCATTATGTCCATCTAGAGAAACTACACTTTCCAATGGTGAAATAATAATTAATTATACAAATCGGTTAATATAGCTTCCGATATTACTTCATACAAACACAGAAACATTCTCTGTAGGCTATGTTTCATAGCTTTCGATTGTTGTTGTACAAGGCCCCTTATAGACTTAGTCATTTGTTTTCATTTCATTACACCGCCTTTGATGGCATTGTATTTTAATTTTAAAACTCATTTATCTCATTAAATATCAGTCCTATCAAAATTTTCAGAAGAATAAAACTTATCGGAAATAATTTTTAAAGAAACTTTTGTTATGTAACATATTTCACAAAAATCAATAATAAGCGAGAAATTTCAATTTATTTAATTCAGGCCCCCTTATAACCCCCATTTTAAATTATGTATATTGAATGACATATAGCCTAAAATCTAAGTTATAGCGAACTTAATTTATATTCCAATTTTCATATAAATCGGTTAAGCCATTATCGCGTGAAAAGGTAACAAACATCCAGACAGACAGACAGACATACAAACAAAAATTTCAAAAAAGCGATTTTCGGTTTCAGGGTGGTTAATTATATATGTTAGGACCAATTATTTTTGGAAAATCGAAAATTACCAGAAATATTTCGGCTACAGATTTATTATTAGTATAGACTAGCCGTACCCGTGCGCTCCGCTACACCTGTTAGAAATAAATATATAGTAATTGCATAATTAAAATAGGACGTTTTATCCAGGAAACATTTGTGTTTGATAGAAGGATAAATCGTTTAATATGTTACTTAATTTAAATTGTATTTAAATAATTAAAATGCGATCATTTTGGTCCAGAGAGCACTCAGAAGTTAATGTAATAACATTATAGCATTATGTCCATCTAGAGAAACTACACTTTCCAATGATGAAATAATAATTAATTATACAAAACGGTTAATTTAGCTTCCGATATTATTACATACAAACACATAAACATTGTCTGTAGGCTAAGTTTAATAGCTTTCAATTGTTGCTGTCCAAGGGCCCTTTTTCGATTGTTGTTGTCCAAGGCCCCTTATAGATGAAGTCATTTGTTATTTCATTGCACCGTCTTAGATGGCGTTATTTTAATTTTAAAACTTATTTATTTAATTTAGACATCGGATTTTTAGGCACTAAAAATTGCAGTTTTAGGCGCCTAAAATAAGCTCAAAATTTGTAAAATTAGGCTCTATTTTAATGAAAATAGGCATTTTGTTACATCAAGGTATCATACTTATTTCTTTCACTGAAATTTTTAGTTATACACTAAAATAGTAAAAAAGTATGTTTAAACATTAAAAAGAATACTATATTATATTTATAAACAGAGCTGCACAAATTTAATATATTGAAACTAATGAAATAATGATTATTGATATCAAGATTTCATTTTAAGTTATTGAAATTCAGTTCCATGCTCAGACTTTATTATAATTATCTGCACAGTACACCACCAGAATTTTTTCTAAATTCTCCACAGTTAACCTTTGCCTTTTGTCACTGAGAATCATTTTGAAAGCAGAAAACTTCTTTCAACCGAAACTGATGTGAGAGGCGCAAATTTTAAATTAGGTACAATAGAAACATCAATACTTACTGGAACATTTACACTTTCCCCGATATCACTCTTGATACTTTTTCCAACAATGAAAATCCTACATTCTTATTTAATACGTTGTCCCACTTATTTTTAACTTTTTCCCAGTTTCGCCCAAAGCAGAATGTATGTTCACTTGAGCTTCCTTTACTATTGCTATTTGGCTACAAAGAGATTGTTTTTCACGTTCTAATTGTTCAATGCTTGCAGGTATGAAAGAAAAGTTTGATATTATGCAGGCAATATCGTTTTTCACTCGTGAGTCATTCAGACAATCTTTTCACTGCTTTCACACACGCTGCACTATCAGTTTCAGGTAATTTATCAATAACTGTGACCACTTCTTTAAAATACTTAGAATAATACACCACTGACTGAATCCAGGTTCCCCATCGTGTAACAACCGGCTGAGGTGGGAGTGCGATATCTGGAAAGTTCTCTCTGAATATTGAAATCCTGGATGGGGCTTTACAAAAACATTTTTTTGTGTTAGAAATAAATGAATTGACAAGAGGAAATTCATTCCGGATTGTTTCAGAAACCCTGTGAAGGCCATGTGCTAGACAGGTTACATGCGTGAGGTTAGGATAAAATGTTTTAAGAAGTGGAGCTGCAGCAACCATGTATGAGGCAGCATCAGACAAAACAACAGAACTTTAGAATCGTCTATATTACCTGAGTATAAAGAATGTAGGCACTTATTTACAAAATAAGCAATGGCTTGGCTATTCACTTTCGAAAGTTCCTTAACACAAGGTGTGGAATCGAAGGTCCATCAGGACTAAGTTTTCCTACTACCATATTTGCTATATACCTATTCATAGGATCTGAGGTTTCATCCACAGAGACCCATATGTAAGAATCACCTATATCCTCCCGAATGGAAGCTAAAGTTTCATTGTATATTCTGTCTAAGTAATTTTTTCTTAGGGTCGACTCAGATGGGATATTTTGTTTGCAGTACTTTTGTAAAAACTGTCTTAAAACCGGATTTTCAATTGCATTCCAGGGAATGTTAGCAGCAACAAACGCTCTGGTTAAATCAGCATAGAAATTGCTGCTGAGATTGGATGAAGTAGGCTGTGTTAGTAAAGTTTGTTGCAGTTGATTTTTCTGCTGAGCTTTAGCCTTATGAGCCGCTCCTTGCACATGCTGCTTTAGGTGGCACTTCTTTTCTTGCGAAATCTAAAAATGTAAAGTAAACTGAATTAAAATAAAATCCTAATTGTTGTATTATTTCTATCACAAAGTTAGTGGGTTCGAACAATCAAAATTTTAATGCAAATACTTTAACTATCGGAATTTAAAAGGTTAAAGTGTAGTGGTCTTAAAAATAATTATACCTCAGGATCAGTCAATGTATAAATATTATAGGCCTACTCATTAAAATTAATAGAATTTATATATTTCAACTATTGTTACATACCTGTTTGCTACAAATCTTGCAGAATATTATTTTTCCATCATAAGTGAATTCTGAATATTCTCTTAGCCATTGCCGGATCAATGTAGATTTTGCACTTACATTTTTCGGCATTATCGCGTTAAACTTCACAGGAAAACGTCCTACCGCTCAAAACTTCTCAACACAAATAAATGAGGGAAAGAGCAACTGTTAACGAGCATTCAAATGAACCGTTGTTATTGAGATTCAATTGACAAAAATACAAAGTTCCACTTATTGTTGCATTTCCTGGTAGTGTTAACACTAGGAGAGCCATTCTTTTAAATATTTTGTAACGGTTTACCCTTAATTCAGTTTTACGACTTTTCATAAATATTTCAAAAGCACTCTTTCTCCAAAATTGTGATTTTATGACACTCTGAAGGGCAGTACAGGTAATCGGTTTCAGACCGAAAACAGTCATTTTTATAATATAGTATATCTCTATGTTGTGATTGTTGCCTGCTTCAAAACTAAGGTTGGTTCTTTGTCGGCATTTATGCCTCCAAACATGTTAAATTCGGTGAAATCTATTAGTGTCATGAGATTCAAAACATTTTGTTTGCTTTATCAATGGTTTCATGGCCGGTGTGAAGCAAACTTTCCACTTTTTAGCAGTGAATGCATGTATAAATTATAAAAGTAAGAGTAAATGCGAAACTTTACATGAGTTAGGCATTTTTAGGCGAATATTAACAAATTAGGCTCTAATTGTTTTAGGGCATTTTAGGGCACTATAAAACTCTTTGAATACCTTTCAATTTCCATGAAACACAAATATTAATAATTATTTTTACTTTTCTCCTAAAGAAACAAAATAGGCATTTGCCCTAGAATCCGATGTCTGCTCATTAAATATCAGTCCTATCAAAATTTTGTAAAGAATAAAACTTATCGGAAATCATTTGTAAAGAAACGTTTGTTATGTAACATTTTTCACAAAAATCAATAATAAGCGAGATATTTCGATTTATTTAATTCAGGCCCCCTTATAACCCCCTTTTAAATAATGTATTTTGAATGCCATATAGCCTAAAATCTAAGTTACAACGAACTTAATCTATATTCCAATTTTCATATAAATCGGTTCAGCCATTATCGCGTGAAAAGGTAACAAACATACAGACAGACATACAAACAAAAATTTCAAAAATGCGATTTTCGGTTTCAGGGTGGTTAATTATATATGTTAGGATCAATTATTTTTTAAAAATCGAAAATTACCAGAAAAATTTCGGCTACAGATTTATTATTAGTAGGCCTATAGATGACGATTTTTTTAAATTGTCATTCCTTCTTGCTAATTATGGTTCATATGTACAGAATATGCTAATGAGCTCGTAGTTTATTAACTATACAAATCAGCTTTCCCATACACGATCTTACTTATAAATACATTTAATGGGTTCTAGCAAAATTTATTTTATGCTTGGCGTGATATTTAATATTTTATCATGAATAGTTATTGTTTCAATATATTTCAGCATTTCTACTTTATGAAATTAATTTTTTGTTGAAATGTGAGACAATATTTATTCCATAACTCAAGACAGTTTAATATCCCTAGGTTATTTGTTTAAAAATTTACATCGAGCTGCTGTAACTATTCTTTTGTAAACGAGAGTAACTGAATATTTAACTAAATAAATATTTTGTTAAAAGAAGGTTCTTTCTCTATTACTTCATCCTGTTATTCAATTAGTACATTTTCAGACAAGAATTGATAAGAGTTTATTAAATTTGCTCATTGCCCTAGAAAGAAGATCGAGTTTCACATCTCCATTCCATTAATTGAACTCAATCTCTAAAATATAATTTTTGTATTATATTCGTGTCACTTTAAGAGCTAAAGAAGAAATTAAACATCTCACTTCCTTGTCAGACTTAATTATTCAATTCTACTGTAAATTCCCTCCATTATTATTAACAAAGTATAGTTACACTGGCGACCAATTAGAGACAGACTTCTAAGTTTGAATGTTGCAGCTCGCCTCAAAGGGAACGGAACAGTTAATTGGATGTTTTCATAGCAGGAAATAGCCGTCAACACCTTTTCTTTAAGTCTTTCAAGAAGATACCGTTTTGTTTTACGTTGCCATTACAATAAAAATGTAGAACTACCAACTAATTTGTTCATGTAGATACACATATTTTGCTTGTAATAAAGATTTTCTGAATTGTTGATACTGTAGCAAGATATTGTCCATTTATTTACTCGTAAGACTGCATCCGATTTTTTTTATTTTATTGGGTTATTTTACGACGCTGTATCAACATCTAAGTCCAACATTTGTTATTTGAGTGTCACAAATTTGAACTCCAACGTCTTGAAATAGTTTTTCGATTAGACAGGTGCGAAACCAAGTACTCCCCACCAATACAAGTGTTCCGAAATAAATGCTGTTATCAAGATTTTATGAGATATGTAAATTACGTTCACAAAAGTTGTAATCTGAACACATGATAAAATTTGTATATATCCACTGAATTATTATTTTCTTCTATAGTTTTTTTTTCTTTTGGTCTTGGCGCCACTTGTTTTGTTTCCTGTGAGGGTGTGTTCTTGTGGTATAGTGTAGAGTCAAAGAGTGTGTGTGTTTTGAAGTTGAGTTGTGTGTTGAGAATTTCATTGCGGTGTGTTTTTGTGTGTCTGTATATTTCATATTGTTCTACTGTGTTAGTTTCTGGCGTTTTTGGTTGGATGTGTAGTATTTCCATGTCTGTGTTGATGTCTCTGTGGGTGTGGTTAGCATTTGGTATGTGTTCTGCATATGTGGAGGTGTTTTGTAATTTTGTTATGGCTGTGATGTGTTCTTTGTAACCTGTTTGAAACGATCTGCCCGTTTGTCCTATGTAGAAGTGGTTGCAGGTGTTACAGTTGAGTTTGTATACGCCTATGTAGTTGTATTTGTTTGTTTGTGTGTTGAGATGTTTTTGTAGAGTGTTATTTGTTCTGTATGGGATGTTGTAATTTAATTTCTTGAATGTAGGTTGCAATTTTGTGTGTGTTTTTTGTTTTCGTATGTTAGTGTGATGTATTTTTGTGTTCTTGTGTTTGTGATGTATATAATTTAAAAATTGCTTGTGACAACAATGTTTAACGGAAAACTGTGTAACGTCTTCAGAGATTTAAACCCACAGAAATTTAAACTACATTTAGTGAATATTAGGATTAGATATTTGCTTAGGTTATAATATAGCATACATTTCATGAAACTTATTAATAGAAATATAAGATTGTATTTTAGTATTTAATTTCAACTCATTACATTTCATTCATTCATGTGTATAACTTATAAAACTTTTTACAGATTTGCTGAATATATAGATTTGTTAAATTGTATTAATTTCATAATTGACACGTAAGACTAATTCAATAGGAGACTTCATTAATCTATATCATATTATTATTATTGTTATTATTATTATTATTATTATTATTATTATTATTATTATTATCCTACTATTATGTATTTATAACCCTAATATAACTATCTCAGGTAAAATAGGGTTCTCTGTAAAATTGGAATATAATAAATAAATCAACATCTAGGTTATTTAGCGTCTGATTGAAATGAAGGTGATAATGGCGGTGAAATGATTCCGGGGTCCAGCACCGAAAGTTACCCAGCATTTGCTCGTATTGGGTTGAGGGAAAACCCCGGAAAAACCTCAACCAGGTAACTTGCCCCCACCGGGAATCGAACCCAGGCCGCCTGGTTTCGCGGCCAGACGCGCTGACCATTACTCCACAGGTGTGGACAATCCGAATTTGCCCCGATAAGAAAATATGATATTCAGATTGGTCCCAAAAAAAATTTTTTTTGCATTGGCTCACAAGAAAAGAAATTCGTTCGAATAGGTTCCCTTACACAGAGACATCGGGAGGGATGACATGTTCCCATCAAAAGCCTGATTTAGACGGGAATAATTTACAAGAGTCAAGTGCTTGAAGTCTCTAAACTTGATGCCATATTTTTATCACACGGAGACACTAAACTTGAAATCATGTTCCACACGTAAAAAAGAGCGCTGAATGTATGCTTAAAGGTACAATGTTATTTTTTTATTTTTTTTTTTGCGAACCACTTCTACATTTGTTTTGGACACCTTGTTCCTTAAGTTTCGTAACAAGTTTTGAAATAATTGTAACTTGTTTAATTTTAATTTATATTATTATTGAAGTTTTCTCATGCCGTATATTCCACGGAAGTTCGTACATCTCACGCACTTCTAAAAATAGGGTCTATATATTTATTTTTATTTATTTATTATGACTTACAGGAAAGTAGGTACACAGTATAGATGCCCATCGAAGCACCTCCTTCACACTAATTTAATTTATAATTATTGATAATGATTCACATGGACAGCAGTTATAAAATAGGCATTAATATATGCAACTCACTAGCAATAGAAATAAAAGAAATGAAAACATAAAAGAGATGTTGCTTAGTATGATTAAAAATCAGTAATTTAATAAATCGATAATAAATTGCAGGGCCAAAACAAGGGAAAAAGTTTTGATATTTGTCTCGATCTAGAGATATTAAATACAAATTTCTCCTACATATATTTATATTTATGTGTATATATATATATGTATTTATTTATTTGTTTATTTATTGGAGGGATATAAAATGGAATTAGTTTTGAGTATTTCAACGGAATAAGTATTATTTTTGTTCATATTTTTCTGAGAAATATCGAGTAAATCGTTCTTGTGTCATTGAGTGTATGGAAACCAAAAATTAATCTAAATAATTTTGTTGGGAACTGGAATGGACAAGATATTTTGAATATCTTATAATACAGGAACCTAAGGATTTTTTTCTGAATCAACTCCATACAATGAACGTTATTTTTGCAACGAGGATTCCAAATAATTATAGTAGCATATTCCACTTGCTTCTAACCAGGTGTAGGCCTAACCTAAAAACAGGTGGTTGCTTGAATAATTTCGAATTACAAATCCAAGTGATTTGTAAGCACTGCTAAAATTAAAAAAAAAAATATTTTAAGCAAATTACTATTATAGGCGGTTTTTCTTTTACACATAAGAATATCGAGACACCATCAGTTGCGTGTCCTTCAGCCCACTGCTTAAGCAGTACAGTTCTGACACATTTTTCATTCGACATCGTTGATAAAACTAATTCAAAATTGATCATTTTCTTGCGGCTAAGCTGTTCTAAAATACAATTCACTTTACACACTATCGAATTTTCTTCGACTTGTCACCACAATACAATGAAATAATATTCTGATTTGTCACATCAGTAAGTAGAAGACAAAATATTGCATTATCGAGCCTATATTATTGTTGACAGACTGGGAAATCAGAGTTTACTGTGCAAAAAGAAGTATATCAACACTTCCTTCAATTTCAGCGCCTTCCATATTGTAGCGGTTCTCGTGACAACTGTCAAAATCTTATGAACGTGGGAAGTAGACGATAAAGAGTCTTATTGTTTTGATTATCTGGTCTTTTAATCTCAACTTTCATCCATCATAGATTCTCTGTATTATACAGGGACATCACTTTATTTTTACCAACATTTTTAACATTAACCTGGCTATACTCGGAAACACTGTTTCCCCCTTCCATTACAGGAATTTGATGTTACTAGTGCAATATGTAAACAAATCATTTTACTGGGTATAGGAGGAGAGAAAAGTACTGTATCCATTCATGTTGTAGGGAAATACGATATTACGATTTTCTGTTTGATCATCACTTTTACGGAATTTATCAAAATACAGTAGAGTAGTAACATTTTTTTTTTCAAAAACTCAACTTTTCAGGCGGCTATGTTCGTTATGTAATGTCTACTTTATTTAGCATATTAATTATTGGTGTTAACATACAATATAGAGAGTGCATTTAAATTGAGGGGGTCATAAGTAAAGGGCTGTAAGTGCACTTAAGTTACTTTTGAGAAAATGGGGTTTAAATATTTAAGCTTTCGTAAAATCGGTGAAATTTTTATTTACATTTTAATGTGTGATGCGATTAAAATATCCCTTTGCCACTAAAATTTTAGATACTTTTTCTTACACTGGATGCACTTAACTCATGTTATTACAAATGTCAGTAGCATTCCTTTGCTTCTAGCCACCTCGATTCAAAAAAAGCTAATCTGAATTTTTAAACAAGTTGCTGAAAATGGTTGCCGTTCATTACAATGCAGGCTTCAATTCAGTACGCATATTATTAAAGACATTTTGAAGCATATTCTCTGAAATTGAATTTATCGTTTCTTGAATATTATTTTTTAGTACGATATTATTAATATAGGTTCTTTCTTCCATAGAAAACGCAATCATATTTATGAAACACGCTATACACTACAGTGTTTACTTCAATGCTTGAAGACTTTGAATGCAACAGCGGCCGTAAGTTTGTGTGTCTGACGGGAGGAAGGACATTAGTGAAGGGGTGGGAGTGAAGTACATTCAGAAATGCAGGTACAATAAAAATGCAAGTAAAAATAAAATGATGTCCCTGTATATTTACAGAGCAGTGTATTTCATTATGGAGTGCTTTATCGATTGCCGAGGAATATTGTCCACGATGATTCACCGACAACAGTGCACTGTATGTTGTAGGATTGCAATGAAATAAATATAACTACAGTAATAATGTATTTCAATGCCTGTGTTTCTTCTATATTCTATTTTTGCGATTTTTCGTACTCTTAATATATTTTTTTAAGCACCATATAAATAAATAATAAAAAAATGTGTGTTTATATGTGCTAAAAGCTGAAATATGCATTAACCCCTTAAATATGCATACAGTATATATGCACTATAAAGTTTTGATTTTTGTTTACAAATAACTTGAAATGTATTTGTGCAATGGCAGAATATGATTTTCAAGGAATAAAATATTGCTTAATTTGTATTGTATATATTTGTATAGTTTTGGCCGATGAATTTTACATGCTTTAAATTGAATAGTGCTCTATATAGCTCTATTGATAAATTGTTTGTGTTTGTAATTTGAAGTAGTCTGATATGTATTATCAATTTCTGTATATCACAACTGATTGAATTGTTTATGCCTTAAATTTAATTAACTTACTTGTTTTGTATTATACATATAGTTCAACTGATGAATGATCGTTTGCGTTTGTAAATTTAATAATCTGATTGGCTACGTATTGTATATTTTTAGTACAGTCATCGATGTAGCTCAGTCGGCAGACTCGCTGGGCTGCTGATCCGGAGCTGCGTTCGGGCTTGGGTTGGATAACTATTTGGTAGTTTCTTCCGAGGTTTTCCCCAGCTGTGGGACTAAAGCTGGATGGTCTATGGCGAGTCCTCGGCATCAACCCCTTTGATTTGATTACTGGTTGGATTTTTCTGAGGTTTTCCCCAACCAAAAGGCAAATGCCGGGTAATCTTTTGGCGAATCCTCGGGCCTCACCTCATCTCACTACATCTCGCCAAAATATTATAAAAAATTGCACAAAATTGTAAAAATAGTAGAAAATTACTAAATTGTAAAACTGTAAAAATTTGTAAAAACTGTAAATGAAATATTGTAAAATTTTGACTTGTTCCACATCTTAAAGCTTCATTGCTCATGTAAGATCTATGGAATAAAATGAATGAATGAATGAATGAATGAATGAATGAATGAATGAATGAATGAATGAATGAATGAATGAATGAATGAATGAATGAATGAATGGATGAATGAATTGAAATATGCCAAAATCCGCACCCTACTAATAAAACATGCATAACCAATGGCTGTATAAGCAGCGTGTAACTAATTGCACGTGGGAATCACTTTTTTGTAGTTATACACACGAAGCCCCCTGTTTAACCGTTGTATACAGAGAAAAAAATGCCGCTGTACTTTTGCGGTGGCAGTCTCTGTACTGAGTTTGAATTGAAGGATGAGTGTTTAGTTTAATAGAAAAAAATCAGTTTTTCGTGGTTTGTGAAAAGTGTAAACTCCATTATGTCATATGAGAATTTGAGAAGTAAACTCCGTGAAACGTTTGGATTTAAATTGAACTATCATGAAGAAGTGCTTGACAGAAAAAAAAAAGCTTTTTCGTGTTTAGTGATGCAGGAAACATTGTTACTAAATGTAGAGCGGCACTTAATTCGGAGCATGTGAATGCACTTAATTGTTTAAAATCAAGGATAAAGCAGTATTACCTAGGTGAGTCTTCATACTTTTTGTTAATTATGTTTGTCTGAAAAGTTCCCAGAGAAATTGACACAATAAATAATAAGCCTCATAATAAATATATTAGTAAGTAATTAAAATAGTTGTTTTGTATTATAACGATACAACATATACAGATATACAACATTTAATACTTAAGCTTATCACCGAACACAAGTTAAATTTAACAATAATTATGTATTACAGTACCGTATATTAAAACATTTTTTCAACTCGATCAAAACTCGATTAATCGATTAAATTCAAATAGTTAAATTAAATATTCTGACCGGTCAACAGCACTGATTTTAAAATACGAGTATATACTTTGCTTGTATTAGTATTACAATACTTAGTTACTTATGGCTGTTAAGGAACCCGGAGGTTCATTGCCGCCCTCACATAAGCCCGCCATCTGTCCCTATCCTGAGCAAGATTAATCCAGTCTCTATCATCATATCCCACCTCTCTCAATCCATTTTAATATTATCCTCCCATCTACGTCTCGGCCTCCCCAAAGGCCTTATTCCCTCCGGCCTCCCAACTAACAGATTAGTATTACAATATTAATATATAACCCTTTGATATTAGATTATGATTCCCAAATGTATCTATAGATTCTTTTCCTAACACTTTCTAAATTTTCTTTTTCATTTCCCTAAAAAAGCGTTTTTTTTTTACATTAACGATTGTGTTACACCTCGTTGCTGAATTGTGACTCCACTAACTATTTTTTGCTCTATAGAATACTTTAGTGCTTATCCTGAAGTAGTGAAGGAATACTACTAAAATGGTGAACGAATTCTTAAAAGTGAGTTAAAACATAAGAATTATAATGCAAAAATATAATGTGCGAGTGTTATGTAAATGATCTTAAAGTTGTAGGCCTACGTGGCCTCTAATCTCAACCTTTACTAATTAATCTTAGATATGCCGACCTAACATTAGATTCCAGTTCGTCTGCTTTCAACTGTTCCTCAGGAGGGTGCTGTGACACGTATTAGTCAGGATGTATCTGCCAGCTCAAGGTATGTGCAGCATTTGTATACATTAATGTGGCAGACTTTATTATACATAACGAGCACTTCCCATAATTGCTGCGCCCAACCTCCCAAGATGCAGCCCACATTCCCTCCTCCCCCTTATTTGTCTCTTGATTCAAACAACATTTCAACCTACAGTTGGATTCGTCTCATTAATTATACAGTTGGTAGAACTTGTGCTAGATTTCTAACACCTAGACACATTTTTTTCCAGCAGATTTGTAATACTCAGGAGAGCTGGTAAGAGAATTTCTTCCTTAAACATGTTAAAATTCAACTTTTCTCTACATTCAAAGTTTTTAAGCTCTTCAAGTGCTCTTTATAATCTACTAGATACTAGGTAGTCTCGTAAGTAGAGCTCGAAAGGTGATGACCTAAGAATCACAGACAAATATCTATAAAATGACCTTAAATTTCTGAAAATATATTAGAATTAAAAAACATGACCATGATTTTAACAGTAAAATACAAATACTTGTATACTTACATCTCTGGAATCAGATAGTCTGAGCTAAACAGACACGATGATTAATTTTTAATATTCCTCTTAAGTTTACCAGAAGTAAAATGTGAAATTATTTTAATCACATTAGTCCCGTGAACACTTCTAAATAATCGCTGAAACTTCAAAAAGAGGAAAGTACACGTTTAAAATGAAAAAATATATATTAAAATTATATAATTAATTATAATTTGTTATTTGCCCAACGCCTTAGATACCATTCTTCACTAATCATGGCCTCCTACATAATAATCTACCTAGTACACGTATCGATTCTAAAATCCAAGCCATGATATCTGATTATATGAGGACTTATTTTCAAGATATTTTCTTCTATATAAACGAAATTTTTAGTTATGGTCATGGATGAAATTACGTATGGTACTTGTGAGCGTGATCTTTATTGCGCTCGTGTAATTTAAGCACGAGGTGTCAGCCGAGTGCTTAAATCTCTCCACTAGCGCAATAAAGATGCACTTACCTCACAAGTACCATAAATAACTATTTCATCAACCTCAGTCACGAATTAACAACTTTATCTTCGTTTTACTTTCGACATTTTTATGTCTTCACTTGTGAGATACAATATGCTGACTGCGGGCACTGCGGCTGCAGTATTTGTCCTGTTGCGTTGAATGGGGAGGAAGCACGTAACATAGGTGATCAGGAGTCAAGGCTAATGCAACCAAAATGACAATCCTGCAAAACTCAATCGAATTCCATAAGCAATCTGCAGTAGGTTCTCGAGTATAGACTACGTCTACACCTTAAAAATGTCCGTTCATAAGCAGGAAAGGGCAAAACTGGAACAAAAAGTAGAACATTTCCTTAAAAAAACAACCAAGAGACAATAAAAAACCGAAAAATGGAAAAAGTAAATATAAAATAAAAGTATGCTCTATTAGTTCGTGTTGAAGTGAAACAAGTTTCTTGTATTGTATCCTTCATTATTGTGATATATCAGACGAGATTGTGTGCATTCGATGTGGGTCTCTGGCGTCTCGTCAGCCCACGTGAGTTGTGTGGATATAAAGGAAAAAATTCAGACGGTGTCAGGAGGAGTTCCTGGGAAGCTCAGTTGGTAGAGAGCTGATACGTTCAAACAGAGATCCCGGGATCGATACCCGCCCCGGAACAATTGTTCCCTTGGAATTATTCAAATCTGCTTTACAGGGAACTTTACCTGGAAAACTAGATTTGCAATTGAGGTTAAGTCTGGGTAGCGCACTGGCCATTCAACAGGGCATCCTCTTGCAATCCACCCTCAAGGAAATGCTGTATGAAATATTCCACGAACTCCATTCATGAAGTGCCGAAGCAGCATACTACTGCAGCCATACACGGAATTTACTGACAAACTCATAAATTAAGTCTTACTGAACTTCAGTTCCTTATATCAAATTACTCATTATAAAACCGTTCACCAGTTCTGCACGCCATACATGGAAATTACTGATAAACTCATAAATTAAGTCTTACCGAACTTCAGTTCTTTATCTCAAATTACTCATTATAAAACCGTTCACCAGTTCTACACGCCATGCACGGAAATTACTGATAAACTCATAAATTAAGTCTTACTGAACTTCAGTTCCTTATCTCAAATTACTCATTATAAAACCGTTCACCAGTTCTACACGCCATACACGGAAATTACTGATAAACTCATACATTAAGTCTTACTGAACTTCAGTTCCTTATCTCAAATCACTCATTATAAAACAGTTTACCAGTTCTACACGCCATACACCGAAATTACTGATAAACTCATAAATTAAGCCTTACTGAACTTCAGTTCCTTATCTCAGATTACTCATTATAAAACCGTTCACCAGTTCATACACGGAAAATACTGATAAACTCATAAATTAAGTCTTACTGAACTTCAGTTCCTTATCTCAAATTACTCTTTATAAAAGAGTTTACCAGTTCTACACGCCATACACAGAAATTACTGATAAACTCATACATTAAGTCTTACTGAACTTCAGTTCCTTATCTCAAATTACTCATTATAAAACAGTTCACCAGTCCTACACGCCATACACAGAAATTACTGATAAACTCATAAATTAAGTCTTACCGAACTTCAGTTCCTTATCTCAAATTACTCATTATAAAACCGTTCACCAGTTCTACACGCCATAAACTGAAATTACTGATAAACTTATAAATTAAGTCTTACTGAACTTCAGTTCCTTATATCAAATCACTGATTATAAAACAGTTTACCAGTTCTACACGCCATACACCGAAATTACTGATAAACTCATAAATTAAAACTTACTGAACTTCAGTTCCTTATCTCAGATTACTCATTATAAAACCGTTCACCAGTTCATACACGGAAAATACTGATAAACTCATAAAACTTCAGCTCCTTATCTCAAATTACTCATTATAAAAGAGTTTGCCAGTTCTACACACCATACATAGAAATTACTGATAAACTCATAAATTAAGTGTTACTGAACTTCAGTTCCTTATCTCAAATTACTGTTCAAGTTCTACACGTTCCGAAATTTATCATAAATTAAGTCTTACTGAAATTATCTCAAATTTATAAAACCGTTCACCAGTTCTACACGCCATACACGGAAATTACTGATAAACTCATAAATTAAGTCTTACTGAACTTCAGTTCCTTATCTCAAATTACTCATTATAAAACCGTTCACCAGTTCTACACGCCATACACGGAAATTACTGATAAACTCATAAATTAAGTCTTACTGAACTTCAGTTCCTTATCTCAAATTACTCATTATAAAACCGTTCACCAGTTCTACACGCCATACACCGAAATTACTGATAAACTCATAAATTAAGTCTTACTGAACTTCAGTTCCTTATCTCAAATTACTCATTATAAAACCGTTCACCAGTTCTACACGCCATACACGGAAATTACTGATAAACTCATAAATTAAGTCTTACTGAACTTCAGTTCCTTATCTCAAATTACTCATTATAAAACCGTTCACCAGTTCTACACGCCATACACCGAAATTACTGATAAACTCATAAATTAAGTCTTACTGAACTTCAGTTCCTTATCTCAAATTACTCATTATAAAACCGTTCACCAGTTCTACACGCCATACACGAAATTACTGATAAACTCATAAATTAAGTCTTACTGAACTTCAGTTCCTTATCTCAAATTACTCATTATAAAACCGTTCACCAGTTCTACACGCCATACACGGAAATTACTGATAAACTCATAAATTAAGTCTTACTGAAAGTTCCTTATCTCAAATTACTCATTATAAAACCGTTCACCAGTTCTCTCACGGAAATTACTGATAAACTCATAAATTAAGTCTTAAAACTTCAGTTCTTATCTCAAATTAGTATAAAACCGTTCACCAGTTCTACACGCCATACACCGAAATTACTGATAAACTCATAAATTAAGTCTTACTGAACTTCAGTTCCTTATCTCAAATTACTCATTATAAAACCGTTCACCAGTTCTACACGCCATACACCGAAATTACTGATAAACTCATAAATTAAGTCTTACTGAACTTTAGTTCCTTATCTCAAATTACTCATCATAAAACCGTTCACCAGTTCTACACGCCATACACGGAAATTACTGATAAACTCATAAATTAAGTCTTACTGAACTTCAGTTCCTTATCTCAAATTACTCATTATAAAACCGTTCACCAGTTCTACACGCCATACACCGAAATTACTGATAAACTCATAAATTAAGTCTTACTGAACTTTAGTTCCTTATCTCAAATTACTCATCATAAAACCGTTCACCAGTTCTACACGCCATACACGGAAATTACTGATAAACTCATAAATTAAGTCTTACTGAACTTCAGTTCCTTATCTCAAATTACTCATTATAAAACCGTTCACCAGTTCTACACGCCATACACGAAATTACTGAAATTGAACTGTTCCTTATCAAAACTCATAAAAAATTAAGTAAGTCTTACTGAACTTCAGTTCCTTATCTCAAATTACTCATTATAAAACCGTTCACCAGTTCTACACGCCATACACCGAAATTACTGATAAACTCATAAATTAAGTCTTACTGAACTTCAGTTCCTTATCTCAGATTACTCATTATAAAACCGTTCACCAGTTCATACACGGAAAATACTGATAAACTCATAAATTAAGTCTTACTGAACTTCAGTTCCTTATCTCAAATTACTCATTATAAAACCGTTCACTAGTTGTACACGCCATAAACTGAAATTACTGATAAACTTATAAATTAAGTCTTACTGAACTTCAGTTCCTTATCTCAAATCACTCATTATAAAACAGTTACCAGTTCTACACGCCATACACCGAAATTACTGATAAACTCATAAATTAAGTCTTACTGAAAAGTTCCTTACAGATGATTATAAAACGTTCACCGGTTAACATTACACGGAAATTAAGATAAACTTATTAAGTCTGAACTTCAGTTCCTTATCTCAAATTACTCATTATAAAACCGTTCACCAGTTCTACACGCCATACACGGAAATTACTGATAAACTCATAAATTAAGTCTTACTGAACTTCAGTTCCTTATCTCAAATCACTCATTATAAAACAGTTTACCAGTTCTACACGCCATACACGGAAATTACTGATAAACTCATAAATTAAGTCTTACTGAACTTCAGTTCCTTATCTCAGATTACTCATTATAAAACCGTTCACCAGTTCATACACGGAAAATACTGATAAACTCATAAATTAAGTCTTACTGAACTTCAGCTCCTTATCTCAAATTATTAAAAAAACCATACACACAAATTACTGATAAACTCATAAATTAAGTCTTTCACTGATAAACTCATAAATTAAGTCTTAGTCCTTATCTCAAATTACTCATTATAAAACCCAGTTAAATACCATACAGAAAATACTGATAAACTCATAAATTAAGTCTTACTGAACTTCAGTTCCTTATTATCTCAGATTACTCGGAAATTATGAAAACCATAAATTAAGTCTTACTGAACCAGTTCATAAAACACAGGAAAATACTGATAAACTCATAAATTAAAAGTTCTTACTGAACTTCTGAAGCTCCTTATCTCAAATTACTCATTATAAAAGAGTTTGCCAGTTCTACACACCATACACAGAAATTACTGATAAACTCATAAATTAAGTCTTACTGAACTTCAGCTCCTTATCTCAAATTACTCATTATAAAAGAGTTTGCCAATTCTACACACCATACACGGAAATTACTGATAAACTCATAAATTAAGTCTTACTGAACTTCAGTTCCTTATCTCAAATGACTCATTATAAAACCGTTCACCAGTTCATACACGGAAAATACTGATAAACTCATAAATTAAGTCTTACTGAACTTCAGTTCCTTATCTCAAATTATTCATTATAAAACCGTTCACCAGTTCTACACGCCATAAACTGAAATTACTGATAAACTTATAAATTAAGTCTTACTGAACTTCAGTTCCTTATCTCAAATCACTCATTATAAAACAGTTTACCAGTTCTACACGCCATACACCGAAATTACTGATAAACTCATAAATTAAGTGTTATTGAACTTCAGTTCCTTATCTCAGATTACTCATTATAAAACCGTTCACCAGTTCATACACGGAAAATACTGATAAACTCATAAATTAAGTCTTACTGAACTTCAGCTCCTTATCTCAAATTACTCATTATAAAAGAGTTTGCCAGTTCTACACACCATACACAGAAATTACTGATAAACTCATAAATTAAGTGTTACTGAACTTCAGTTCCTTATCTCAAATTACTCATTATAAAACCGTTCACCGGTTCTACACGCCATACACGGAAATTACTGATAAACTCATAAATTAAGTCTTACTGAACTTCAGTTCCTTATCTCAAATTACTCATTATAAAACCGTCCACCATTTCTAGAAATTTGACACAAAGTTACGGAAACACACTGTATATTCAACTTCTTGTAATAGATATAAATTACAAGTAAGAGTGCAATGAACTTCAAGACTAAGGATGACATTTTTTGTAAGAAGGTGCATTTATGTCGGTAAATGCGTTGCTCTTATTAATCTATGCCTGCCTTTTATACACAGTAATAATTACGCTCCGCAAGTAGCTGTAGGACAGCAAGCTCATTCATTCAAATGTAATCTTGCAAATCCCTTTCTCGCAGACATCCACTGACTACGAGTTAGGTACAAATTACACGAGGTCCTACCAATTAAACCAGATTCAAGATAGAATGGCACCGCCTGAGGTGATGTATGATATTTCCCACCGCAGTAAAGGAGAAATCACGTTTTGTATTGCATGGAAATGAGAAAGACATTATTAAGTTTAAGAAATAAGTTAACTTAAGAATAACTGTAACTTCTTTTTGCTTTTAGTTCCTTCCTTTTTCTCTCTCATTTTCGTTGTAATATATATCGTTTTTATTACTTGTAAAATATAAAGAAGTTTAACTTCTTGTGCGAAGTAAGAATAGCCATCTTACGTCTCATATCTTTCTTCAACCAAGTTAGAAACACGATTTTACAGATTCGGTAAAGTAGAATTTCACTACTAAAGCTCAAATATTTCTCTGATTATATCTATAAATTAAGGTTCATATCCTATTGAGGTAAAAAGTAATTAATTTTGAAAATTTGTTCTGAAGTATTTGAAAATGTTGAGCAATGATACGTATAAAATATTTCAAGTTACATTTCTAAATAATTGATTAAATGGCGATCTTACTCATGTTAATTGTGTAAGCATGTGCGGCTTACAGTTGTTTCGGTGCTTCTTCACACCATCCTCAGAGCCTACTAGATCCCGGCGTCATCTCGAACTTCGCTGTCTCTTGTGTGAGTGCGTTCGATTGTTGAAAAGTGTTGAAATGTGGTGTCAAATAGTGTGTGTGTTCTAAAATCGATCTGTGTGTTGAGAATTTGATCAGGGTGTGTTTTAGTGTGACTGTATATTTCATATTGCTCTAGCGTGTTGAGTTTCTGGCTTTTTGGGTTGTATGTATAGAATTTCCATGTCTGTATTTATGTTACTGCATGTGTGGTTAGCACTAGTTATGTGTTCGGCATATGTAGATGTATTGTGTCCTCTGCTTATTGCTTTAATGTGTTCTTTGTATCGAGTTTGGAATGATCTGCCTGTCTGTCCAATGTAGAAACTGTCGCAACTATTGCATGTGAGTTTGTATACGCCTGTGTGGTTGCATTTATTTGTTTGCGTTGTTTGTGTGTTGTGATGTCTTTGTAGCGTGTTTTCTGTTCTGTATGCTACACGACACAAACACAAGATCACAAGAAATACATCACACTAACATACGAAAACAAAAACACACACAAGATCGTATCCTAATTCAAAAAACAGAAATACAACATAGTAAATATCGACCTGGGACGGGATCGAACCCGCAACCTCAAGCACAGAAGGCCAGCGCTACAAAATACCGAATATAGAACAGACAAATCAAGACGTAAGATAGGAACGTAGCCTTTACCTACGCTCTTTAATATCTTTATTGATAATGTAAAAGTGAAGTACTGTAGTTCCAGGGATTAATCTAGGAGATGTTTTTTTTTTTATATTTTAAAGCACACAGATGACCAAGTGATCATTCAAGATAATAAAAATTTACAGGTAACAGTTTTTAACGTCAATAAATCAGTAAATAATACGATTCTAAAATTCTCTATTGATGTAACTGAAATTATGGCTTTTAAAGGAAATATCCAAGTTAGATCTAAAATAGCATTACAATATCGAGTTTTAAAACAAGTTGCGCATTTCAAGAATATCGGCTGTGAAATAACTTAGGAGCAGGGTAAAGAAATGTCATGAGGCCCATCAGTTAAAATGTAATGTCGGTAATGTCGAGGGCTATTCCGGGCAGATCCGTGGGCAGTAACCGTTGTCGCCATTGCTTCAACGAGATAGAAGCTCTCGTCCGCCCACGTTATTGGATCTTGCCCGCATGGTGAGACATTACGCAATGCCAGACATCACAAAATCAGATCTGCAATCGCTAAAACTCTTCGCGACAAGGGATATACCACCTTTGAAGAAATCCATGGTCTATCGGAAACAGGAAGCAGTCAGCGAGTTGATATATTAGCCTTTAACAATATAACAGACTATATAATAGATTCTACTATCCGTTTTGAATTGAATACAACTCAACCGGAAGATGTCAACAATGAAAAGAATCAAATTTATGGTCTAACTGTTCCTTATTATTTATATATGTATAAGTTACAAACTATTGAAATTATTGGATTATTAGTGGGTGCTAGAGGCACGATATATAAAGGTAAGGGTATCCCCGTAACATGCCATGAAGGCACTTGGGGGGCATGGAGGTAGAGCACCATGCTTTCCATGACCTCGGCACTAGAATGAGGTGGTGTGGTCGGCACCACGCTCTGACCGCCTTTTACCCCCGGGAAGGACCCGGTACTCAATTTTATAGGAGGAGTGAACCTCGGGGCCGTTCTGAAAGTTTGGCAACGAGAAAAAATCCTGTCACCACCGAACACCGGACCTTCCAGTCCGTAGCAGCTGCTCTACCAACTGAGCTACCCGGCCGCCTATATATATTACCGTAATTTCTGCAAAGAGTTCAATCTTGAATCCTCTTTGGCCAAGACTGTTACTTTTACAGCTCTAAAATATTCAATCTATCTTCCGAGAAATCACATATACAATACTCGTAAATTTGACCACATAACGCCATCTTTGAAGTTCTTTCTTGGGTCCGCCTAAAGGAACGTAGAACAGCACATTCTTTATCTGTTCTGTTTAGAATATTATTCACTTCTACTCCTAAATATCTGAGAACTCGCTTTGAATATCTTACAACGTTACGGAATCAACATCAGGCCTTATTATCCATTCCTTGTCACCGCACCTCTTTCTATTCATCCTCTTTCACCGTGTCAGTTTGTCGCCTGTGGAACTCCTTACCTCGTCATGTCAGGGATTGCCGAACGGTTAATCACTTTAAATTAAGAATTAAGAATTACATACTTTTACATGAAATTGATTTGTGAGTGTTAGCTGATTTTTATAGGTCATTCTGTGTGTATATAAATTGTCATTTAGGCCTATCATAAAGTAGCATTAGGGTATCAATTGTAAATAGCTTAATTATGTATTATGTTCAGTTAATATTTAATTATAGCAAGTGTAAGCTTCTTAATGTACATGAAAATGATTTTTTTTATTTAAGTATGACTTTCCTATTTTTGTCATTGTTTCATTATGTATTTTACTTCTGGTAATGTGGAAGAGAAGGCCTCATGGCCTTAACTCTACCAGAATAAATAAATAAATAATATATACAGGGTGATTCACGAGGACTTACCGCCACTTACGGAGCTTATTTCCGAAGACATTCTGAGAAAAAAATGTCATATAAACATGGTCCTAATCTCAATATTTTCAGAGTTACAATAATTTGAACGTGTTAGTAAAATACCTTTATTCTTCAGTTTTAAGCGTGAAAGAATAATACAGACAAAGAATGAACTATTCAGTAGTATTCTGAAGCTAAAAATGTGTTGTAAATTCCATAGTTGCTTTGTACATATTTTTTTTTTCCATTTTTAAAGTACAAAATTCTATTTTTTTAATGCATTTATCACAACTGTAACAAATCACGCCACTCTTGTAAATTCTTCAAGACTCTACATTAGGATGCATAATTAAATTGTAAATAATCAAGTTCCTAAAATCGTGTGATTTGTAACAATGTTTTTGATAAGTGCGTAGGAATGATGTCATTTTTAGATACAAATTGAAAAACAAAATCTGTATTATCGCCGCGTTCTCATGGTTAACATTCGGCAGGTCTTTGAGCGGCCTCTTGCATAACATACGGCAGTTCTTTGAAATTTAATTGTATTATTGTTTTGAATTTCTTATGTCGCCGCTCCAATCACTCGCCTCAATTTCAATATTGCAATCAATAAGTTGCTTCCATTAATCAATGACACCTACTTGTCTAATCCACGTGGACTAAAACCGAGGTTGCAATGTCTTGTGCTGAGGACGAACATTAAAGTATGTGATTAAAAATTATTATTAAAAGTTATTATAAAGAGTTAAGAATGTCAACGTACTCGTATATTTAACAATATAACAAACTAGTGCTTATTGTTATCGAGGAAGTAGACGTGACAACGTGACACTTTGAGTGAAACCTACAGAGCAACAATCGGTCGGCAAAATTATGTTTTAAAAGCACACCGCACGTTATTGTATGATGCCGACATGTTAAGTATGAGGCCACGGCGATTATAGAAAGAAAAATTAACACATTTTTAGCTTCAGAACACTAGCCAATTAAAGAAATGATATTTCTGAATAGTTCATTCTCTCTTAGTAGCATTCTTTATGCTTAAAACTAAAAAAAAAAAAGTATTTTACTAACAAATTCAAATTAGTGTAACTCTGAAAATAGTGAGATTACGACACATGTTTATATGCCATTTTTGCTCAGAATGTCTTAGGAAATAAGCTTCGTAAAGGATGGTAAATCCTCGTGAATCATTCTGTATAAAGTAAATTAATAACACAATAATAATTATATTTATCACGGAAAATGTTTAATAAAATTGTACGCATTTACTAATAATTGTATATTTGGTATACTTTGTCCTTCAGGGCAACCCCTATTTTAGGGGACGTTTGTTTAAGTAATAATATAACATCAATAAAGAAAGCTAGAAAAGTAACTCCGTTGAGATTTTATAATGTTTTGACATTTCCTCTATTATTGTATGGCACTGAAACATGACAGAAACAAAACAAGTTTCCTGTATAAACAATTTGATAATTGTAGAAATGAGAATCTTACAAGCAGTGCAAAGTTGCATAAGGAACGCAAGAATAAGGAATAAAGATATTAGAGCAGAATTGAATATAACAGAAAAAGCACTAGCAATAACTAGCATATACAAATAAATTTGGAAGCCATATACGTACAGAAAGAATGTCAGAAAATAGAATTCCATATAAAAGTGTTAAAATACAATCCTTCTGGAAGAAGTAGTCATGGGAGTCCAAGGCTATTATTGATGACTCTGTTAAGTTTTATTAGGTTTTTTTTTTCAGTAGGTTATTTTACGACGCTTTATCAACATCTTTGGTTATTTAGCGTCTGAATGAGATGAAGGTGATAATGCCGGTGAAATGAGTCCGGGGTCCAGCACCAAAAGTTACCCAGCATTTGCTCATATTGGGTTGAGGGAAAACCCCGGAAAAAACCTCAACCAGGTAACTTGCCCCGACCGGGAATCGAACCCGGGCCACCTGGTTTCGCGGCAGACGCGCTGACCGTTACTCCACAGGTGTGGACAAGTTTTATTAGGTTATGAGCCCAATATGCAATGGAAGAAGAAGATATTGATGATGATGGTGATTTTTTTTGATCTATTCAAATTCTACACCCGCCCCAGCACGAGACAAGTTCTTCTTTTCCTACAAAACACCTTCTGACGTAAAGTCAGCACTAAAGCGCATCAAGTCAAAATCACAAGGAGTAGACAATATAAATATAGTTCTGAACAAAATTATGGACATAATTCTTCCGACACTAACCCATATATTCAATGCATCCATAATGACTTCACACTACCCAGACATATGGAAAAAGGCTATTGTTCGTCCCCTTCCTAAAATTAAGCTACCTGTAATACCTAATGACTATAGACCAATTAGTATTCCTCCTGTTCTCTCAAAAGCTTTGGAACGAATTGTGCACAAAAAATTGACAGATTACCTCAATACTCACAATATTCTTGACCCTTACCAATCAGGCTTCAGAACGGGACACAGCACATCGACTGCACTGCTTAAAGTGACTGAGGATATACGTGAAGCTTTAGACAAAGGACAGATCACAATATTAACACTTTTAGACTACTCCAAAGCCTTCGACACTGTAGATGTTGACTTACTAATTGCAAAATTAAGAGCACTGCATTTTTCTGATAATGCCTTAGCGTTGATGGACTCCTATCTTCGTGAACGCCACCAGTGCGTATCTATTAATAATCGTTATTCCACTTGGCGTACCACGAAGACTGGCGTACCACAAGGCTCTTTCCTAGGACCTATACTATTTTCTATTTATATTAATGATATTTCTTCTTATCTAACATCCTGCCGACACCATATTTATGCTGACGACATACAAATCTATCTGCATACTCGACCTAACTACATAAATGACGCTATAATTAAAGTTAATGATGACTTGAATTCTATATCCATATGATCGAAAACGCACGGACTTTAAATGAAAGTAAATCACAGGCAATCTTAATAGAACATCAAAGATCGAAGTATGACAAACAAAATTTGCCACCGATAATTGAAAATAATACTACTATTCCGTACAGTTCGACGTGAAGAACCTTGGTATTTATATGGATTGTCACCTGGAATGGAATGAACAAGTGTATCACACTTCCAAAAAAATATTTTCTATTATTCACTCATTAAAGCGATTGAAGCACTTTCTTCCCGATAAATTAAAATTAATCCTTGTACAAACACTTGTGATGCCACATTTTGACTACTACGATATTATATTAAGTAACCTAAATTCAAATTTGAGCAGCAGGCTACAACGTGTGCATAATGCGTGCGTCCGTTATATTTGTAATATTCGTAAGTATGATCATGTTTCCTCGTCTTTCCAAACTCTGTCTTGGCTAAGACTAAGCGATCGACGAGCCCTGTATTCTCTTGTTCTCTTATTTCAAATTCTGCGCACCGCTACCCCAATCTATTTGGCTTCTCGTTTTCAAAATTTATCCGCATATCATCAGCTAAGTACAAGATCTCATCATAACAATTTACTCATTATACCCTACCGCAAGACATCTTTATATTCTTCATCCTATACAGTTTCAGTTGCTTCCGAGTGATATAAGGGGTTGTTGGACAATAACTTCATTTAGGTCAAAATTACATAAATTCTTACTTACCAGATTAATTGCTGGTTAATATTTGTTACTTATAATGAAACTAACATCTGTCCATTCTTATTATTATCATTAATTTCTCTAAAAAGATTTACAAAACCTCTAATGGCAATTACATTAATATTCTCATTATAGAAATATATTTTAGATTTATATATATATATATATATATATATATATATATATATATATATACATTTTTTCTCCCTGTAACATAGTCCTAGTAAGTTTATATTAAACTACTTTCCATCATTTTACTAGCTATCTCAAATATTAAATTAATTATAATTCATTGAATTAAATTAGCTCATAAATGAAGTTACTACTTTACCTTATAGGTTTATCTAAATTTAAATAAATATGTAGTCCACTAGTCGTTAAAACTGAAGAATGTTGCTGGAGAACCTTTTAAGTGTAGTGTAAATATTTGTAATTTAAATATGTATTGTATTTATTAAGGTTAGTTGAGTGGAAGAGAAGGCCTTATGGCCTTAACTCTGCCAGCGAAAATAAAACATTATTATTATTATTTATTATTATTATTATTATTATTATTATTATTATTATTATTATTACATACATACATACATGCATGCATACATACATGCATACATACATACATACATACATATATAGTATTCTGCCTACCAAACCAATCATTCTACAACCTTTTCTATTTTCTACTTCCACTTAGTCTCCTCATATGATCCATATATCTTAATGTCGTCTATCATTTGACATCTTCTTCTGCCACGAACTCTTCTCCCGTTCACCATTCTTTTCAGTGCATCATTCAGTAGGAATTTATTCTCAACCAATTACCCAACCAATTCCTTTTTCTCTTTCTGATAATTTTCAATATCACTCTTTCTTCATCCACTCTTTCCAACAAAACTTCATTTCTTATTCTGTCTGTCCATTTAACATGCTCCATTCTTCTCGATACCCATATTTCAAATGATTCTAGTCTCTTCACTTCGTCATAATGTGCATTTTTCTACTTCATACAATGCAACATTCCACACAAAGCACTTCACTAGTCTCTTCCTTTGTTCTTTTTCCAGAGGTCCGCAGACGTCATTCCTTTTTCTTGAAAGTATGTAAGTGAGATTAATCTTTCTTGCAACAGAAAATTAATGAAGATCTTTACCCTTACATATTTTTCTGAATTATATCCATAGGTCAAAATGTTGACGACGTTCCTTCGTTGAGAATACTCGTATAAAAACGGTTTTATGTTACCCTTGTTACAGTAGGTAACACGAAAGTTGATGAGGTGACCTTGTCTTATTTTATTCTTCTTTTCTCACCGTCATGTAATCCAACTATGTGCAAGCTTGTTTTAGTACGGCTATCTACACCGATGTCTCGTTGGTCGGTGATCAACCAAGCCGCCCCCATCTCACCCCTTTTACCCGTGCCAGTCTGCCCCTTGATTAAAGCCAGCAAACTAATCTAGACTTTTCGATATCAAAAAGCCAATGTTCCGTCTTGATTACTCCATCGAATGGGTTTGGGGGTGGAGGGGAGTTATCTCCATTTCTCTCTCTCACAAACACACTCTCCTCTCACTCTCTCACGTGGTGCTTTAACGCAACGATCCGATTTGTATAAAGTACTTCACAGCTCATCCTGAGTGCGTAGGAACCTAATCTCCAGTATACAACTTTATATTTTGCTAAGAGTTTTGTAACTGCAGAGAAGCTTTGAAAAAGAAGTGATGAAAGAGACTAAATCTCACTAGCTAAGAAGAAATTTTACCCTATATTACTGAGGATAAAACAACGTAGAACAACAGTGAAGCTGTTAATAGAGAGCATCCTTCAATACAGGCTGAAACATAAGTAATGTCATTAATTCCAGGGGGTTATTCTTTGACATAATTCAAACAAAAACATTAATATAATTTTGTTGCATTTTGCTTCTTTTCGAGACTATTACACTTTTACTATGTCACACTATTTTTGACCAATAAAACGGTACAATAGGACGTCTTTCAACCAATCATGGCTGCTTATCGCACAATTTTATCGCGTCCCTAGCATTTGTTTATTTTTATCACTACCCTAGCATTTGTTTCTTTGTTTGCCAACATTTCAAACTGCACTGGTCTGGACTTCAAAAAACAGAAAATTACAAACCACTCAAGTCGATGCACAGCACTTTCAAATATGACTCGCATTGGCATTCAAGAACAAGAATTTAATAAAGATTACTGGTCATAGCTATGCATCTTCCCTGAAACTCTATTTAGAAATAAATGAAGAGCACAGTTCGGAAATCCTGAATAAGTTGAGGGATACACCATGTACATCAACGAGTTCACTTCTTTTACGCACACGTCCAATATAACATCAATTGAACCACCAACCACTAAAACATTCAAATTTGAAAATTATACTTTCAATAATTGTTTCTTTTAAAATTATTCATGTTAAATTTTATTTCATTATCGTTAATTAAAACGTTTCTTGTTTATTTCATCATCCCTAATTAAAACTTTTCTAACACTTGTTTATATTATTTAGGTTATGTTTGTTATAGCTTCTGCTATATGATATTATGGATAGTCACGTATCAGAGATTATTTAATACTAAGATTTATTGAAAATCATCTGTCAAATGACGTTGATTACTGGGATCTGGATGATTGAAGTGGAATGCAAATGTTTTAATAAAAATGAAACTGAATCAACAAAGCCGCCTTGACTAGTAACCGTCCACAGGGTTCAATGAAGATTCCATAGTTGGCACAACTGATAACAAGAAAACAGCTACGTAATCATAACACACTACTCCCATCTAGCGTAATGTTCAGATGGTACAAAAATACATTTGAAGACAATTGTATTTTCGTAAGTCAAATTGTATTGGAGTACTTTGTTACTTCTAATCTTTATATAGTTTCTTCTAATCGTGTAATAGTCAATTAAATCCCAGCCGAGTTTTGATTTTCTCTAGATAAATCAAAACCTCTAGTGAGATTAGTGTTGATAAAAATTGGTTTACGCTATATGAAACATGTCATAGCGTGTTTTGGGAAAGTCCTCCATTTAATTCCCAATATGCTCAGTGAATTTAACACATTGTATTGTATTGTATTTATTAACATTCCATGGTATTCATACATGCTTACAGCTAGAATATGGAACAAGTCAAAAACTTAATACTATTATAAAATCTTAATTTATAGTCACAGTCTTATGAAATATATTTGAGATTTACAATATAGTCTACTAGTACAACACAGAGTTTTAGTATCAATTTCATGAAGTGTTATTGAATGTCATGAATTCAACTACAGAATAGAATGAGTAAGAAATTAGGTACTTCTTTAATTTGGCCTTAAATAATTTTATGTTTTGAGTTTCATTTTTATATCGATAGGGAGGCTATTAAAAGTTTTACTGCCATATAACGCACTCCTTTTTGATAGCACGATAGACTTGCCGATGGAGTATGAAAGTCATTTTTTGACGTGTATTAATGCTATGAACTGTTGAATTAGTTACAAAGTTTTCACGATTACATACGAGGAAGATTATTAATGAAAAGATATACTGACAAGCCATGGGCATTATTTGTAGTTTTTTGAAAATAGGCCTACACGATTCCCTATATTTGGCACCTATTATTATTCTAATTACTTTTTTGTAATAGAAATATATTGTTACTATCTCGGAATTTCCCCAGAATATTATTCCAAAACTCATTACAGAGTGGAAGTATGCAAAGTATATTGTTTTTAAGGTATTGATATTTACTATATTTTGCATAGATCTAATAGCAAAACAAACTGAATTTAATTTGGGGGTAATTTCTTTAATATGATTTTTCCAATTTAACACATTATCGATTTTTAAGCCAAGAAATTTGGTTGTTGTTGTTTCTAATAGGGATCTATTATTAATTATTGCGCTAGAAATTTGCGACGTTGAATTTGGACAGGATTTAAATTGAATTATGTTAGTTTTGTCGAAAGGAAAGCAAAAACGGGCAAAATTGTATGAAACTTTTGTTTGATAATTTAATACTAATTTATTGGCTGAGAACCAGTCACATATTTTGAAGAGAATTTCGTCTGCTGAAGATTGGAATGTGTTGGAGTTATTGGCTGTAATTACTATACTTGTTTCACCTGCAAATAATATGGGATGACCTACATCTCTTATTAGGGGGGGCAAGATCATTTATAAACACTAGAAAAAGTAGGGGACCTAATATTGATCCTTGAGGAATTCCATTATTAATAGTTCCCCATGTCGATGCAGATTTCATAGTTGTATTGATTTCAACTTTCTGTTTCCTATCTATGAGATATGAGTGAAACCATTGGTGTGCAACACCTTTAATTCCATAATAATCTAATTTATCCAGCAGCATTTTATGATCAGTGTATTATGATTATAAATGGTAGACAGAATTTTAGTTTTGTGTTTTAAGTAAGCAGAAATTTGATCCGAACAAATGTAAATTGAGGGGTTTGGGGGAAAAACTAGGCAGCTCCAATTTTTGTCATTTTTTAGTTATTTATGCACACAGGACAAAAAAAAACGCTCTATCGTTTGGTCGAAGAACCAAGTAGTTCCAAGAATTACATTCACAGTTTTAATGCATTTTGGACCTGCCTCTTCTGTTACATGCTTATTGATTGGCAGTAAGTTTTTCTTCATTATCTCGAAAAGTACTGAATTGGAACTGACTCGTTTTTCCCCCAAACACCTCAATTGTAAAATTCTTTTGCAGAACGAACAGTTACATTTGTTCTGATCAAATTTCTGTAAAGTGTAAAATCCCTTTGCAGAACGAACAGTTACATTTGTTCGGATCAGATTAATGTAAAGTGTAAAATTCCTTTGCAGAACGA
This sequence comes from Periplaneta americana, assembly GCA_025594305.2. Lineage (NCBI taxonomy): Eukaryota > Metazoa > Arthropoda > Insecta > Blattodea > Blattidae > Periplaneta > Periplaneta americana. Next base: position 160,497,128 of record JAJSOF020000005.1, on the reverse strand, counting down.
ACAGTTACATTCGTTCGGATCAAATTTCTGTAAAGTGTAAAATCCCTTTGCAGAACGAATAGTTACATTTGTTCGGATCAAATTTCTGTAAAGTGTAAAATTCCTTTGCAGAACGAACAGTTACATTTGTTCTGATCAAATTTATGTAAAGTGTAAAATTCCTTTGCAGAACGAACAGTTACATTTGTTCGGATTAAATTTATGTAAAGTGTAAAATTCCTTTCCAGAACGAACAGTTACATTTGTTCTGATCAAATTTATGTAAAGTGTAAAATTCCTTTGCAGAACGAACAGTTACATTTGTTCTGATCAAATTTATGTAAAGTGTAAAATTCCTTTGCAGAACGAACAGTTACATTTGTTCTGATCAAATTTCTGTAAAGTGTAAAATTCCTTTGCAGAACGAACAGTTACATTTGTTCTGATCAAATTTATGTAAAGTGTAAAATTCCTTTCCAGAACGAACAGTTACATTTGTTCTGATCAAATTTCTGTAAATTGTAAAATTCCTTTCCAGAACGAACAGTTACATTTGTTCTGATCAAATTTCCGTAAATTGTAAAATTCCTTTCCAGAACGAACAGTTACATTTGTTCTGATCAAATTTCTGTAAATTGTAAAATTCCTTTGCAGAACGAACAGTTACATTTGTTCGGACCAAATTTCTGTAAATTGTAAAATTCCTTTGCAGAACGAACAGTTACATTTGTCCTGATCAAATTTCTGCATATTTAAAACAGAAAACTAAAATTTTTTCAATCATTTATTATCATAGTACACCACTCTCTTAAATTGACTGAGCATATTGGGAATTAAATCAATGACTTTCCCAAAACACGCCATGAAATAATTAACATAAACCGATTTTACTTTTCTTAGAATGTAGGTTTTCACGACCGGCGTCGATAGGATGGGTATTTTCCGGGCTAGAGGGCCGAGGTCTGTCGGTGTTACAACCTAACGTTTCGTCCACTACTCCGGTCGACATTTTAGTGGCGTGCTACACGTGTGCGGAGAGATCGGAGTAGTCGACGAAACGTTTGGTTATAACACCGACAGACCACGGCCCTCTAGCCCGGAAAATACCCATCCTATCAATTTTACTTTTATCTCGAAAGGGAAGCAAAAACGAGCAAAAGTGTATTAAACCTTTTTGTTTGAAATATCTCGAAGAATAACCCTCTGAAATTAATGGCATCATTTACCGCTTCAGTCTGTATAGGCTGCTCTGATCATATTCACTAACGTCACTGATATTCTTCTTGTATTATGTGTTCTTCTAGACACACTACTGAACATTTTTTCACTCTTTATAGTTTCACTTTGTAATGCGACATCATTGTTTAGCGAACTCGAATCCAACACATTATCATACAATTATTACAATTTTGTTGTTTCTTTGGTGGTTGTGAAAAGTAATCGAATATGGAACGTTTACCAGATATGACACGCCACACATACTATAAATTTACTATTAATGTGTAATTTAAAATATCACATAATTATAATTTTAAGTCAAAATTCATGATATTTTACTGTTTAATTTATAAATATTGTATATGTAATTTTTGTAACTTGTTAACTGCATTCATATGTAGTATGTATACTTTCTCCTGGTTGAGTGGAAGAGAAGGTCTTATCGCCAGCTAAAATAAAACGTCATTATTATTATTATTATTATTATTATTATTATTATTATTATCATCATCATCATCATTATTACTATTAGTATTACTATTATTATCAACATAATAGTAATTTCTAAAAAAATTGTTCCGGGGCCGGGCATCGAACCCGGAATCTTTGGTTAAATTTATCAACGCTCTACCAACTGAGCTACCTGGGAACTCTACCAGACACCGATCCAAATTTTCCCTCTGCATCCAGAGACCTCAAAGTGGGCTGACAACCGTCATGCAACCAACGTTGGAAAAACTGGATCGGTGTCTCAGAGTTCCGGGTAGCTCAGTTCAGAGCATTATTATAAGTTTAACCAAAGATCCGGGTTGATGCCCGGCCCGGAACAGTTTTTTTCGATATTATTCAAATCAACTTTACAGGGAGTTATACCTGAAAGCTTGATTTGCAACATAATAGTAGTAGTAATAGTATTAATAATAATAATAATAATAATAATAATAATAATAATAATAATAATAATAATAATAATAATAATAATATTTTAGCTGTATACATGTCATAAATATTTGTGATTCACATTAAAGTATTGTTATTTCATTCGATTCGTACTAAATAGAGTTTATTTATAATAGTTGCGGAATTTATTTCACACGATAGATTGGAAATAACCATAGGCGTTGTGTATTGCTAGGTGAAACAACCTACCGAAGCGTGGTCATTTGAACGGCCATTCAAAAGTGTTCTAAAAGTTAGCCCAAAGTTTGGACGTTATACTAGATACGTGGCACCCCACCACGAGGCAAGGACTGAGAGGAGTTGAGGGGTTAAGTTCTCTGCCCCCCTCAACACACGTCTTCGCCATGCGCAAGGAACACGAGCACTTCTGTGCACACAGAAAAAAGAAAGGAATTACATTTTCATAATCAAATCATGTAACATTAAAGCCTACAAACAGATAAACTGCATCTAAACGAATTGATGTGATATAAGCTAACAGAATATACAAATTAATTAATAATTTCGATGCAGAACTCCTTCAACACATTATCGAATATGATGAAATGTTAAAGCTTGTTTACTGACAACTTTTAATTACGTACTGAGTTAATTGTTGAAACTTAACAAGGTGCTACAGCTTTGTTACTCGTTCCGGAATGATGTTTCAACAAATAATTAACACAGCTTGTAATTAAAAGTTATTAATTTAACAAGATTTAACGTTTCATCACACTAAAAAGAACTTCATACATCTGCAAATTATTATTATTATTATTATTATTATTATTATTATTATTATTATTATTATTCTTTGAAAGGGTGGAAAATTTCAAAGGATTTTGGAGCAACAGGAACAAATATTAATGACACTCAGGATGAAATTAAACACAGATTAAATATGGGAAATGCCTGTTATTATTCGGTTGAGAAACGTTTGTCATCCAGTCTGCTCTCAAAAAGCCTGAAAGTTAGAATTAAAAAAATAGTGATATTACCGGTTGTTCTGTATAATTGTGAAAATTGGACTCTCACTGTGTGAGAGGAACAGAGGCTAAGGTTGTTTGAGAATAAGGTGCTTAGGAATATATATTTGGGGCTAAGAGGGATGAAGTTACAGGAGAATGGAGAAAGTTACATAACGCAGAACTGCACGCATTGTATTCTTCACCTAACATAATTAGAAACATTAAAAACAGATGTTTGAGATGAGAAAGGCATGTAGCACGTATAGTCGAATCCAGAAATGCTTACAGAGTGTTAGTTGGAAGGTCAGAGAGAGAAAAAGACCTTAGAGGAGGCCGAGACGTAGATGGGAGGATATTTTGTAACATGGTACAGTACTAAGGACGCTTTGGGAAAGGTATTTTATGCAATTCTGGTAATTAACTTCTCCTACTTTACTGTTTGGTTAACCTGTGATAGTTCCAATGCATTGTTGTGATTATTTGAAGCTTTCCTGTAACAAATTTCTTGATTTTCGTGGTGGCATTATGGAAAGAGGAAAGAATTGATAACATTCTTCATTCTGGTAGGTTAAGCCACAGAAATGTTGCAGCAGACTGGACGAACAGTTCTCTGGACATTGGATTGGTCGGCGTGGACCAGTAGAATGATTTTGAGCACCTACATGACCACCTTTCCATTCAAAATTTCAAAATTGCATTCAAAATGCATATGGAAGATATTTATATGTTTCCAGACTTTTTATTCACTCTGTAGATCGATTTCCTCATTTAATGAATTCAAGTTGCTAAAGAATTTAATTAATGGAGAGTTCATATCGAGCACATCACGTCAGAAGGACTATCATTATCACAGCAAACTTACATTAGAATCATTTAAATACAGAGTAATTTTTCATATCCGTGTCTACTTAACACGGTACTTTCGTTGATCCTTCCTCATGTCCATTGCAATAATTTTCAAACATAAATAAGTTCGATTAAAAATATTTCAGTAACGCTGCATTTATTGATGCGTCCTTGTGGTATGATGCTCTCGATATGAAATACGTTTCCCGATCTTTTGATATTAAATTGTCACGTGTGTCGTCGAATTTAAAACTCCAGTAATAGTTAATCTTATAGCCTGCTAGTAGGGGCGAGTTGGATAAAACAAGATACTTAGCGCGAAATAGCTAATATCTTCGAGATCACTGAGAGGAATAAGAAACAATTATTGTTTGTGAGTCCCTTAATGAATGTATTTTAATAAGTGATTTGGAAATTTGCTCTGTACCGCAATGTTTAAGAGGAAAATAATGTTTATTGAAAGTTTTTAGTGTCGTTTTGCCAAACTGGTTGGGTAAAGCGGGATAGTTATATAAATCAATTCAAATTGTTGTAATAATAATGTCACAAAAATTGCACGCAAAACATGAGTGTGAACAAAAGAAATCATTTCTATGTCAATTTGTACATTATATTGCTATTAATTATTATAAATAATATAATTATTCAAATTGAGAAATGTCCATTTACAAAATCTTCTGGATCTACGTCACTACACTCCTCGTGAGTCCATTCTTGGCACTGGGCACACAGGATACACTCCTCTTCCGATTTTGAATTTGAATTGAGGTCGTTGCAATAAATACATGCCTCATCTTTGTCCTCGTTTTCCTCCTCCTCAGAACTGTTTAAGGGATCAGTGGACCTAACTTTTCTTGAATTACTTTTCGAATTTTTGTTTTACAGAAAATTTATGCCATTAGGAATGTTCAGGATAACAGGCAGGGTTTCAAATTAACGGGTTACATCAAATTCTTGTTATGCAGATGACGTGAATATGTTAGGAGAAAATACAACAAACGATTAGGGAAAAAACGGAAATTTTATTGAAGCAAGTAAAGCGATTCGGTTTGAAGTAAATCCCGGAAAGACGAATTATATGATTATGTCTCGTGGCCAGAATATTGCGAAATGGAAATATAAAAATTGGAGATTTATCCTTCGAAGAGGTGGAAAAAAATTCAAATATCTTGGAGCAACAGTAACAAATAAAATGACACTCGGGAGAAATTAAACGCAGAATAATATGGGAAATGCGTGTTATTATTAGGAAGCTCTTATCATCCAGTCTGCTGTCCAAAAATCTGAAAGTTAGAATTTATAAAACAATTATATTACCGGTTCTTCCATGGAAGTGAAACTTGGACTCTCACTCTGAGCCCAGAGGAACATAGGAACAAAAGGGTGTTTGAGAATACCTTTATTAGGAAAATATTTGGGGCTCATGGGATGAAGTTACAGGAGAAGAGGAGAAAGTTACGAACAACACAGAACTTCACGTCTTAACAATTCTTCACCTAACATAATTAGGAACTTAAAATCCAGACATCTGAGATGGGCAGGGCATGTAGCAAGTCTGGGAATCCAGAAATGCATATAGAGTGTTAGTTGGGAGACCGGAGGAAAAAGACTTTAGGGAAAGATGTTAGATGGGAGGATAATATTAAAATGGATTTGAGGGAGGTGGGATATGATGATAGAGACTGGATTAATCTTTAAAGGATAGGGACCGATGGCGGGTAATTAGAAAGTATGGTTTATTGAGGGCGGCAATGAACCTTCTGGGTTCCTTAAAGCCATTTGAATGAGACAATAAATAACAGAAAATTTATTACACTTAGGCCTCCTGAGATTTCTTAGAGTTTAATTATTTCTTTTCCATTTTCTTGCCTTGTTTCCATAGCTCTACAAGCTCATTCATTTTTAAGGTGAAGAGGTCAAATTGCTGCCTTCCCTCGTCTACTATCATTATTTGTTGGTCCTACCTTATACCGAGTTTGGGGAATTTTCATAATAACAAGACACATCCTCTTATTTTTTGGCCAACCGTATGGTATCTCGTTTTGTCAGACCACGCGTTGAAATTTTAAAATATAAAGCACCGATAGTTACGAAGAAAGATATAGAATTTAACGAAACTACAATTGAAGACTAATGACTATAAAATTATTTCAAACACTTACCTATTGGCTGTTGAAGTTAAATTTCGTTATGAAACTTAAAAAAAGGAAAATTTTGGAAACACGGCGTTTTCTAAATTCTGATCCACACAACACACACAGGAGGGAATTCTCACCATGTAATGGCTCCCCAGTGAAGGGCTTGCGTATAGGAAGGGAATACATATCTCATTTGAGAGGTGGTAGCATTTTCCTACGAAATAAATGTGGTATCCTGGTTTGCAGTACCATCTTGTTTTAGTCAACTCTCCCCTATTAAATAAAGTCTGGCAGTCCATGGTGTGAAAAGGGGAGCTTCAAACCTTAATTTCCCTTGTTCAAGTTCTTTATTATTATAAGAAAGTGTAGACAGCACGACATTTCCTTTTATTAAGTTACTCAACATGTGAGGGAAAACAACATGTTGTAAGCCGTAGGTGGGGGAGAAACTGAACGCCCGCAATTATCCATCTTATTGCGAATTATAAGGTGTCGCAATTTGTGTTTCATTTTCCACTCGGTGAGGCAATGGAAGCGGAATCAAAGTCGAGAGGCTAGAGGGTAGAGGCCAGGCAATTCAGAAATGACATAGCAGCCAACCGGTGAATGACGCTCATTAAGGAGATGTCTCCGCCGAGCCAACGCGCCGCTCCGGGATTCAGTCTAGCGAGGAGCAGGGATCCTCGAGTCGTGCACTTGTTGTTGCTATTGACGTGCTCTTACAAGTATCCGCTTTACGCTCCGAGAGCTTCGTCATCTTCATCACCCGAGAGCAAGACAAGGCATGTATAAACAATTACGGCGTGGTACATGCTGTACACATCTCGCACAGCGAGTGGATCACATGTAGCGCTTCGAGTTTATTATTATTGCTGTAATTACTATTATCATTAGTAGCTCAAGTAGCAAAATCAGTGAACCCGGGTTCGGCACCAGGCAGAAGTGCAATTACAGTTACTGTATAGGAAGTTGCCACCGAAACTGTTAAGTTGGGTGAGCTTGGACTATATCTCTACCGAATGAAATGTCAGTGAACCAGAACGACAAACATGTACAGCCGAGTGTATGTATGTAAGTATTTATTCACACTGCAATGGGTATATACCGGTGGCAGTGGTAACTAATTACACTCAATAAACACAATAAAAATAAAAATACAATTAATAATAATACTAATAATTAATAATAATAATAATAATAATAATAATAATAATAATAATAATAATAATAATAATAATAATAATAATAACAGGAACATCCTAAATTAAATGAAGCACGATCAGTTAAAATAACATTTAAAGTAAATCTAATTTGTACCTTAAACCTATGTTCGAACTAAAACCCACGAGTATGATATGTTCATAGCTGCACAAGTACCTTTCAACATTACACTCATTTCGCTGTCACTCACTCACTGCATTGGAACTACGACACATTTCACTGATTCTATCCTGATTTCACTAACACTTCAAAAACATTTCACTGTTCAAATATTTTGCATTGCCACTATAAACTATAAAGCTTCACTGACAGGAACACGTTTCACTTACTCTTCACACTTCACTGACACAACATAATTCTTCACTGTTAGAACACTTCAATAACAAAATATCAATTACACCCTTTAAATACTGTGTATAATTATCGTCTATTAGTAAAGTCCTTAAACCTATTTTTAAATACATTTTTGGTTGTTGGTAAAGCCTTTAGTAAGTCTGTAGGTAAAGCATTCCAGTCCCTGATAGTACGATTGAGAAAAGAAAACTTTCCAGTGTCCGTTCTCTGTCCTCTTTCCCTCAATTTATAAGAGTGGTCGTTCCTTGAAGAGTAATTTGGCGGCTGCAACCTATTTTTTATTTCTCTCCAGGTAGTCTCGCCTCTGTACCACAGAGTGGTAACCAAACATATGCTCCAATCGTCCACCAGTGTTGCCAAGGCTTGTTAATGAAATTACCCATTTGTAATTCTGAAATTACCCTATTTTGCTCCAAAATACCCTCCGTTCCAAAAATAATCATAACGTAACATACCAATGTGAAATATTAAATAACAGGGCGTCATATAACATATTACGGTATGTTAAAATTTAAAAACTATTCAATTACCTAAAAATTTAAAAACTATTCAATTACCTAAACATACAATTACCATACCACACCTTACTTTTTATCACGTCTTTAATAGATTCTAAGGGAACTCATCTTCCATTCGCTTCTATCCCCTCCTTTCTAGCCATCAATACCACCAATGTTTGTTTCCAGTCTGTTCCTATGGGCAGTTTTCAAGTTTTTTAAGGCGTTAAATACTCTTTCAAAAGAAGCATTAGGAAAAGGGAGACTAACGAGGTGAAAAATAATTTCAGTGAATTTGAAGAAAATGGGAATATTTCGTCGACTTACAAGGAAAACATTTACGTCAAACTAAGTTTATGCACATATATTAATAATAATAATAATAATAATAATAATAATAATAATAATGATAATAATAATAATAGGCCGTAAGGCCTTCTCTTACACTCAACCAGGATTAAAACTTGCTTACATAGTTCAACATAAAACTGGATCAGAATTAAGTAATTACATTGATACAATTTAGGTACTCGTACATAATGAGATCAAAAGAGATAGTTACATAAAATTTACCTCATAAAATAAAAATAAACATAGTGGAATACATATTAATGTTGTTAGAATCAAATACGAATCACATAAAAACAGAAGCCGATAATTCAATAAAAAATGTACACAGTAGAAATAAAATAAACACATTAGTATACATACTAGTATTAGATTACAATTAAGTAGGATTTACATAATTAAACCAGAAACCGACAATTAAATAAAATGTACACAAAAAAATAGATTAGTAATAAAAAACAACACAGTGGGATACATATTGGCGTTAAGTGATAAATAATCACGATTTACATGATTACACAATAAAAATAAGAAACAAAAAAATAAAAATAAAGAAAATAAAAAAAATAAAAATAAATACAGTGAAACACATTCCATTAAATATTAGCAACGCGTTAGATCTGGCAACTCATCATAAGATATTTTTCTAATTTACATTTAAAGGTAATTAAAGTTCGGCAGCCCTTGACTTCAGGCGGCAGAGAATTCCAGTGACGAGAAGTAACAACAGTGAAAGATGAAGAATAAAGAGATGATGTGTGGAGTGGTATTTCTAGCGTGTTATCATATTGTGACCGAGTATTTAAGTTATCATACTGAGAAAGACTGTGGAATCGGACAGATAAGTAAGAGGAGTAGAGGTATGCAAAATTCGGTATAAGAGAGAAAGGGAATATAACTTTCTCCTCTAATTTAACCTGAGCCACAATAATTTATCGAAAGAAGGCGAAATGTGATCGTAGTAGCGGACATTACAAATGAAACGAACACGCGCATTATGAACACGTTGAAGTTTCTGGGATAAATCCACCCTGACATCTCTGAATAAAGCGTCACAATAATCGAAATGAGGCATAATAAGAGTCTGTACAAGCGTCTGCTTTAATTTAGCTGGATAGTGGTACAATCTTTTTAATGAGTGAAGAGTGGAAAATACTTTCTTGCATGTGTGTTTGATATGCGTGTCCCAGGTAAAGTTAGATTCAAAATGAACGCCCAGGTTTTTTTACAGTTGAACTGAATGGAATGATCGCTTTATTCAGAGTCACAGGAGGAAGGTTCAGCTTTTTAATATCGGGGATTAATCTTTTATTCGAAAATAAGATAGCCTGTGATTTATCTGTATTTAAGTTAATTCCGAATTGTTGAGACCAAGATGAAACGGATTCGAGATCTTTATTGAGTCTATTAATAGAGTCACTTAGTCTATCAGGACTGGCGGAAATGTATAATAGAACATCATCTGCATAAATATGATATCTGAAATATTTAAATGACTTGGCGATATCGTTAATATAGAGACAGAAAAGCAATGGACCCAATACCGAACCCTGGGGAAATCCTGACTCTACTGTCTGCCAGGAGGAGAACCGATTATTAAAGACAACACGCTGCTGGCGGCCAGTGAGGTAGGAGTGCATCCAGGTGATAGGGCTGTCAGAAAAATTTAACACTCGAAGTTTTATATAAGCCACTTTTTCAATAGTATTTTGTTTAATTAATGTGTTTTGTTGCAAACCGAAGATTTGTTGGAAATTTCATATCTAAAACTTCCCTCCAGTATTCTTCGTGAGGTGTAGGCGTATTTAAACGTTGAAGAGAAGGAACATAAGTGAAGTTGCGAGCAAAGACACAGCGAAGAAGTCCCAACACATGCCTCTCTTTATTCTCTTGTATACTGTACAGAATAGAGCTGGGGAAATAAATCACTAATTCAAATTTACAAATTATGAAAATATTGAATTACCCGAAAATACCCGGAATTTCTTAATACCCGTTAGAATACCCTCCGACCACAATTTTACCCGAAAATCGGGTAATTACCCGCCATTTGGAAACACTGTCGTCCACAGCAGAGGTCTGCATCGGACGTTTTCGCTCGAGCGCCAAATAGTTCATAGCATAATCCGATAGGTAGCAAACATGCATGATGGGTAAAATTGTCACGAGCGATAAATCCTCGAATGATATAAGCCGAGCGTTAGACATTCGTTCTTGTTACAGTGATGAACTGTGTAGTAACATCATATATGTTTATCATTTCAAAACTTTGCAGTGTTTAACTAACCTCTAAATAGTACAACTACAAAACTTGCTTTAAAATGTAATATAAATGTTGTAGGTAAATATCCCCCCCCACAGGAATGATTTTATTTTTGCCATATCTGATCGATGTTATTGAATGTATATGTAAATTATTATAAACGGAGAACACAATCACTATAATGCAAGAACTGTATCAAGTTTTCTAAGTAATAATAATAATAATAATAATAATAATAATAATAATAATAATAATAATAATTAGTAATAATAATAATCTAATAATTAGTGTATCAATCTTTGCGTCTGTAACAGTTGTGCAGTATGATTATTCGATTTATTATATTTTCTGTGACGTTATCTCTGTATTAATATTATTATGTTATTAATCTATTGCTATATCAATAATATTTTGTAAAACGTTTCTACATTGTCGCAGTATATAGGCGGAACACTATGTATGGACCTATCACATTATGTATGTGGTAAATCAAATATTGAATAATAATTAATTAGCAATAATATATATATCGAAGTTTTCCATACTATTTTATTCATAACTTCATGTTACTGTTTTGGTACGTCCCATTAGAAGTTTGTCATAAACGCAGAAAATAAAGCCTTATTTTTACCGTGTGAGCAAAACATATGTGTATCTTATCTGTCGCCTTCCATACAAGATAAGACATGTCGGTGAGATGACCTTGTACTGTGCTCCTATTTATTATGAGCGTATGACAACCGATCGTATCTCACTCGAGGGTGCGACACTCGACCGAGTTCAAGCGAGCGATTTAACTCCAATGCAGCACTCTGGTCCACAGAAAAAGAAGATAATAAACGAATAATATAAAAAAACAATAATTTGCTCTACTGGAGAAAGCTCTTTACAGCGTTTTATGTACAAGGATACAGAGCTGCATAAAGCTCAATGATGTGTAGCCTATTCCAAAAAAAAAAAAGAGTACGATATTTTTTTCGGATTATAGAAGAAAAATTACTTAATAGTTCAGAATTTATGGTGAAGAACATATTAACGACAGTGGTAAGAAAGTCCCTAAGAAATTGACTGGTAAAGACTGGAAATTCATTTTTAAACATTACCAGCAAAGATGAGGAAGATCAGGTCTTAGAAGGTATGCTATGTGCCAGTGACTTAAGACGTGTTGTAACAGAACTGGTGGAACATAGAAAGCACAGTACATACAGGGTGACTCAGGAGGAAAGCTATATGGTTTGAGGGGTGATAATATTGGTGATTCTGAACAAAAAAGTTTATATGAACAGATGTCCTGTTCTTAACACTTTCGGATAAAACTAATGGAAACAATTAAGAACGGGAAAAGTGCAGGTGATAGAAAATTAAAGCATTGTTACCTTATGTTCTATTTAAATGTGTATTTTTCTTTACAGAACACGTGCAGAAAGTTCACCATCAAACTCAATGCACTTTGCAGCTCTTGTATACAGCTGCTGTGTTGCTGATCTGAGCTGATTCGGACATTCCTTTACTTGAGTACAAGCATGTAAAATGCGAGCGAGAATTTCCTCCCTTGTTTCCACTTTGCGCTTGTAGACTTCGCTCTTAAGCCAACGCCACACCAGTAATCCAATGGAGTAAGGTCGGGTGACATCGGTGGCCAAGAAATGACTCCACCGTGACCGATCCAACGCCCAGGGTACGTTACATTGATCTTCCTAAAAACTAATTTCGTTTTGGTTGCATCTGCATGTGAGTGCTGCTGAAGGACATGAGACTGACGTACGTCATTTTCAAACAGCTGTACGTCAGATTCTGTTAAGAACATGGCATATGTTCATATAAACGTTTTTGTTCAGAATGTGAAAAATATTACAATATACAAAGTGTAGTGTTAATACAAATGCTCACAAATGGTTTAACTAAAAGCTTGTTTAAAATTTGTAGTCCCTGAATCCAATTTATAAATCATATAGCAATTACTTTGAAATGATTACAAAAAAACAATAAGTTCAATGTTAAAAATTTTGTTTTACAAAATTTGTAATTAAATTTTTAATCTCAACCATTGGGGCAAAATAAAAAGAAAAGATTTGATCAATTATCAGTTTATAGCAATCCATTAAGATAAATAAGTTTTACAAAGGTGTTTCCTGAGGTGATGAATTATCAAACTTTCAGGGATGATGGCGAAGGGCACAAGTATCAATTTGAGATATCTGGAACCAATTTCCTTTCATCAAATGACTTTTAGATTATTTTTCCTGGGGTAAAAAGAATTACAAGCAAAAATAGTTGTTCAACTGAAATGAAATAATTTTATTTCTCTGTATTTTACATCTTATTTATGTGCATTTATCTGTACATCTTACACATACTGTATTCATCTGACGTTCTTTTACCTTGTTTAATTACAGTATTCCATTCAGTGCTCTTTGGGGACAGGAAACTCAAGGGATGGGGACAGGAAACTATCCTTTTTATTTATTTCAGACAGCGTAATGTTTAACTGACATGGTCGGTCCTGATATGTATACGTCTGTAGACAGCTTATTACGTATTGTACATTGCAGTGTCCAGTCCATCAGTCCTAGTGAAATGCTTGCTTGTTGATCCAGAACTGCGAGCGGAATAAGGAGACCTAATTTTCGAATACGGATGAGCCAATGGGAAATGTAGACAATCTGACAGAATCATCAGGTACAAGTACCCATCTTGCCAAGACATTCTATTACCATCTTTCCACGACTAATTGCAAATGCTAAGGGAAGATCCGTGGCAAATGAAAATGAAAAAAAATTTTTTCCATTTCCACACAACTATTTTTGCTTATAAATTTACAGATTCAGTCATTTCCGGACCAGGGTTCCTGACCTCAAATTGAAAGATGGAGAATGCTAGGTTTGCCATCATCCCTGAAAGTTTGTAACACCACCTGCAAACATCCTGTATAAACAAGTATGCAAAATATTATAATATACAAAGTGTAGTGTGTATATAATACAAATGCTCACAAATGGTTTAATTAAATGCTTGTTTAAAATTTGTAGTGCCTGAATCCAATTCATAAACATACAGCAATTAATTTGAAATTATTACAAAAACAACCTAAGCTCACATAATAAAATATATATTCTTTTTTCTTTCTTTTTTTTTTTACAAAATTTGTAATTAAATTTTTAATCTCAACCATTGGGATATTATCACGAACAAGAAATTCTAAGATCAGTTGAGTTTATAACATTTTATAGCAATCCCGATATAATTTTTTTTTTTCAAGTTTTAAAAAAATGTGTATTTTGTGACTTAGGGTGTTTTAACAATACGCAATCAGCGAGTCAATTAGTGCTGTCTCAGCCTTTGTATTGACTGGGCATAAGGTCTTGAATTCGAATCTTGATAGAGATTTTTTTTTCTTTATTATGTAACTAGCTACATATCTGGAATCGCTCAATTTCCTTTCATGAAATACTTTTAGATTATTTTTCCTGGGATAAAGCGACCTGAGAATGATACAGACGTCTGACTTCCTGTTACATTCCAGTCGTGGATAAGTCAACTGACGTCTACTCACAAGAGGTCAAGAGTTTTTCTTCCTGTCTTTAGTATTTTAGTTTATCTTTGTTCAATTTCTTAGTATTCCAATTTTACTTTTGTAACTGTTTGCGTTCATACACATACCCCTTCTGTTGTCTATATCCATTACTCTACTTCTTCATTTCTTTTACTTTTTATTTTTATTCCTCAATCTCATTTTTATCCTCTTTACTCAATTCCCATATTCCTTCTTTCAAATCTATGTTCCTTTTTATTTATTTCTCCCATCACTTTTCCATGTTCATTTTTTCTCCATATATACTCCCTTCTCTCTTGTTTGCTATGTATTGTATATTCTTTTGTATAGTTCAACTACTTATTACGTATTGTACATTATTGTAGAGTCATCAGCGTAGCTCAGTCGGTAGAACTCGCTTGCTTGTTGATCCAGAACTGCGCTCGGGATTGGATTAGATTCATTACTCTGGTTGGATTTTACTGAGGTATTCCCCAATCATAAGACAAATATCAGGTAATCTATGACGAATCATCGGCCTCACCTCATCTCGCCAAGAAATTGTATTATTCTTGATTTGTCCCACATCTTAACGCATCAATGCTAATGTAAGATCCGTGGAATACAACAAATGAAATGAAAAAAAAAAATATATATTTTTGCACGATCATGATTTTTGCTGTAACCCTATTTACAGCTATTGTTGTCAGACCTTAAAATTTAGAATTCCCATACAGAAAATAGGAAAGACTGGAGAATGCTAGGTTTGCAATGAAAGACGTGCCCTTGGACAGAACACTATGTATCTATGTGTATGTATTTATTCACACTGCAAATGGGTATATACCTGGTGGCAGTGGTAACTAATAATTACACTCAATAATGACAATTAATGATAAACACAATTAATAAAAATACCATAATAATAATAATAATAATAATAATAATAATAATAATAATACAGGGAGCATCCTAATTTAAATTAAGCACGATCACTTAGAGTAACATTTAAAGTATATCTATTTTATATTTTAATCCTGAGTTCGAACTAAAACTCGGGAATATGATATGTTCATAATTACTTACTTACAAATGGCTCTTAAGGAACCCGAAGGTTCATTGCCGCCCTCACATAAGCCCGCCATCGGTCCCTATCCTGTGCAAGATTAATCCAGTCTCTATCATCATATCCCACCTCCCTCAAATCCATTTTTATATTATCTTCCCATCTACGTCTCGGCCTCCCCAAAGGTCTTTTTCCCTCCGGTCTCCCAACTAACACTCTATATGCATTTCTTGATTCGCCCATACCTGCTACATGCCCTGCCCATCTCAAACGTCTGGATTTAATGTTCCTAATTATGTCAGGTGAAGAATACAATGCGTGCAGTTCTGCGTTGTGTAACTTTCTCCATTCTACTGTAATTTCATCCAGCTTAGCCCAAAATATTTTCCTAAGAACCTTATTCTCAAACACCCTTAACCTATGTTCCTCTCTCAGAGTGAGAGTCCAAGTTTCACAACCATACAGAAGAACCGGTAATATAACTGTTTTATAAATTCTACCTTTCAGATTTTTTGACAGCCTACACAAATACCTTTCACCATTACACTCATTTCGCCGACAACTCACTAACTGTACTGAAACTACGACACATTTCACTGATTCTATCCTGATTTTACTAACATTTAAAAACATTTCACTGTTCAAATACTTCGCACTGTCACTATAAACTATAAAATTTCACTGACAGAAACACACTTCAGTTACACAACACACTTCACTGACACAACACACTTCTTCACTGATAGAACACTTCAAATAACAAAATACCAATTACACCTTTTTACACCTTTTAAATGGTATGTATAATATATTACCGTCTATTAGTAAAGTCCTTAACCCTATTTTTCAATACATTTTTGGTTATTGGTAAAGCCTTTAGTAAGTCTGCAGGTAAAGCATTCCAGTCCTGATAGTACGATTGAGAAAAGAAAGCTTTCCAGTATCCGTCCTCTGTCGCCTTTCCCTCAATTTATATGAGTGGTCGTTTTTTAAACAGTAATTTGGCTACTGCAACCTATTTTTTATTTCTCTCCAGGCAGGCTCACCTCTGTATGTTTTGAACAGTGAGCATAATCGAATTCGCGTTCTCCTGTCCGTGAGTGTGTCCCATTGTAAATAGTTTCCTTAATCTATCACAAAATATTTCAATATCCGGTAATTTCATCACTATACAATTTTGTTATTCTAGGTTTAATTTGTAATTCAGTAAATATAAAATATTCTTTGTTTTTCTATGGTAAATTATCTAGCTTTCATTAGTCAGGTAATCTTTTAGTACTTTGATTTTTATTGTAATTGTAATTGTAAATTTAATAATAATTGTAATTTTATTCTTCATATTATAGTTGGAATCTCCTGGTAGAGGGGCAGAGAAGGCCTGACTGTCTTATCTATATCAGGTTAAATAAATAAATAAATAAATAAATAAACACTAATATTAATTTTAATGGTGAATTATTACGACACACTTGACAGCCCGTTTTGAAATCTTTTCCAGTTTCTTATGAATCTTTTCCAATGTCTTAATGAACTAATAATAATATCATCAACATCTATAACAGTTACGGTGTACCACCATATTTCTCTATACTGGTTCAACCATAACTTTCTATAGATAGAGATAAGTTGTATAAACAAAAGCCGCCTAAATGAGGGTTCGATAGATCGGCCTACTAATCAATTCATAAAGAATAATAAGTAAACAAAACAATTTTGTGACACTTGGAAAGAAAAAGAAAAGACATTAAGATAAGAAAACGTAGGAAATCATTTACAATAAAAATTTTGTTGGGTACAAATGATTACTAATTATAGCTAAGGATGATTTTAATACGTGAGATCCTATGGCAGCAATCGTTACATCAGAAATTTTATATTGTTTAAGTTGATTTAAAGTTTCACGTGGGATCGTGCCACGGGCACTGAACATGAGCCCAAAAACTGTCCAATGTGTGATGTGGTATTGTGCTCCAAGATGCTGACAACAAGGCTCATAGATGACTTGTTTTTCACGACACACCTCTTGTGGCTGTTGCTCATGCATCTCAAAACGGATTGTGGGATCAAGAATGACACACTTATCCTTCTGCCGATCAATTATGATCATATAAGCACGTCTAGTAGAGCCATCAGAAGAGACGCAACCAATAAACCTCAGGAAGCATTCTGACGGATTGAAGCAGCGATGAGAGAACGAACCGTATTATGTCTGTTGATTCGGAGCAATTCTCCATGATGGCAGAAACCCAAGACGTGAGGAAGCGTTTCTTGCTCGTCGCATCTTCTGCAACGGGTTGAGTCAAGAGTTCTACCAGGGAGAGTACGTACAGGTATTGTATTACAGTTCATCTTAATGGCTTGCGTCCACTGACTGCTCGAAAGTCCCGTTTTGGTTGAGATCCACGAATTACCTTTCTTCCAGTGAGAATAGAAAACAACTCCCAAACCTTTACTTTTCAATTTGCCCCATTGATGAAAAGAATCCTCACGCAATGCTTTTCTTAGTTTTTGAGAAGAAATACGTTCAGAGCAATCGAAGGTAATTGGTAATTGTTTGATGCAATGTTCAATTTCGTTTGGAAGATTTCGAGTGGCTGCTACATGAGGGTTGTCAACGTGTAAAAGCCTTTGACAAATATTTAAGTGCTGAAGGTAAGCTTCCCACTGGGCTTTAAAGACTCGTAAACCTCGCAGTCTTCTTGCTGCATACAACATAGCATCCGCGGTGTCAGTAGGAATATTATATTATACAGTATTAATAACTATTATTTCATGGATACATCTGACTTTGCAAGAATACTGCCTTGAACAAGCTTTGGTTGTTTCTGGAATAAGCTAATTATAAGTTAAGTGATTTTGAATTTTGTAAAACAGCTCAATAAATTTCTATTTATTATTATGAAATAATAAACGAAGCAATACAAATTTAAATAATTAAAACATTTACTAATACAATCAGATTCGAGCTCCAAATACTTAGCATTAGCGAGGTCCTACCACACAGTCACGAAGCTTGGGGTGATTTTTTGCATTTCTCTCAATAGTTGCTAGCCGCTTGGAGCGCTGTGACTACTAGGAACAATAGACTGTGTGACTGCCATCGTGATCTAATACAGGCCGTAAGGCAGACCATGTGACTCGCTTAACCCGATCACGATGGACGGCGTTTCAACCATATAAATTAATTGGAATGCATAAAGAGTAACATATGTTTCTCTAAAATGTAGTGTAATTGCATTAATAAAATTTAAAACAATGATTAGGAGACACTTCAGACATAATTCCTTGCGAGTTAGGGTGTAATATTATTTTGGTGTGAAAATTACGTTGTTCGTATGTGTAATAGCTGCCTTTATTTCGATTAAATCTGTGGTGTTCGGGTAAATTAAGTCATTTTTTGTCCAGGTGGAATTTTGTTCCCCAGATCAGAAGTTAAATTATACAAGTGGGTGTGCAAAAATCAAAGAATACTAGCAGTTGATGTGTTTTATTTATGAAAATTATTTGTAATAAGCGTTCCAAGTTTAATTTTCATTTATCCGAACTCATTTTTACGACTTATCTCTCTTTACCCAAACACCACAGCGAAATTCTTGTTTCATTTACATGATTCAAAATTATTTAGACATGTTGAAATTATAGGTTATGTTTACTGTACCAGTTGCCCCTTTCTGTCTAATTTTAGTGGTCTCCAATGCCCTGCCATTACATATGTATGTTATGTCATATGGAAATTATAGGTTATGTTTACTATATTTAACTTATATTCCTATATTCGCAATTATACATTATAATTAAACATAATGTCACGTATGACACCCGTCACATTCTATTTGTCTGTATTTTAATACTACAATTGAGTACTGAATTATTGTATTTATCTACTAAGAGACGAAGTAACACAATCGTACGTGCACTAATTTCATAGGAGTGGTATGGTAAATTTTCTGTCTACAATTAAGGAAAGTAGACGTGCTAAATTAAAATCGTAATATAAATTCGTTTTTATTGAACCTCAAAATAGTTCCTATTCTAAACTTGAAATGTTGACGCGAACAGATTATGTTAACATGTAAAATTCTCTTCACATTAAAATAACACAGTTCCGTAATTATTTCTGCAACATATTACGCAACAAGAAGTAAACGGAACTTATAGATACATTACACTAAATAAAGCTTAGCAATGATATGCAATAAAGTTATAATATAATATTTCACTGAGCTCCATACACTGAAATAGCAAACCCGAACATACATTACGGCCTGGTATAGATCGAAAAGGCATTGACTGTGCCGTATTTCGCTTTGTTGTGAAAAGTTGTGTAAACTGTGAAATGTTCGTTATCGGTTGTAATAATTGTAAATGGCTAAAATACAATAATTTGAATAATAATATGGGACAAGAAGACGTTTGTGATACTATAAATATTGTAAGAAAAAGAGGTCAGATTTATCCTTCTTCCGAAAGATCCAGGAAGGTGAGTTTATTAAATATAATATATACTTTATGAAAATAATATATAAACCTTATGTATTTCATATTTCAATAGTGGAAGGAAAGTGTTCATTTTTTCAAAAGAATACGATATCGAAAGTACAATACATTTTATCGTCTGCTGGGGAAAGGGTCTGTGATGAGGCGATAGTAGTGATCCTGGTGGTTAGCAACTATCTATGGATGCATATTTCAACCACAGTCTACTATATACAGTCGCGAAACTTGAGGTGTTTTTTTGCAAATCTCATGATAAAGCACTCCAAGCGGTTAGCAACTAGAAACAATAGACTGTCCATGGTCGACTTTGGACTGTGTCGTATTTCTGTCGAGTGCTAGCTCGTTGCGTATTTCACATTGATGCTTGTGAAATGTTCGTTACTGGTTATAATGAAAATGTTAATGGCTAAAATATAATAATTGGAATAATAATATGGGACAAGGAGGAGACGTTTGTAGTGCTATAAATTGTAGCAACAGTAAGAGAAAGAGGCCAGAGTTATCCTTGTTACGATTTCCGAAAGATTCAGAAAGGTTCCTAGGTTTCCACAAGAATTCTGTGCAGAAACAAAACTGTTAATTTGAAGTTCTTTGTGACTGTTAGAATACATTATATCCTTAAATTTCACAATGAAATGCTTCAGTCTAACCGAAAGGACATTAAATACCGGTTAAAGTTCTGTCACTTAGGCTGCTAAATTTCCAGATAAATAAAGGTTAGGTCTATTTTTTTTTCACAGGATATATTTTTAATTGTAGCTATTAATTTTGTTATTATTTTTATGTGTTATTTTACTAAAGACGTAGAAAAATTAAGTTTGTTTTAATGAAATTTATTGATCACGTTTTATTTTCAATTCTGGTGGGATTATTATTGCCTAGGCCTACTTTATTCTTCAAAGGATATGTTTTTAATTATAGCTGTTAATTTTATTGTTATTTTTTATTTGTTACTTTACTAGAGACGTAGAAAAAGTCTGTTACAATAAAAATTATTGATCACGTTTTATTTCCAATTCTGGTGTGATTATTATTGCTTAACCTCATCCCATTTTGTTAACTACGTAAGCCTACACTACAAGTACCGGTACACGTAAGTTACTCCATTAATTCATATTTCCATTATTATTGTTGTAAAGAGAAATGCAAATTAATATTTATTGGTTTCATAGTTAATTATCGCTATAATCTTGAATGAGTGAAGCTATTATAGTAAATTTCAGTTCGTTTTGCACAAACAAAAATTATATTAACTTATTTCTTGCAGGTATCTTCGAGTTTATGGTGGAATTTAATATACTTCATTAAAATAATAAATTAACTTTATGCATTTAATATTTCAATAATGGAAGGAAGGTGTTAATTTTTCCAAAAGAACACGACAACGAAAGTGTAACATATTTCGTCGGCTGCTAGGAGAGAGATCTGCGATGATGAGGCGATAGTAGCGATCCTAGTGGTGGGCAACTACCCATGTTTGCATTTTTACTACATATTGAGCTTGCGACTGTATATAGTAGACTGTGTTTCAACTGTCTATGTTTGCATATTTAGTAAGTATTGAGCTTCGTGACTGTATATACTAGACTGTGGTCCTACTATGCTTATAATTAGTGTCCTGTTGTCTACTGCTCTATGTTTTCTGAATGTGTAGTAGATGTAAATTCTGATTCCGGAGTGTTGCGTTTACCATAGCGACTACTTGAGAGTGCAGCGATGAATCACTTTCTAATTACAAATTAATTATTAATTGAAAGACGAAAACCATGAGAGAGCGAGGCAGAAGGCGAGAGTGCCGGCGGAGAGCCCGCAGGACAATATTCTGTCTGCTGCGTCTATTCTGAGCACGGCTATACGTCACAGATTTGTTACTTGTGGAAAGTGAATTAACAATTCCAGCGTTTTCAAAACACTGAGCTCGCTTTTATTACAAACAAAAACATGGCGTCATCCCAGACTAGCTGTAGATAATACTGAATACTGTGTTCCTCCTTTACAAAATATATCCAGTGAATATATTAAATTTCAGTACATTAAATTTAAGACATAAAGAAAAAAAAAAACATAGCCATGTGGAAATTTATTTGAGCTCGGAATGCATTTGCTCAAATTTCCTTATTTGTTATAGAAATTTGTTAGTAATTCATATAATAATATGGATGAAATTGATAATAATAATAATAATAATAATAATAATAATAATAATAATAATAATAATAATAATAATAATAATACAAAGTATATGATTATGAAAACACGGAAATTTTACTTGAAGCAAGTAAAGCGATCGATTTGGAAATAAATCCCGAAAAGACAAAGTATATGATTATGTCTCGTGACGGGAATATTGTACGAAATGGAAATATAAAAATTGGAGATTTATCCTTCGAAGAGGTGGAAAAATTCAAATATCTTGGAGCAACAGTAACAAATATAAATGACACTCGGGAGGAAATTAAACGCAGAATCAATATGGGAAATGCGTGTTATTATTCGGTTGAGAAGCTCTTATCATCCAGTCTGCTGTCCAAAAATCTGAAAGTTAGAATTTATAAAACATTTATATTACCGGTTGTTCTGTATGTTGTGAAACTTGGACTCTCACTTTGAGAGAGGAACATAGGTTAAGGGTGTTTGAAAATAAGGTGCTTAGGAAAATATTTGGGGCTAAGCGGGATGAAGTTACAGGAGAATGGAGAAAGTTACACAACACGGAACTGCACGCATTGTATTCTTCACCTGACATAATTGGGAACTTAAAATCCAGACGTTTGAGATGGGCAGGGCATGTAGCACGTATGGGCGAATACAGAAATGCATATAGAGTGTTAGTTGGAAGACCGGAGGGAAAAAGACCTTTAGGGAGGCCGAGACGTAGATGGGAGGATAATATTAAAATGGATTTGAGGGAGGTGGGATATGATGATAGAGACTGGATTAATCTTGCACAGGATAGGGACCGATGGCGGGCTTATGTGAGGGCGGCAATGAACCTTCGGGTTCCTTAAAACCATTTGTAAGTAAGTAAGTATATGATTATGTCTCGTGATCAGAACATAGTACGGAATTGAAATATAATGATTAGAAATTTATCCTCTGAAGAAGTGAAAAAATTAAAATATTTTCAAATAACAGTAACAAATACAAATGACACTCGAGAGGAAATTAAACCGGAATATATATACGAAATGCCTGCTATTATTCGGTTGAGCATCTTTTGTCATCCAGTCTGCTTGAAAAAACTGAAAGTCAGAATTTATAAAACAATTACATTACCGGTTGTTTGTATGGTTATGGAACTTGGATTCTCATTGTGAGAGAGGAACAGAGTTTAAGGGTATTCGAGAATAAGTTGCTTAGGAAAATAATTGGCTCTAACAGGGATGAAGTTACAGGAGAATGGAGAAAGTTACACAACGTAGACCTACAAGCATTCTATTCTTCATCAGACTTAATTGTTGTTTTGTTGTTTATCAACTGCCCAAAGACAGGTTTAAACCTCATAAGTAACACCAATAGGGCATCACTCATGAGGTAACTAGGCCAGGAGATAATGGGGTAGGGTTACGAGTTCCTTTTCCCCTCTGACATAATTAGGAACATTAAATCCAGACGATCCTCCGATTAAAGTTCTGGCTGATATGTACCTCTATTATCAGGCAGTACATCTCACTTGACGATATGTGTCAGAGGAATAACAATTGTTTGTATACATATGAAGTCTGACTAGTGTAACATGTAGCTAATTGACCCTGTATGGAATGGAGGGGGGAAAGGAACTGGCCATCCTACCCCATTATCTACTGGCCTAGTTGCCTAGTTGGTATCACTTGTGAGGGTCAGACCCGTCTTCGAACAGGTGACAAACAACAACAGAATCCAGACATGAGCAGGGCATGTAGCGCATATGAGTGAATCCAGAAGTGAGTATAGAATGTTAGTAGTAGTAGTAGTAGTAGTAGTAGTAGTAGTAGGTTTATTTTGCCTGGCAGAGTTAAGGCCATGAGGCCTTCTTTTCCACTCAACCAGGTTTCAATAAAATACATCAGATACAAAATTTGATTACAAAACAACTCAAAATAAAATACCTTAGAAATTACATAAAATATAGTAGGAAATTACAATAGACAAGATCAGTTACACAATATAAAATTACAAATTTTCAAGATCAGTTACATAATATATAAAATAAAGTAGAAAATTACACATAATCAAAATCAGTTACATAACATAAGGGGAACACACACACACAAACACACACACACACACACAAAAACACACAATTTATAAGATCTAAAATGCCCGAGACGAATTGGACGATTAATTTACTTGAGATATATTATTCAGTTAATATACTAATTGGAGAATACATACAAGACATAAAATGTTGATTAGCAAAGTCCTACTAAATGGCATACAAACACAAATGATTAAGTAATATATGAAGATAATAAAAAAAAAAGAAGAGAAAAAAAAAGAAGAAGAGAGAGGAGAAAAAAAATAACAACTTGGTCATTTAAGATTATTTAGAAACTTCCGCAAGAGTCTAGTTCTGTTCATTAAAGACATTTCTAAGTAGAGTGTACTTAAAAGATTTTAGACTCCGACTGCTCCTGATTTCCTGTGACAAGGAATTCCAGGAACGAGCTGTGTGTATTGTGAATGAAGCAGAGTAGAGAGATGTTTGATGGAGTGGAATTGATAGAACATGGTTATGCTGTGAACGTGTATCACGGTTGTGGTGGGATGCTAAAAGTGTGAAGCGAGGAACTAGGTAAATAGGTGTGGAATTATTTAAAATCTGATACAGCAAACAGAGTGAATGAACTGAACGTCTCTCCCGTAAACGAAGACAAGATAATTGAAAGAAATACTCGGTGACATGGTCATAGCGACGGCTGTTAAAAATGAAACGAACACAAGCATTATGAACATTATCTACTGGCCTAGTTGCCTAGTTGGCAGACCTTAGGGGAAAAGACCTTTGGGGAAGACAAGCCGTAGAAAGGAAGATAATATAAAAATGGATTTGAGGGAGGTGGGATATGACGGTAGGAACTGGTCTTACTCAGAATAGAAACCGATGGCGGGCTTATGTAAGGGTGGCAATGAATTTCCGGGTTCTTTAAATACCAGTTGTAAGTAATAATAATAATAATAATAATAATAATAATAATAATAATAATAATAATAATAATATTATAATAACATTTCCTGCACTCTAATGAAAATACGGACAATCCTAAGAATTCAGAAACAGGAAAGTTTTCAGAAATATTGCCAATATTAAACATGACGGTCACAAGAAAACATAAAAAAGGCACATATCCTTCTGTGTTAGCACGGAATTAATCCCCGGTAACCTTTCAAAAGTTAAACACAGATTCGCATAAATTTGTTGGTGTAAACGCTACAACTCTAACGATTGACTGAAAAAATGTATGTATAGAAATATTTCCCTACTTCATTAATGTTTACAAATTGAATAAATAATCAAATGAAACTCGTTTTAGTCGATTTATAAATTTATTTGTTAAGGTCGATAAAATGTATGATGGATATACAAAGATCACGAATACAATAAGTTTCTCTAGAACTTTGTTCCTTATGTGGAGATGTTCACAACGATAACTGGACACGCAGTTGGAAGCAGGACGATTTTTAATAGGAGATTGTAACCAGAATTTTTGACGATGTTTACCTATTTAATGAGTAGCATAAATATCTGTAGGCGCTGTTTTGTGAAGGGCACTATACAGGGTGTTAAAAAAGTGTCAATATTTTAGAAGGTGATAGTATGCATCAAAACAAGAAAGTAATATCTAATCAACAAGGGTCCTACAACACGTACTTTCTGAGATCTGAACACTTGTTCATGGGAGGTCCTCAATGTGACGTCCATTCATGGCAATGCATTCCTCTGCCCTACAATAGCAGACTATCAAGGTAATCATACCGTAGTTGACGCCCCCGGCAGGAATAATGATACGTCGTAAGGAATACTGACACTGTGAGGATTGAGATCCCATGATGGAGCTGACACTATCAGAATTGAGATCCTATGACGAACTGATAATTAATTAGTAAATTATTATAAGTTAAGAAATATATTTTAAATCTTTAAAATTACGAATTACAAACCCCAAATGTTATAAGTTGCATATATTATTTTATGCTCAACCATGCCGAAATATAGTAATTATATACCCGGTAGCAGTCCTTTAATGTATGTCATTAAAGTACACCTACTCATTAAAGTACAGGTCTTCAGCCAATGATAACTCAGCTTACATGTGTTCAGCCAATGACAAGTCAGCTTTGTACCGTTATAAAACCGCAAGTATCGATTATTCTCGGATATGCAATCGAAAGAGAATTAGCGAAAAGTCACGGAGGCTGGAAATCTAATACTGTCGCAGAAGGTTATGTTCTGTTACTATACTAATTAGCGTTAATTGTAAATAATATTCAAATAAATTCAATTTGTCATCTCGTTTTTCAATGTCGAATTCAATAATCAAGGTTATAATATTATAATATTATCAAGTTTAACGGGACTACGTCAAGGTCAATGACATTATTGTTCCTCGGAAAAAAATCAATACTTTCGCGTCTGCGCACGTCTCACAATTCACGACCTAGAACAAGGTCACTTCCGATCTTGTCAGTTACAAATAAAATGTATACATCTGAATACCGGTAATTTCAAGTTAGAAATACGGTCGATCATAAAAAGTCGTACGAAACTCGCCTATAATGGTAATTAAGAAGCTACAGACAAATAAATAAATAATAACATTTCTCATGCCACAGTGTTTTTATTTTATTAACCGGTATTTCCGAATGGATCATCCTATACAGGGTGTTTCCGAGGTGGTGTTACAAACTTTCAGGAATGATGGTGAAGGGCACATGTATCAATTTGAGATAAGGAACCCTGGTCCGGAAATGACAGAGTCGAAAGTTACAAGCAAAAATAATCGTGTGGAATTTGAAATAATTTTATTCCTCTGTACACCTTATTTATGTGTAATTTATCTGTACATCTTACACATACTCTATTCATCTGACATTGTTTACGTTGTCTACTTACAGTTTTTCCATTCAATGCGCTGTTTGAGGGGTGGGGACAGGAAACTACACTAAAGCAATCCAGATAGCGTAATGTGTAACGGACATGGTCGGTCCTGATATACAAGTCTGTAAACAGCAGTGTATGTGTACAAGTTGCAGTGTCCAGTCGATCAGTCCTAGTGAAAAGGAAGAGTACAAGAGAGCGAAATATGCAGATCTGATTTTCGAATACGGATGAGCCAATGGGAACAATAGACAAGCTCACAGATTTTATCGGTACAAGTACCCACGTAGGAGACATCCGGCCCATATCATCTTTCCACGACTGTTGCAAAGGTTAAGGGAAGGAGGGCACGTGGTGCCAAATTACAAATTCCATTTCCACACTATTTTTGCTTATAACTATCGACTCAGTCATTTCCGGACCAGGTTCCTTATCTCAAATTTGATACATGAGCCCTTCGCCATCATTCCTGAAAGTTTGTAACACAACCTCGGAAACATTCTGTATAATTATTGTCAATATGAATTGTTATCAAATTAAGTGCATCCCTACCATTTAAAGTATATAAAATGTACTTTAAATTTAAATATGGTGTGCTTTGTGTATTATAACCCTCAGTTACTAATTATGGTTCGTGTGTAACTATCAAAGTTGAATTTCTCCATCTGCAACAAATATTTTGTTATATGTAAACTTGCAATCGAGTTTGTTAGTATTAATAATAACATTTTCTAAAACAATCTAAGATTATTCTTATTGTTTCGTCCTAAGAGAAAAGATGTTCTACCATCCTACATTAACAACAAAACTCTGCTAATACTGAAAGTTTTCCAATAAAATGGATTTGAGTTGCATCGTTATTCATGCGTAATACGATACGAAAAATTTTTCATTAGAGATTTTTAGGTAGGGAAACAAAGGTTTGAGTGATGTCATCCTCATTTTCGTCTTGTTTTAAGCGAAGGTAATTTCTTGTCTAATTTTCTGCTTCACTTTTCGTATCAAAATACCCATTATTCATCCTGTGTTGTGTTATTCTTTAGCCCACTCCCCCATCGTCCTTATAGATGCAGGGAAGCTTTTTTCCTTAATGGACGTTAAACCAACAAGCAATCAAGTTCCGGCTACCACTGCTGTGGAAGTTATGTCTGCTAGCGCATCCAGAGAGTGGGGGTATATGGGTACAGGGGTAATTGAATGAAGATAATCCTATCCGCCCGCATCCCCCAACCTCCTAGAGGCAGTTTCCAACATCGGGATCCCCAGTAAACATCTACATCTTGTGTACAGATCGAAAAGAAGTTGGGGAGTGGGAGGTTTTTGGCTACATATTTTCATCTCGTGAACAGGAACGTGTTGGCTGGACAAAAAAACAGGTTCTACCAATCTCAGTGCATTTCTATTTAATTTATTGGTTGTTTATTTTGACTTTTTTTTTTTCGGAAAAAGAGAGTTGATCATGATTGGGTCATGACCTCTGTTCATGTTTGTATTAGTCGTTTTAAAAATCTGGCTGGACGGAAGAGAAGGCCTGGTGGCCTTAACTCTGTCAGATTAATATTTGAGGAGAAAAATTCGCTCCGGCGCCGGGGATCGAACCCGGGTCCTTGGTTCTACGTACCAAGCGCTCTGACCACTGAGCTACGCCGAATTCAATCCACAGCACCGGACCGAATTCTCCTCCTTCAATGTATCCCTTTGTGGCCTGACTCAAAGTTAGGCATATATGTTGATGCATATGTCCAATGTCAACTGCTATTATACTAGAAGCGCACTCAGCTGAGTGACTTGTTTGGCCGGGATTCCGCAGTTAAGTGCACAGTAATCTGTACAGACATATGCACTGCTAGCTATGAGAATATTATAGATTTATTAATTTGTCATACAGAATAATATCTGTAGTATTGACAATTAATATTTGAGGAGAATTTTTTTGTAAGAACTGAAGGTTTTAAATAATATGAGGAGTTATACTGCCTTATATTATTTAAAACGTGTTGATAACGGATGTACTGCTATAAGTACCTACCTAAGTTTTTAATTGGTTGTGGGGGCTCTTGAATCTCATGAAGAAAAACGTGTATGTAGCACCTATGGGCGAATCCAGAAATGCATATAGAGTGTTAGGTGAGAAGGCCGGAGGGAATAAGATCTTTGGGGAGACCGAGATGTAGATGGGAGGATAATATTAAAATGGTTTTGAGAAAGGTGGGATATGATGGTAGGGACTCAATTAATCTTGCACAGAATAAGGACCGATGTCGGGCTTATGTGAGGGCGGCAATGAGCCTCCGGGTTCCTTAAAAGCCATAAGTAAGTACACTATCTACCAAAAAGGAATTGGGCACTGTTTTTGCCCCATTAGAACCTCGTGGTAGCACCTTTTGTTGCTATAACAGCAGCCACCCTGTCAGGCATGCTCTCCACTAGTTTGTGTAGGATATCCAGTGAAATGCGTCGCCATTCCTCTTGCAACATGACACTCAGTTGGATAATGGAAGTTGGCCCCATGTTTCGGCGGCTACTATGCAGACAATAATGTTCACCGGTTGGACTGGCCTGCACAGAGTCCTGATCTCAAGCCCATTGAGCACCTTTGGGGAAGTGGACCTGTGATTAAGGTCTCGGGAGATGCTGCCAACTTCCATTGTCCAACTGAGTGCCATGTTGCAAGAGGAATGGCGACGCATTCCAGTGGATATCCTACACAAACTAGTGGAGAGCATGCCTGACAGGGTGGCTGCTGTTATAGCAACAAGAGGTGCTACCACGAAGTTCTGAAGAGGCAAAAACAGTCCCCAATTACTTTTTGGTAGATAATGTATAATGCTACCTTTCCTACTGCAGTACTTGCACACCGGATATTGATTTTAGGACTGGCTCTTTTTACAACAGAGATGAAAACAAATTCATTGCAACCATCAAATTACCATGATCTGCATGTACCTTATTTTGAAGAAAGAAAACTTGTTGTGCCTAAGGTCCTATGTAAAATCACATAAACATAAACTGATTCACTACCATTTTTTAGAAACACAATGTACTTCTTCTTATACAGGTAAGTCCTATCATCATTTGTTAATTTGCTTTATACAAGAGAACACGCTGTTAATTTACAGAGAAGGTGGGATTAATGTTGGGGACGGACTCGCGACTTTCACAGACACAAAATGGAAATACATGAATTGCTGGCGGCCGTGCGATACTTCACAGGGCCAGTGCAGCATGTCATATTTTGTTCAATATACTCGTGAGTCGTGTTATCCATCAATGTCTGTCACTGTCAACATGGCAGGTACACAGATACAGAAAAAGTAGAACAAACACTGCACTGTAATAGAATCTGTTTTTGAAACAATTTTTACCCTGAGTTCCAGAAAATAAGTAACCATTACAAGATGACCTGCTGGAGATCAGGGTGTCCGTCCTCAAATTTAGTGGACTATAATTCGTTTCAAGTAAAGAGATAATGATGTTCTTCACTCTAAATGTCCTTATATTTGTTGGATGTAGTCTTAGCATCGGCATCGCGAAACAGACCTTACGAGCCGATAGCTACATATGCTTAATAAACTCAAAATGAATAGCATCAAACGGGCCAAAATGCTGCGATATTGCGAATATATAAGAATGATGAGAACTATATTATGAAGATATTAACAATGATAGTGTTATGAAGGTGTTAATAATGATAGTGTTATGAAGATAATAATAATAATTTAAGTGTTATCAAAATGGCAATAATGAAAGTGTTACGAAGATGAAGATAATGGTAGTGTTATGATAATAATAATGAAATGATAGTGTTATGAAGATGTTAATAATGATAGTGTTATAAAGAAGATGTTAAGTAATGTAATAGTCTGGTTATGAAGAAGGCGGCCCGGGTTAATAATAATACCTGGTTGAAGTTTTCTCCGGGGTTTTCCCTCAACCCAATACGAGCAAATGCTGGGTAATAATAATAATAATAATAATAATGAATGTTGATACAGCGTCGTAAAATAACCAAATAAAAAAGTGTTATGAAAATCATAATAATAAAAGTGTTATGAAGATGATAATAATGGTAGTGTTATGAAGATAATAATAAAATGGTAATAATGAAAGTGTTATGAAGATGTTAATAATGATAGTGTTATCAAGATAACAATAATGAAAGAGTTATGAAAATTGTAATAACGAAAGTGTTATGATGATAATAATAATTAAATGGAGATGGCAATAATGAAAGTGTTATGAAGATGTTAATAGTGATAGTGTTATAAAGATAATAATAATGAAAGTGTTACGAAAATGTTAATAATGATAGTGTTAAGAAGATTTTATTCATGAAAGTGTTATGAAGACGGTAATCATGATAGGCCTAGTGTTATGAAGATAATAATAATGAAAGTGTTATGAAGAATGTAATACTGATAGTGTTGTGAAGATGGTAGTAATGATAGTGTTATGAAGATAATAATAGTGAAAGTGTTATGAAGATGGTAATAATAATAGTGTTATATAGATTATAATAATAATGAAAGTATTATGAAAATGTTAATAATGATAGTGTTATGAAGATATTATTAATGAAAGTGTTATATAGATGGTAATCATGATAGGCCTAGTGTTATGAAGATAATAATAATGAAAGTGTTATGAAGAATATAATACTGATAGTGTTGTGAAGATGGTAATAATGATAGTGTTATGAAGATGATAATAGTGAAAGTGTTATAAAGATGATAGTAATAATGAAAGTGTTACGAAAATGTTAATAATGATGGTGTTGTGAAGATAATATTTATGAAAGTGTTATGAAGATGACAATGATAATGTTATGATAATAATAATGAAAGTGTTATGAAGATGGTAATAATGATAGTGTTATGAGGATAATAATAATGAAAGTGTTATGAAGATGGTAAAAGTGATAGTGTTATGAAAATAATAGTAATGAAAGTGTTATGAAGATGGTAATAATGATAGTGTTATGAGGATAATAATAATGAAAGTGTTATGAAGATGGTAATAATGATAGTGTTGTGAAGATAGTAATAATTAAAGTGTTATGATTATTAATGATAGTGTTGTAAAGATAATGATAATGAAAGTGTTATGAAGATATTAATAATGATAGTGTTAAAAAGATGGTAATAATAGTAATAATGTTAGTTTTATTTAAGGTAATAATGACATTGTTGTGATAATGGTAATAATATGGGTTGTGAATATGGTTATATTGATAGTTTTATTTATGATAATAATAATAATAATAATAATAATAATAATAATAATAATAATAATAATAGTTGTAGTGTTGATAATAGGGTAATGATGGCTGTGAAGGTGATAATATAATAATAACAGTTGTGAAAATAATAATGTAAGAATGATCGTTTTGAAGATAATAATAATGACAGTTGTGAAGGTCGTAATGATAATAATTGTAAAGATGTAGTAATAACAGTTTTGAAGATGGCAATATAATAATGAGTTTTGAAGATGGTAATATGGCATTTGTGAAGATGATAATGCAATATTAACGTGTGTTAGGATTTTAGTCCTATTGTAATAATGACAGTTATAAAGATGGCAGTAATCACAGAAGTTACACGCAGTCATAGATATTCCAAGTCCCCTGTCACATTCTTGTTTATCTCCCTGTTTTGGAGATATAATAACGTTCAGAATTTTAGGGGTGATTTCTATATGAACTCTTTAACAGTTATTTTTGTGTGAAAAATAAAATATACATACGGAAAATTATGGTTCAACGATAAAACAGTAGAACAATTGAAGGTATTTAACTACCGGTACTTGAGGTGCAATTGTGTGGTTTTGAGACCAGTGCTTAGGCAGTAAGCTACGAAAATATAAAGAATTAAGCAGACACAATGACGCAAATCCTGCTGAGCTGCATACGAAGTGGGATGATTTTAAAATTTTATAGATCTATGCCACACGTTCTGTTATACTGTTCTGAATTACGGACATTGACAACCTGACTAGAACAGCGCTCTGAGACAGATAAAATGAAACTGTGAGATCTCATACGGGAATACAACACCCACATACCTAACCAAGAAAAAATTGAAACTAAAAAACTAAAACCTGAATAAAAAAAAAGGTATCCCCGTCACATGCCATGAAGGCACTTGGGGGGCATGGAGGTAGAGCCCCATGCTTTCCATGACCTTGGCACTAGAACAGAATAAATACTTGTGGAAATAAATTGATTAGGATATAAAATTACAATGAAGTTCATACTTATAGCGAAATCGGGACCGTTAAAAAAAACCTGTGAAATTGAAGGTTCCTAGGCGAAAACAATACGTACCCTGTGATTCTAAAAATATTTGTGGAATAGTAGATGATAAAAATAACGTTATTTATACATGGGTCATTCAATAATTAGTGCCAATATTTGAAATTTAGAATATGAAGGTGATTTATATTCGTATGCTGATGATACTGTTTTACTTTTTAGTGGAAAAACTTGGACTGACGCTTATTATAATGCAAATTGCGGCTTAAAATTAATAAAAAATGGTTCGATTTAAATTCACTTGTAATTAATGAAGATAAAACAATATCTATCCCATCTTCTTTAAATACTAAAGGTAATAAACCAATTTCATCTATACTACAAATTAAAATGCATAATTCTGATTGTTCCGATATAAATTGCAATTGTTCATTTATTAATGAAGTTAATGAGGTTAAATACTGAGGTATTAACAATAATTTAAAATGGAATAATCATATTCATTATATTTGTAATAAATTACGTAAAACATTATGTTACTTTGTTATTCTAAGAAATATTTTGTCAAATAACTGTTTACGAGTAATTTATTTACCATTATTTCAATCTAATGTATGGTATTATAGGTTGGGGTGGAACTTATAAATCCAACCTTTATCCGTTAATTTTACTACAGAAAAAATATTAAAAATTTGTTTAAAAAAGCAGAAAGATTACCCTACTGAACTGTTGTTTAAACATTTCAAAGTTTTCAACATTAAACAAATGTATTATTTTATTTTATTAAAAAATATTCATAGAAATTTTAATAACTTTGAAAGGTATATACATAAATACAGAACTAAAAATATGAATTCCCTGCGTTTGTCTGAACCAAAATGTAAAACCAATGCAGCATTTTATCACAGCATGAGTCAAGGTCCTAGATTATTAAACAAATTTTATTTCAATAATATTTCAATCACGAATCCTCTCAAAATTAATAAAAAAATTAAAAAATTTGTATTGGACTTATAGTTTGGGTTTAAACATATTAAACACTATTCAATCTGTATTCACTCTCAATTTTAATTTTATTTTTGTCCGTATTGGAATCCCCTCCTGAGCACGAGTCTTACTCATTCAGGAGTGGGCTAGTTTATCTTTCATTGTATTTACTAATTTGTATTCATTTCAAACTTACTAGCAATAATCTATACTAATAATAAATCTGTAGCCGAAATTTTTCTGGTAATTTTCGATTTTCCAAAAATAATTGGTCCTAACATATATAATTAACCACCCTGAAAACGAAAATCGCTTTTTTGAACTTTTTGTTTGTATATCTGTCTGTCTGTCTGTCTCCCTGTATGTTTGTTACCTTTTCACGCGATAATGGCTGAACCGATTTCGATGAAAATTGTAATATAAATTAAGTTCGTTGTAACGTAGATTTTAGGTTATATGGCATTCAAAATACATTATTTAAAAGGGGGGTTATGAGGGGGCCTGAATTAAATAAATCGAAATATCTCGCTTATTATTGATTTTGTGAATAATGTTACATAACAAACATTTCTTTAGAAATCATTTCCGATAAGTTTTATTCTTTGAAAAAGTTTGATAGGACTGATATTTAATGAGATAAATGCGTTTCAAAATTAAAATAACTGTCATCTAAGGTGGTGTAATGAAATAAACAAATGAATTCGTCTATAAGGGGCCTTGGTCAACAACAATCAAAAACTATGAATAATAGCCTACAGAGAATTTTTCTGTGTTTGTATGAAGTAATATTGGAAGCTAAATTAACCGATTTGTGTAATTAATTATTATTTCACCATTGGAAAGTGTAGTTTCTCTATATGGACATAATGCTATAATGTTATTACAGTAACTTCGGAGTGAATTGAGGACAGGTAAGATTAAAATAGCTTCTTATGCACAAACAACTTGATAGGCTATTCTCTGTATTCGTTTCCTGTATTTCTTAAAATAATGTTTATCTCAGAGAATGAACGAACCACAAGAGTGTATTGATTTAGTATGCAGTAATAATATGTTAGCTTAGGATTCCATTATTTTATAATCCAAATTTTAACTATGCTCAATTGAATCGTGTTAAAATACATAAAATACATATGCATTAAATGCAATGCAAAAAAATTGGGTAATGAGCCAAGCAGATTATGTTGCGCTGTTGAAAAATAAAATTTGTTCCTCCTGAGATTCAAGAGCCCCCATAACAAATTAAAAACTTACTTATCGGTGTACATCCGTTATCAACACATTTTATATAATATAATATAATATAATATAATATAATATAATATAATATAATATAATATAATATAATATAATATAATACAACATATAATATAATATAATATAAGTTATTTGAAGAGTTCATAACCATAGTGGCCCAAGCGCCAATTACTGAATACGTAGAAAACAAGGGTTAAAATTAAATTATTATTATTATCATAATCCAATGGAAACATATAGCAAGTAAAATAAAGTATACACATTAAATCTAAATGATATGTCAGTCTTCATTAAAGTATGGATGCATGTAATAAAAATTAAGAAACATGTTAAAGGAATTGTTATTGCACCAAATGAGTGGTCTCTGGACCAAAATGATCTCATTTTAATTATTTAAATACAATTTAAATTAAGTAACGTATTAAACGATTTATCCTTCTATCAAACACGAATCTTCCCTGGATCAAATGTCCTATTTTAATTATGTAATTACTTTATATTTATTTCTAACGGGTGCAACGGAGCGCACGGGTACGGATAATAAATAAATAAATAAATAAATAAATAAATAAATAAATAAATAAATAAATAAATAAATAAATAAATAAATATAAAATTAACAACAAATAAAACATTTTTGAAGCAGTTACATTGTTGCAGTGCTCAGAAGTAACCCCAGGGAGACGACGGATGCCATCCACAGCGTCTTGTACTAATCTTCGAACAGACTGCTCTACTGCTGCTGTAATTGCCTGTCTGTTTCTAAAATGAACTCCTCTAAGTGGTAATTTCATTTTCGCGTAAAGGTCAAAATCACATGGGCTCATATCTGGGGAGTATGAAGGATGCTCCAGAATTTCCCAGTTCCATCTGCGAAGTAAATTAACCACAGAAGCAGCTATGTTAGAGTGAGCACCATCATGTAGGACAATAGGATGAGAATTCAGGAGATTTGGACGTTTACGGCGCACAGTTGGTCGTAAATGTTGTTCCAGACAGTAACTGTAATATGCACCATTGACATGATTTCCCGCAGGAACTGAATGAGTGACAATGACAACGTCAAAATCATAAGCAACAATGAACATGACTTTAAATGGATCCTGTTCTTGCCGATACTTTTTTGGCCTGGGGGAATCTTTGTGCCGCCACTCAATTAATTGTCTCTTCAATTTTTGTTGGTAGATTTGAACCCAGGTTTCATCTAAAGCAGCGGTGGCGAAAATGTAATCGTGTGCTGAGCCACCGTGTAACCTGCAACGTGCATAACACCTATAGGGGGAGGCGGACACCCGAAGGGGAAGTGAAAGAACTGTCTGACTTTCATTTACATTTTCATTTTCCTTACGTCAAGCACTTAAATATAATTTTATACAGTACAAGGCTATAAACTAATGTTTAGTACGTGTAACGAAGAAAGAAATGAACAATAAATGAACAATATCACAACCTATAATTAACTGTCTTCAGAATGTCTCTGCGACAAAGTTTCAAAATCAGGAATTATGCCACTTACCGCCAGTCGTAGTTGATCACGAAGGTATTTGTCTGTCAGTCGTGATCTAAATTTGGTTTTTACTATTTTCATTGTTGAAAATAATTTTTCACAAACGTAAGTTGTAGCGAATATGGCTTCAACAAACCAAGCGAAAGAACGAAGCTTCGGATATTTATTTTTTGGCAAAGATTTGAACGTTCAACATTTGTCAAGTCCTTATTACATCTAGCTTTCATTTGACATCACATAGTAAATCAGTGAGTTCAAATTGAAGAGCTAACCGCATTATTCATACATCTGCTGAAAAAGGGTCGACGTACAGGGATGATGATGATGATGATGATGATGATGATGATGATGATGATGATAACAACAACAATAACACTTAACCTTTTAATGTTTCATCAGTAACATGTAGTATAATGCCGTTTTATGTTATGCAACCGTTTTCCTCGTAATACTTGTGAACAAATCATACATTTAATATTCTCATCATATTGACAGCAAAAAAAGTGCGTCCTTCCATCCTACTTGGAACTTACGTGCATGGTTTCGAGAGAGACATATGTCACTCGGAGGTCAAAGACAAATACAAATGGAACGGAGTTTGACTCCAGTGAAAGAGAGGGTGGGGGTTGGCGAAATGCACAGCTATCACTGCGAGCCACAATGTCTCGTGAGTCACGTTCTCGCCATGGCTGATCTAAAGCTATGATACCTCGAAGGAAACATTCGCCTTCTCGTCTATAGCGTTGTAAGTGTAATCTCCCTGTTTCCATTCTCAGATAATTTTAACAAGATGCTACTTCATCCACAGCGAAGTAAAATGCACATGATGCATCAGTTTTAAACAATCTTTACATTCTATCCGCCTCATATAATTGTGTCTCCCAATGCTCTCATTACGTTCTGAATTCCGAATCATAAATGCGCATTAGAATATATTATCTCTTTCACAAAATAGTTCAGCAAATTGGAGAAAAGTTTTTTTCGCAATTTGAACTTAAGATTTTAATGATCAGTGTCGACCGTCCCCAACTTTTATTGGTATCGATTACTTATTTGCAAAGAGAATAACGGGTCGGGGAGGAATGGGTGCAGCCGCTGGTTCCCACACATCCCCGCTGCGACATCAGAAGACTGAATTGCACCCCCTTCCCCATTCTTCAATGACGGTGAAAACCCCCTTTCTCTCCTTATCTTATATAGAATGTGTTCGACAAATCCAATTCCTGTAAGTCTTTATCGGCCGATAGACTCCACAGGAAAATATTCCACGAGGTTCTCTCAAATTTTTACCACTTACATTATTAAGTACGCCTATCACCATAATTAGCATAATCATCATTTTCACGAGTTTACCTCTGATAACCTATTGCGATCCGAATGAATTGAAATCCATTTTCCATCTTCCTTTGTATGACTATTTTTTATTTTAGAAATTTAGGGTGCTATTCATAGACATTTCGCTAGCCCGCGTTACGAGCGTGCTAAGCTATCGCCGACTATTGACTGGTTACTTGTACAGGATTCATATCATATCATATCATATCATATCATATCATATCATATCATATCATATCATATCATATCATATCATATCATATCATATCATATCATATCATATATCATATCTTATCATACACGCCTCATATGCAAAGAATTCAAAGTACTGAATATATAAACAAATATACATATATACCCTATTAAAATACTACCAGAAAAAATAATAATAATTATCATAACCACGGTTACAGTACAAGAAGACAAATTATATCATGTCCTTTGTTTGAACCCAAATGCAATTCTGAAGCAGGACTAAGGGATGCCTCAAATTTCGGCCCGAGATTGTATAACTTCATTAAAAAACATTCAAAATTAGCAAATTCCAATAAAATTATTTTAAAACCAAGCACTTCAACTGATTTTAAACACCGATTCATTTTTGTTATTTTTCATTTTTTCTTTACATGAAATTTAAAAAAAATATTTTTTTCTAAGTTAGGAATTTTTCAAGCTTTCAAAATTCAATAAATCAATTAAAGCAAAAGTATCATTTATGTATTATTACTCCATTATATTATTGCATAATATTTTGCACTTATTTTACAATTATATTATCTAACGAGCCTATAATGGTAGAAATTAAGACGCGAGTATGTTTGTTTATGAAACGAGCGCAAGCGAGTTTCATAATTTTCATACGAGCATCTTAATTACCATTATAGGCAAGTTTCACATGACTTTTTATGCTCGACCATATTTCTAACTTCAAATTATTCAGAAGTATTCATGTTATGGTTATGTGAGGAGTGGAACTGACCTGAATTGTGAGATGCGCGCAGACGCGAAAGTATTGATTTTTTCCGAAACACGAATGTCATTGACCTTGATATAATCTAGAGAATAACATGAAGATTAGGCTTGATATAACCTGGAAATTGATTTAGAATTGAAAAACGAGATGACAAATTGAATTTATTTGAATATTATTTACAATTAACGCTAATTATTATAGTAACAGAACATAACCTTC
Organism: Periplaneta americana; assembly: GCA_025594305.2. Classification (NCBI taxonomy): domain Eukaryota; kingdom Metazoa; phylum Arthropoda; class Insecta; order Blattodea; family Blattidae; genus Periplaneta; species Periplaneta americana. The sequence continues at coordinate 160,457,653 of JAJSOF020000005.1, read as the reverse complement.
TGCGACAGTATTGGATTTCCAGCCTGCGTGACTTTTCGCTAATTGTCTTTCGATTGCATATCCGAGAATAATCGATACTTGCGGTTTTATAATGGTACAATCAGTACAAAAGTGATTTTTCATTGGCTGAAGAACTGAATTATAATGAATAATGAGGTGCATTAAAGGGCTACTACCAGGTGTACAATGACTACATTTCGGCATGGTCGAGCATAAAAACTATTATACTGTACATATCAAACAAAAATCAATATGCCAAATATTAAAACAAAACAGAAATATAAATTAAAAAATTTACCCCGTATGAGCAAATGCTCGTGATCGGAAGTTCAAAATCTCACTGTAGATCAATAGAAAGGAGAAGACAAAATAAACAATTAATAAAAGCAATAAAATAGCACAGATTACAAAAATAGTAGCCTATATGATAAAAAAAAGCAATCACAATTAAAAACGTTTATGGCCAATATTCACAAGTACATAAGACTAATATTATCTAACCATATGTTAAGTTCCTTTAATAATTTATTTAATTTTAAGTTTAAATTTAATCGTAAGGTAGGTGTCCCTGATATGGCCATGCTAAGGTTTGAGAATTTTTCTAGCCGCCATTTTGAAAAAAAATGTAAACCACTTTTTCTTATTCGTTCTCAGTCTAATGGACTTTCTTAAAACAATTTCCTTTCCCCATAAAAATAGCTTTAATTGTCCAAAAAGTCCCAAATTCCAAAAGTCTACCTAGTGGTCATATCAGGAACATGTGCACATGATATGGCCACCCTTGTTCCATGTTCTACAAATCGTGATTGTTTTCAGTTTGATAGCGCAGTTGTGTTAAAATTAAATAATTTTGGTGTAAAATGAATAAAAATGACACTTGATAATATTTTTTATAATTCAAAAGTGTAGTCAAAACAGATTTTTCCATAAAAAATTAAGTTGTTTTTCTTAAAATACAAAATTTTTGCGTAATCCCAGCTATAAGGCATATAAATTTGTCAGGTGAAAAAATAAAAGTGAAATGAACTTGATATGGCCATGGTGCATTTGATATGGCTATATCAGGAGCAGGTAAGCTTTCACGAAAATCGTTTGATTATGAACAACTCGTAAAAGATACGCCATCAACTACAACACCAATCAACAGAACATTAAAAACTGAATGGAGTACATGGTTTTCATGAAACAAGTCTTTGAAAAACATGCATAAAACAAAGGAGACTTACCAGAGAAAAATAAGAAGAGGTCACATGAAAACCGCAAAACAGGCAACTGATGCCATATTGCTCAACCTGACTGGATGGAAAACGATCAAGTGACATACCAGGATGCCCTTTCACTGGATGCTGCTGACATTTAGCGGATTTTTTGGTTAACTAACTCACAATAGGGGTGGCCATATCAGGAACATGGCCATAAGAGGAGCACCCACCTTGTTTATGTTAACCAAAAAAGGGTACGGTACTGAGATATGTGATGTGCTGTTGTATCTTGCTCTATTCTCTAGTGTTTATCTTTCGTCAAAGTCTATTCTCTGGTCTCGAGTGTTTATATTTTTTGGGTTTCTGTCCTGCTCTATTCTGTAGTGTTTACATTCTATTAAATTGCTTACTTCTCTATTCTCTAGCCTTATTTTCAGTGCAGTTATGCAAACTACTGTTTTCCTCTTCCCTAGTGTTTACCTTTCGTCATATTTCCACTCGGTACTGAGTTTTGGAATAATATTATGGGGGAATTCCATAGATAGTAACAGTATATTCCCACTACAAAAAAAGAGTAATTAGAATAATAGTAGGTGCCAAATCTATGGAATCGTGTAGGACTATTTAAAAAGCACACAAATAATACCCATGGCTTGTCAGTATTATTTTTCATTAATAATCTTTCTCGTATGTAATCGTGAAAACTTTGTAACTAATTCAATAGTTCATAGCATAAATATGCGTAAAAAAATGACTTACATACTCCATCGGCAAGTCTATCGTGATATTAAAAAGGAGTACGTTTCATGGCAGTAAAAATTTTTAGTAGCCTCCCTATCGATATAAAAAATATTTAGGGCCAAATTAAAGAAGAACCTAATTTCTCATGGCTTCTATTCTGTAGGTAAATTCATGACATTCAACAACGCTTCATGAAATTGATACTATAACTTTGTGTTGCACTAGTAGACTATATTGTAAACCTCTTCTGTATAAAAAAAAAAATTTGTTTTATTTAACGACGCTCGCAACTGCAGAGGTTATATCAGCGTCGCCGGATATGCCGGAATTTTGTCCCGCAGGAGTTCTTTTACATCCCAGTAAATCTACTGAAATGAGCCTGTCGTATTTAAGCACACTTAAATGCCATCGACCTGGCCCGGGATCGAACCCGCAACCTTGGGCATAGAAGACCGGCGCTATACCAACTCGCCAACCAGGTTGGCTCTTCTCTATATATTTCAAATAGACTGTGACTATAAATTAAGACTTTATAGTATTATTAAGATTTTGACTTGTTCCATATTCTAGCTGTGAAGCAATGTACGAATACCATGGAATGTTAATAAGTACAAAACAATACAATACAACAGTACGTTGTGCTGTAAAGGAACTGAAAAACCAAAAAAGTTCCAGAAGAGGATGGCATATATAAAGAATACATAAAATGGAGTTCAGATATAATCATCAAACCGTCAACCATGATATTTAACAGGACTCTGTAGTCGGAAACGATTCCAGACCAATGGAAATCGAGCACAATAATCCTGTTACATAAGAAGGGTGCAAAAGTCGACCTCAACAACTAAAGACCCATAAGTCTGCTGTCCAACCTATACAATTTATTTCGAAAGTAGTCTACTAACCAGGAGGCTAACAAAAACTCTCGACGAAAACCAGTCATCTGAGCAAGCAGGCTTCCGTTGGCTTCAGCATAGCGGACCACCTCCAGTCAACCAAATTTTTGAAAAGATGGAAGAGTTCAAATTGACTTACACTTTCCCTTCATAGATTATAACAAAGCTTTCGACTCAGTGGAACACTCGAGCCTATTCCAAGCGTTAATCAAGCAAGGAGTCGACAACAAATACGTCACAATATTAACCCAGCTCCACAAGGAAAGCACCGCGAGAATTAAAACAGAGACAGAAGGCAGACACTACTTTCCATAGAGAAGTAAAACAAGGACATCCAATCTTCCCCATATTGTTCACCTGCTTACTGGAAAACGTATTCCGAAAACTGGAAAGACAAAATGGGAATCGCCATAAATGGCAAAAGGCTAACCAACCTGTGCTTTGCAGACAACCTAATTCTGTTCGCCCAATCAGCACAGGAACTACAAAAAATGGTACAAGATCTAAGCACCCATAGCAGGAATATCGGACTCAACATGAACAGCACGAAAACCAAGCCAATGGCCAAAGCACAAGAAACCCCAGTTCTCTTCTCTAGTGTTTATCTTTTGTCAAAATCTATCTCGCTCTATTCTGTAGTGTTTATATTCTATTAAATTGCTTTTATCTCCATTCTCTTGCTTTATTTTCAGTGTAATTCTACGTTGTTCCCTTCTCTAGTATTTATATTTTGTCAAATCTATCCCGCTCTATTCTGTAGTGTTTATATTCTATTCAATTTGCTTTCATCTACATTCTCTAGCTTTATTTTCAGTGTATTTCTGCCTTGTTCTCTTCTCCAGTGTTTATCTTTCGTCAAAATCTATTCAGCTCTATTCTCTTGTGAGTCTAGTGATTATCTTCAGTGCGGTTTCAACCTGCTTTAGTCTATATTGTTTATCTTTCTTCATAGTCTATCTTGCTCTATTTTTCTACTGTTTATTATCTTTCGTCACACCTAGTCTCCTCTGTTTTCTAGCGTTTTCTTTTGCCAATATCTATTCTGCTCTGTTATGTAGTGTTTATTGTTTGTGAAATTCTGTCCTACTCTATTCCCTAATGTTTACCTTCTATTAAATTCCTTTCTGCTCCATTCTCTAGTTCTTATGTTCAGGCAGTTATTTCCTGCTCTATTCTATAGTGTTTACCTTTCGTCATAGTCTATTCTCTGTTCTAGATTGTTTGTAATTTATTAAAATCTGTCCTAACTTATTCTCTAATATTTATTCTTTGTCCTACTCCTGTCTCTAGCATTCATATTTATTTATTTACTTTTATTTACTTATTTATTTATTTATTTAAATCTACAAAATACAGAATATAATTACAACACTAGAAATATAAATAAAATAATACAATCAATATAAAAAGAGGATACAATAATATTAACAAAATTTGAGGACCGAATGAGCAGCGCTCGTGTTCGGTCCCAGTTCAGATATATTATTAATATAAGAGGAATACAGGAAATAAAATAAAATAGGAACTAAAATGAAAATTACAATTACAGCTACAGTGAAATTATATAATATAATATATTAATGTAAGAGGAATAATACTTACTTACTTACAAATGGCTTTTAAGGAACCCGAAGGTTCATTGCCGCCCTCACATAAGCCCGCCATCGGTCCCTATCCTGTGCAAGATTAATCCAGTCTCTATCATCATATCCCACCTCCCTCAAATCCATTTTAATATTATCCTCCCATCTACGTCTCGGCCTCCCTAAAGGTCTTTTTCCCTCCGGTCTCCCAACTAACACTCTATATGCATTTCTGGATTCGCCCATACGTGGTACATGCCCTGCCCATCTCAAACGTCTGGATTTTAAGTTCCTAATTATGTCAGGTGAAGAATACAATGCGTGCAGTTCTGTGTTGTGTAACTTTCTCCATTCTCCTGTAACTTCATCCCGCTTAGCCCCAAATATTTTAATAAGCACCTTATTCTCAAACACCCTTAACCTATGTTCCTCTCTCAGAGTGAGAGTCCAAGTTTCACAACCATACAGAACAACCGGTAATATAACTGTTTTATAAATTCTAACTTTCAGATTTTTGGACAGCAGACTGATGATAAGAGCTTCTCAACCGAATAATAACACGCATTTCCCATATTTATTCTGCGTTTAATTTCCTCCCGAGTGTCATTTATATTTGTTACTGTTGCTCCAAGATATTTGAATTTTTCCACCCCTTCGAAGGATACATTTCCAATTTTTATATTTCCATTTCGTACAATATTCTGGTCACGAGACATAATCATATACTTTGTCTTTTCGGGATTTACTTCCAAACCGATCGCTTTACTTGCTTCAAGTAAAATTTCCGTGTTTTCCCTAACCGTTTGTGTATTTTCTCCTAACATATTCACGTCATCTGCATAGACAAGAAGCTGATGTAACCCGTTCAATTCCAAACCCTGCCTTTCCTAATTGCATATTCTAGAGCGAAGTTAAAAAGTAAAGGTGATAGTGCATCTCCCTGCTTTAGCCCGCAGTGAATTGGAAAAGGATCAGATAGAAACTGACCTATACGGATTCTGCTGTATGTGTCACTGAGACACATTTTAATTAATCGAACTAATTTCTTGGGAATACCAAATTCAATAAGAATATCATATAATACTTCCCTCTTAACCGAGTCATATGCCTTTTTGAAATCTATGAATAACTGATGTACTGTACCCTTATACTCCCATACTTTGTCCATTATCTGTCGAATACAAAAAATCTGATCAATAGTCGATCTATTACGCCGAAAACCGCACTGATGATCCCCAATAATTTTATCTACGTACGGAGTTAATCTTGTCAAAAGAATATTGGAGAAAATTTTGTACGACGTCAACAAAAGTGATATTCCTCGAAAGTTACCACAGTTGGTTTTGTCCCCCTTCTTAAAAATAGGTACAATTATGGACTCTGCGACGGGTTTTACCTGGTGGCACACGTTGGTTGCGCCAATTTCGACGGTTGCCCTCTTCTTGTTCTGCCGCGTCGCCGGCAGAGGAGAAGTCGGTGGACAGATGCTGGAAGATCTTGTCCCCCGGTAGAGGAGATCTCTTCTCAGGGACCCTGTGGTTTTGTGGGCGTAAGATATAATGTGCTATTCGTCATTCACACGAAAAGAAAACAAGGAGTAAATTTCCACTAAGTGTATTTATTCGGCTCACGTCCCTTGCTTGAGTCCAAGCGACGGAATACTGGCTGTTGTCTTCCGTGTGATTTCGGCGTCTCGTCTAACGCCAGTTTATAATCGCTGCTGTCACTTTTTCAGTAAATCACAAAGCTAAAAAGTGCGAAATCTACACTTTATCACTTCGATCGGCTGGAAAACGGAGAATGATAAGATATACACGATCGGAACAAGTGCCGGAGATATTATTAATACTCCCGCGATCGGCTCACAGGCCGTAGACTATATAAGTGAGTAACACGCCACTGGCCGGCAGTCTTCTGACCAAACACACGATCGGCTCACTGGCCGGTAATATTCTGAGAAAATACACGCTCGGCTCACAGGCCGGTAATCGTCTGGGGGGCACACGCTCGGCTCACGTCCTTTTAAATACTCACTAAGGTGACGCGCTCACCAGACGCTACTATTGTTTGCCAGATTCAAACAACGCTACCAGCGCGTTCCTAGACAGGAAAAACCCCTTTATGCTATACTAAAGTTCAGTAACCTACCTCGCGTCTACTGGTTTTAAATGCGTTAGGCGCCTGTCAGACTGAGTGAATAAAGAGCCTATTACGCGCTTCGCTGATCCCCGTGGCGTAGGTTAAACAAACATCTCAAAGAAATATAGAAATGTCTAAAATGAAACTATACTATAACTTATATAGGAGAAAAAATATCTTACTATCGCGGACCACCCGACTACAGCTTCAACTCGAGTAATAGAAAACAAAATAATATAGGAACTAAAATTAGAATTATAGCTACAATGAAATTATAATAATATTATACAGAGCGTTCGCCTACGGGTGAGGCCAGGAAAGCGGCATGTACTGATACGCCGCTTGCTGCGCGCAGTTGTTGAGACACGCTCGACAATCAAGGACATCAAGGTCGACAAGTTATCAGTTGTGAGCCAGATGCTGCAGTATTTAACACGTACCTACAGTGCAGTTCCTTGGCACAGTTGCTTAAATATTCAGCGTGTGTGTAAAATTTATTAACAATGCAAACGCAAAAATTCACGCTTGAACAGAAAGCTTTTATGTGTGATGCATATGTGAAAACAGTCATGTAGAGAGGTGCGTAGGCAATTTGAAGTGAAATATCCGGGTGCTCCAGTTCAGGGCAGAGAAACTTTTAGACGTCTTGTTAACAAATTAAGGACAACAGGGTCGATAAATGCTACAATTCCTAAGAGAAAACGAAGAGTATTGACGGGAGAAAAAATTGATGAAATCAGTGCATTATTTACACGCTCTCCTAATAAATCTCTAAGACGTGTTTCACGGGAAGTTAGTGTTTCAAAAACATCAATCTTTACTGCTGCTAAACTTTTAAAACTAAAACCCTACAGAGTATAGTATAGAAAGCGGATGCTTACGGATAGAAGATTCCCGCAAGCGATACCGCAGGCAGGCCGCTTTCCTGGCCCCAACCGTAGGCGAACGCTCTGTATTATTAGAGAAGAATAATATCGTACGGGAATAAAGTAGGGCAATTTATGAGAAATATGTATATTCTGAAATTATGGAATATAAATATAATATAGGCTGATTAATTCATACACATAGGCTATAAATTTATTGAATCAAATTGAAAACATTAACACGTTTCTAATTTTCTTGTTATATGTTTGTGGGTTACATGTTAGAAGTTCTGTGTGTAAATTTACCTATTGAATTATACAACCGAGGGCCAAAATTAATGCTATGCTTTAGACCACCAGATATGAAAATTTAGGTTATGAAATAAGTCCAACTCTATTTTTGATATTTAAATTTCGTTCTGCTGCAACCTCTAGTGCTTATCTTCAGTGCAGTTCTCTCCTGCTCAATTTTCTAATATTTATCTTTCGTCAAAGTCTATCATTTCCTATTTTCTAGTGTTTATATTTTGTGAAATTCTGTCCTACTGTATTCTTTAATATTTATCTTTCGTCAAAGTCTATCCTGCTCTTGTCTCTAGCGTTCGCAAGTTATGAAATAAATCCTGTACTATTCTTTAATGTTTATCTTCTATTAAATTTCGTTGTTCTCCATATTCTGTTTATCTTCAGTGTAGTTCTCTCCTGCTCTATTCTGTAGTCTTTAAATTCGTCCTCCTCTATTCTCTAGTGTTTTCATTTTGAGAAATTCTGTTTTCCTCTATTCTCTAACGTTTATCTTACGTCAAAGTTATCCTGCTTCTGACTCTAGTGTGCATATATTATTAAATAAACTCTACTCTATTATTTAATGATTATCTTCTATTAAATTTAGTTGTTCTACATTTTCTGTTCTTAATTTTCAGTGCAGTTCCCTTCTGCTCCATTCTCTAATATTTAACTTTCGTCAAAGTATATTCTACTCTGTTCTCTGGTGTTTATATCTCATGAAATTCTGTCCTACCGTATTTTCTAGTGTTCATCTTCTATTAAATTCCGTTCTGCTCCATTACATGCATATGTATATACGTTTTGCTGGTTGAGCGGAAGAGAAGGCCTTACGGCCTTAATTCTGCCAGCTAAAATAAATTATTATTATTATTATTATTATTATTATTATTATTATTATTATTATTATTATTATTATTACTACATAGTTTTTATATTCATTACAGCTCTCCCTTGCTCCAGTCTCTAGTGTTTATATTGTGTAAAATTCTGTAACGCATTGGAAAATAACCAAATTTTCTCAATAAATCCATGTTTAACAAACGAGATTACTGTTTTATTTCATAGTGTCATTGACCTGATTTTCCCGTTCCCTTGTTAGTGTCTCAGATTTCCTCTCTCAACATCGATGCCAGAATGACGCTACCGCAAACATAAGCAGGCTTTCGACTAATACAGCATAATCAAAAAACAGTTTCATGTGTACTAATAGTATAATAAATTATTCTACACACAGTAAACACACTCTAGATTTAATTTTCAACTGTTATATTGATGATGCTCGCATTTTTCATGATCTATTGTACAGTGCGATCGAGAATTCCCTCCGCAGTGTTTGTGTAGCCGAGAACCCACTAGGCAGAGAATTCACTGGGCGCTAAGCATATGATGGACTGGGATGTGAGGTTGTCAAACCGGAATGACTGGGGGAGTGGCAACTTTCTACAAGGTTGTATTCTAGGGTTAGTAGCACTAATACAGTTGCGGAGAGAATTTTCGATCGCACTGTAGAAATACTCTCAGTAAGTTCAATCTGATAGGTTTGGAAGTAAATCCCGAAAAAACAAAGTAGATGATTATGTCTCGTGAGGAGAATATTGTACGAAATGCAAATATAAAAATTAGAAATTTATCTTTTGAAGAGGTGGAGAAGTTCAAATATCTTGGAGCAACAGTAACAAATATAAATGATACTCGGGAGGAAATTAAACACAGAATAAATATGGGAAATGCCTGTTATTATTCGGTTGAGAAGCTTCTATCATCCAGTCTGCTGTCAAAAAATCAATTATATTACCGGTTGTTCTTTATGGTTGTGAAACTTGGAATCTCACTTTGAGAGAGGAACATAGGTTAAGGGTATTTGAGAATAAGGTGCTTCGGAAAATATTTGGGGCTAAGAGGGATGAAGTTACAGGAGAATGGAGAAAGTTACACAACACAGAACTGCACGCATTGTATTCTTCACCTGACATAATTAGGAACATTAAATCCAGACTTTTGAGATGGGCAGGGCATGTAGCACGTATGGGCGAATCCAGAAATGCATATAGAGTGTTAGTTGGGAGGCCGGAGGGAAAAAGACCTTTGGGGAGGCCGAGACGTAGATGGGAAGATAATATTGAAATGGATTTGAGGGAGGTGGGATGTGGTGATGGTGAATGGATTGGTCTTGCTCGGGATAGGGACCGGTGGCGGGCTTGTGTGAGGGCGGCAATGAACCTCCGGGTTCCTTAAAAGCCAGTAAGTAAGTAAGTTCAATCTGAACCTCGGCCTCCGTGATGGCGTCATAGCTTTTATCTGTAGATTCGAAGATGTTGAATAAGTGTGCACAAGTAACGTCTTCGTACACAGAATTTCACTCCAGTCTGCTGCTGTTTGAATACGAGTTTTGAGTTTGAAAAACAAATTGACTTTCTGGCCAATGTACTAACGGTAATGTAACATTAAAAATAGGACTAATCTGAAATAAAGTATATAACTCATTATTTGTTATATAAGAGAACGTATGAATACCAGTTAATTTGTTATTAAACGCTGAGTAGATATTCATGTTATCTCTTGAACTGTGGCACACAACCGTGGGAAGAAATGCAGCATGTCTGCATGAAGTAGAAAATACTAAGTTCAAATATTACACTAGCCTGAGGTAACATTATGAACTCATGAAAACAAAAAAATCACACATGTTAAAATGTTAACACATTTTGCGAGAGTGCATTGTATCGTTCAGGTGTTGGGTTTCCACCATTCATAGCGTCGAAGTAAAAACAATGAACTTGCAGTGTAAAAACATTTAACACAACTCCATAGAAAGAGCTTCGAGGCAACAAGACTCCACGCATAATGTTATAGCAGACTGCACTATGAAATGAATGCAGAATATCAATACTCCTTTATAGGAGCTACATCGAGTCACTGAAACAGAAGCAATTAAAGAAAGAGAAATTTTGCGTAACATCTTCCTTCTATTTTGTGATTGAAACTAGCAGTGAGTAAATAAGTAAATCCAGTAGATCTGTATTAAATATTGTACCTTTGAGGAACGTGAAATCAAAAATACTATTGAGACAATACCAGACGCTGAGCGATATATCGCAAAACATCCAGACGCATGCGTCTTTTGTGGCAAGTACTGATAGAATCTCCGCCCAGCATGGCGGGAAGAATATTCGTCGTTGTTCCTGCAATAACTCCTACGTACAAAATATAACATTTTTCAGTAGGAAGAGAAAACACATTTATTCATCCTATGGCAGCCGTACATAGGAGACTGTGAATTCTTACATTTTCGAAACAAAGAAATATAATTACATACAGGGGATTTTATTATTTGCTGTATCACTATTTAAGCTATTTAACAGAGCAAAAATCTGAAAATCGATAAATATGTCACATAGGAGTTATTGCAGGAACAACAACGATGTACTGTTATTTTGTGTAAGAATTGCGAGATTGAGAAGTCCTAGGTCCTTTTCGTCAATGTCTTCATAATTGATACCAAATGACATTACATTTAAATATTTCGCGATGCGATGCGATGCGATGCGATGCGATGCGATGCGATGCGATGCGATGCGATGCGATGCGATGCGATGCGATGCGATGCGATGCGATGCGATGCGATGCGATGCGATGCGATGCGATGCGATGCGATGCGATGCGATGCGATGCGATGCGATGCGATGCGATGCGATGCGATGCGATGCGATGCGATGCGATGCGATGCGATGCGATGCGATGCGATGCGATGCGATGCGATGCGATGCGATGCGATGCGATGCGATGCGATGCGATGCGATGCGATGCGATGCGATGCGATGCGATGCGATGCGATGCGATGCGATGCGATGCGATGCGATGCGATGCGATGCGATGCGATGCGATGCGATGCGATGCGATGCGATGCGATGCGATGCGATGCGATGCGATGCGATGCGATGCGATGCGATGCGATGCGATGCGATGCGATGCGATGCGATGCGATGCGATGCGATGCGATGCGATGCGATGCGATGCGATGCGATGCGATGCGATGCGATGCGATGCGATGCGATGCGATGCGATGCGATGCGATGCGATGCGATGCGATGCGATGCGATGCGATGCGATGCGATGCGATGCGATGCGATGCGATGCGATGCGATGCGATGCGATGCGATGCGATGCGATGCGATGCGATGCGATGCGATGCGATGCGATGCGATGCGATGCGATGCGATGCGATGCGATGCGATGCGATGCGATGCGATGCGATGCGATGCGATGCGATGCGATGCGATGCGATGCGATGCGATGCGATGCGATGCGATGCGATGCGATGCGATGCGATGCGATGCGATGCGATGCGATGCGATGCGATGCGATGCGATGCGATGCGATGCGATGCGATGCGATGCGATGCGATGCGATGCGATGCGATGCGATGCGATGCGATGCGATGCGATGCGATGCGATGCGATGCGATGCGATGCGATGCGATGCGATGCGATGCGATGCGATGCGATGCGATGCGATGCGATGCGATGCGATGCGATGCGATGCGATGCGATGCGATGCGATGCGATGCGATGCGATGCGATGCGATGCGATGCGATGCGATGCGATGCGATGCGATGCGATGCGATGCGATGCGATGCGATGCGATGCGATGCGATGCGATGCGCGATGCGATGCGATGCGATGCGATGCGATGCGATGCGATGCGATGCGATGCGATGCGATGCGATGCGATGCGATGCGATGCGATGCGATGCGATGCGATGCGATGCGATGCGATGCGATGCGATGCGATGCGATGCGATGCGATGCGATGCGATGCGATGCGATGCGATGCGATGCGATGCGATGCGATGCGATGCGATGCGATGCGATGCGATGCGATGCGATGCGATGCGATGCGATGCGATGCGATGCGATGCGATGCGATGCGATGCGATGCGATGCGATGCGATGCGATGCGATGCGATGCGATGCGATGCGATGCGATGCGATGCGATGCGATGCGATGCGATGCGATGCGATGCGATGCGATGCGATGCGATGCGATGCGATGCGATGCGATGCGATGCGATGCGATGCGATGCGATGCGATGCGATGCGATGCGATGCGATGCGATGCGATGCGATGCGATGCGATGCGATGCGATGCGATGCGATGCGATGCGATGCGATGCGATGCGATGCGATGCGATGCGATGCGATGCGATGCGATGCGATGCGATGCGATGCGATGCGATGCGATGCGATGCGATGCGATGCGATGCGATGCGATGCGATGCGATGCGATGCGATGCGATGCGATGCGATGCGATGCGATGCGATGCGATGCGATGCGATGCGATGCGATGCGATGCGATGCGATGCGATATATGATATGATATGATATGATATGATATGATATGATATGATATGATATGATATGATATGATATGATATATGATAGATATGATATGATATATGATGTGGTATATATGATATGATACGATATGTATGTATGTATTTATTCACACTGCAATGGGTATATACCCGGTGGCAGTGGTAACTAATTACACTCAATAATGACAATAATAAACTTATTAATTAAAAATACAATTAATGATAATACTAATAATAATAATAATAATAATAATAATAATAATAATAATAATAACAGGGAATATACTAAATTAAATGAAACGATCACTTAAAATAACATTTGAAATATTCTAATTTGTATCTTAAAACTAAGATCGAACTAAAACCCACGAGTATATGTTCATATCTGCACAAGTACCTTTCAACATTACACTCATTTCGCTGTCAACTCACTCACTGCACTGGAACTACGACACATTTCACTGATTCTATCCTGATTTCACTAACACTTCAAAAACATTTCACTGTTCAAATACTTTGCACTGCCACTATAACCTATACAGCTTCACTGACAGGAACACGTTTCACTTACACAGCACACTTCACTGACACGACATACTTCTTCACTGATACAACACACTTCACTGACACAACATAATTCTTCACTGATACAACACTTCAATAACAACATATCATTTACACCCTTTAAGTACTGTGTATAATTACCATCTATTAGTAAGGTCCTTAAGCCTATTTTTAAATACATTTTTGGTTGTTGGTAAAGCCTTTAGTAAGTCTGCAGGTAAAGCATTCCAGTCCCTGATAGCACGAATGAGAAAAGAAAACTTTCCAGTGTCAGTCCTCTGCCTCTGATATGATATGATATGATATGATATGATATGATATATATGATATATGATATAAGGTAAGATAAGATAAGCTATGATGTGATATGATATGATATATGATATGATATAAGATAAGATAAGATATGATATGATATGATATGATATGATATGATATGATATGATATGATATGATATGATATATGATATGATATAACATAAGATAAGCTATGATATGATATGATATATGATATAAGGTAAGATAAGATAAAATAAGATAAGATATGATATGATATATGATATGATATATGATATGACATGATATATGATATATTTATTCAGATTCCCGGGCATTTTCCCTAATCCGCATTCCTGAACATATATTTTCCCGAACAAAAAATTCCTGAATCCACATTCCCGACAGACTTTTCCCGATTTCTTTGATTTACATGTTCCCGAAATTCCATTTTCTCCAAACCAAATTCCCGAATCCACATTCTCGATTTATTTCATATCCATTTTTCCGATAATACAGTAGTGTATATTACCACACAAATGTATTTAATATAATTATTATGGTATAATTAATTACACTTTCTCTTTACAAAGTGAAACAATGTCCAAGTGACCTCAGGTACTCGAGATGTCTGTTATCGGCTGCATAGGTGTGATAATCCTGCACGATAAACCTTAAGTCCTTTAAAATTCCCTTTTATGAAGTTCAGAAGATTGTGATGGAAATTCTGAAAGCTTCTCTTCAAATTCTGCACTATCATTTATATGTTAACACAAAAATTCTTGTTTAAAGTATAAAGCGAATAGGCTATTTAGCCTATTTTCTTATTTCATTTTTATTCATATTTTGATATTGTAATTCAGGATCCCAGTGGTCAACCTCACTTGAGGACGGACGATTTTAAATAAATCTTAGAACTAAATTTTGATCAAAGTGCAACAAAAGTTTGTGCTTTCATCACTGCATCAACAATTCACAGTTTTGTTCTGTTTACGTTCTTTGAGATTGTAGTGTCTATAGACAACCAGAAGGGATGGAAGAATAGAATAAGAGAAATGAAGAAAAGATAGTACTAGGACAGCTCCAATTCCACTGTAACTTACTACCAAATATTCGGAATCACAACGTTCTTGCACTGAAAATTCGGGTATATTTTTTAACGTAGAAACAAGTAAAACATCAATTTGACCATAAAGTGGAGCCACCTCATTTTTTTGCAAAGAAGTCCTTCAATTGCTCTAGTTGCGTGGTAATGCTGGAATATTTACCAATACACATTTGAGAATTAAATCTACAACTGTTGCGCACATGGTATACACCCCTGCAGGTGCGGATGCAAGGGGGCTGATTAAGGGGATATATCCCCTCCCGAAATTTTGAGAAAAATACGAAACAAGAAACAAAAATAATATTAATTTTAATTTGTCAATGTACATAGGAACTAGAGAGTTTTCCACGTAAATTCTCTTTGCTAAAATGTTAAATTCCATGAACTGCAGGAAGACAAACACAGAGTTCTTACTTCAAGACAGAGAGTCATGAAGAGTATTTTAGGCTTGTAATTTTCCTTCTCTTCTTAGACTATTTCATTAGTCAGCTCAAGGACAAGTTTTTAAATCATAAGGGAATCCTAAAGTCCATACAAACTTTTCTGCCTAAAAACACAGTGCGAGCATCAGATGAAAATTTAGAAACTGCTGTTCAGGCTGTAGTAAATCAGTGGCCCAATGATGTTGATGCATCACCAGAATCTTTGTTCAGTGAATTGAAGATGTGGAGAAGAAATTTCCTTGATCAGAAAAATCTTCACCTAATACCTACTGTTTTTATATCAACTTTGAACAGGTGCAATGAAATTATTTTTCCCTGCACTCGCAAGGCGCTGAAACTTTTCTGCACGTTGCCTGTAACTACAGCAACACCAGGACGGTCGTTCTCAACATTGCGGTGTTTGAAGACTTACTTGAGGAGCAGCCGATGGAAGCAGACAGATTAAATGGACTGGCCTTGATGTACGATATATACATAAAATGTAGAAATAAAACCTCATGAAGTACTGAATGATATGTCTAAGAAGCCTTGTCGCCTTCTTCTGTAAATGTCATTCTGTCATTGTTTTTGTATTGCAGTCATTGTAAATGTTAAAATTAAAAAATTATGATTTATTTAACAACGGTCGCAATTGCCGAGGTTATATCAGTGTCGCCGGTGTGCTGGAATTTTTTCCCCTCAGGACTTCTTTAACATGCCAGTAAATAGGCTGATATGAGGCCTGTCGCATTTAAACACACTTAAATGCCATCGAGCTGGGTTGGAGTAGAACCCACAACTTCGAGCACAGAAGGCTATACCGACTACGCTACTCAGCGCAACTTGTAAACGTTTGTGACTCGGAAAAAAATTGTGATTATATAAACAGAGTCTACTATATGACAGTCATGAAGCTCAAAGAAAAGATTAAAAATGCAAACATGGGTGTTTTACCACTAGAATCGCTACTATGAAAACAATCATCCAGATCTCTTCTAGCAGACGACAAAATACATTATTTTCGTTGTCGAAGTTCTTTTGGAAAAATTAACACCTTCCTTCCATTATTGAAATATTAAATGCATAAAGTTAATTTATTATTTTAATGAAGTATTTAATTCCACCATAAACTCGAAGATACCTGCAAGAAATAGGTTAATATTATTTTTGTTTGTGCAAAATGAACTGAAATTTACTATAATACTTCACTCAATCAAGATTATAGCGATAATTCTATGAAACCAATAAATATTTTTTCATTTCCCTTTAGTCAATAAATGGAAATAAAACAATGGAGTAAAGGTTATGTAATGATTTATTTTTCATTTTAATATTTTAACAAATATTATTTATAATAACATATTGCAGTGGAAATAAATCGTGATCAATGGAATTTTATTTTAACAGACTTTTTTACATCTTAGTAAAGTAACAAATAAAAATAACAACAAAATTAACAGCTATAATTAAAAACATATCCTTTAAAAAAATAGGCCTAATCAATAATAATCCCACCAGAATTGAAAATAAAACGTGATCAATAAATTTATAAAACAAACTTAATTTTTTACGTCTCTAGTAAAATATTAATTATATTGACGAACATTTCCTAAAGCATCAATGAAGTACGCAACGAGCTAAGCAAGATGGAAATACGACACAGTCCAAAGTCGACCGTGGACAGTCTGATTGTTTGGTATTTAACCACTTGGAGCGCTTTATCACGAGATTTGCAAAAAATCACCTCAAGCTTCGTGACTGTATATAGTAGACTGTGATATAAACTTATTTCTCATTACTCCATTTTTACTATCTCCTCAAATCCCTCCCCGAAAAAAAATCCTGCGTCCGCCCCTGCACCCCTGCACACATCGTGCACGAGTGTTTGTTTTGAATCTGTTTTCACAGAGCTCCAGATCGTAGGGTAGTTTACACTACACAAGCACTCTGCAGTTACTACTCGCAGCACGGGAGGTAGATGAGCAGTGTCCAGCTCCAGGCATGAACCAGAGTCTCGATCAGAGCAGAGAGGCAGCCCGCTTCTCCAGCATTCCAATAGGAAGCTCTCCTCCCCGCCCCAGCCGCCTGAGAAGTGGGCAACTTCATCCGCCGTTCCCATAAGTGAATTATTAACAAACAGTGAAAACAAGGCACAGGACGGCAGGCACTATGTGCAGCTGACGGATTCGAGGCTGGTGGGGAAGCAGATTCACTTACATATCGAGGTACAGCACTGTCCAAGAATCACGGCACCATCCAAGGAAATATAATTCAATCATTTGCTAAGTTCATTAGCAATTTAGCTAGTCTCCACTTGGGAAAAACTACAGGGACATCATTTTATTTTTACTAACATTTTTAATATTAACCTGGCTATATCTTTGGATTAAAGGTCTAGAACCGGAAACACCGCTTGCTTCCCCTTCCAAGACTGGAGTTCAATGATACTGGCGTAAAATACAAATCACTTTACTAGGTATAGGCGGGAGGAATAGTAGTTCATCCATTTATGTAAAGTAGGAAACTTTTTTATTTTATTTTAGTAGGTTATTTTACAACATCTAGGTTATTTAGCGTCTCAATGAGATGAAGGTGATAATGCCGGTGAAATGAGTCCGGGGTCCAACACCGAAAGTTACCCAGCATTTGCTCATACTGGGTTGAGGGAAAACCCCGGAAAAAACCTCAACCAGGTACCTTGGCCCGACCGGGAATTGAACCCGGGCCACCTGGTTTCAAAGTAGGAAATATCAAGATTTTGAGTTTGATAATTTTCATTAGGTTTTTGTTTAATCAAATTACAGTACTGTATTAACAATAAGTGTTTTTACTCACGAATTGAACTATCCATTCGGACGTATTAATTATGCAGTGTATATTGTACTGTTACAGCACATTAGCGTACAATATAGAGAATGAAGTTAAATTGAAAAATAATCACATTTTTTTAAAATGGTGGCCGTTCATTTCAATACAGACTTCAGGTCTAATGTGCATATTATCGCACTATAGACTATTGTACCAGTACCAGTAACTCATGTTTAAATAATTCTGTTCCTAATCTATAAAAGAGTACCTAACGTATTGTAAATTGCATCTTCACTTCTGTCCGATCCGAAAAGATAAAATTACTCAGACATGCTTTCTACTGCCCGTCCAAGTGGTTATGTCGCAGGGTCGTAGAAAGGGGGGAGGGAATCACGTGACAATTAATTACTTAACAAGACCCTTTTATTTAACTTATTTTTAAGCAGTTGTATGGGTATAATATTACGTAGACATCCAATTCCTAACAAAAATTAATGTTCTTAGAAAAGAGCTAAGACAGCCCAGCCACTAGCCTTTACAGAGAGGCGAATAGAAGCAGGTGGGGGAAACCGGGATGTAACGTACCTATGCGAAAATGATTCAATATTTAAATCCCTTTCGTCACTGGAAAACGTGAACATATTTTTGAAACGTACTGTTTACTATGACCGTATGGCTACTATGATTGTATATGCGGTCTTGGATCTGTGTAGAGGACGGTTGAACTTCATCAGTAGAAGGGGTGGGAGTGAAGCACATTCAAAAACTCAGGTACAATAAAAATTGAAGTAAAAATAAAATGATGTCTCTGTAATTCAATGATTTGCTAAGTTCATTAGCAATTTAGCTAGTGACTACTTGGAAAAAACTGCCTTAAGGCTATGCATCGGTGAAAATAATGAAAAAGAAAACACATTAGAAAATGGAAATTTTGTTTTTAATTCTAAAAATAAAATAATATTTCAGTTTTCTAAATCTATGCTTATTTTGGCCCTATGAAAATTTAAAGCCCCTCAGACCGTACTTAAAGGGAACAGCACGTTCGTCGAGTTGTAGCCCTTTAAACTGACATTCAGCTGTTATTCTGACAGACTTGTTCTTAATTTTAATTTTAATTTTCATTCAGTTTATACTTCGCGCTATCATGTGGGAGAAAAATATGTGTGGTAGACGTGTATAGGAAGAATACCGATAGCTGCACTTTGATACTGGTTTTCTCGATTTTCCAATTTTCAACATCTTGTAGCATTCAAAATACTCTAATGAATTCAATTTTTCCGCAATATCAGTGAAATTTATTTTGCACAGAAGACCACAAAAGCATATGAAGTAAACTCACACATATGTTTTCTTCTGCTATTGAAATTATTCCACCATGTACCAAAATTAATTTTTCGGAATTTGGTGTATCAAATCTAGAACAAATTTATAAACAAACATTGCTGATTTACTTCCATAAAAACCACAATACATTTAAATTTGATCCTCACGAATACCATACGAGACAAAACTACAGTTTCTTTCTAAATACACCCAAATGCCACACAACTGCTGGATTAAAACACAGCAGAAGTTTTGGACCCAAAATATATTATAATTAATTAATTATAGCTTACCCTGAGCCAAGTACACTTAACACACATAGATTTAAGAACAAATCAGATTAATTATTTAATTGTTTAAGCTAATTGAGTTAAATTGATACTCTAATATTTATGTACTTTTGAATTGTTTATTTGTATATTTATAGATCCTATTATTACATGCTGTATTATTTTACCATATATTAATGTTATTGTGCTCAAATGAACTATCTTAATTTTGTGATATATTTTGTATAACTGATCTGAACTGCGCCCGAGCACGAGCTTCTGCTCTTTCGGGCTGCAACGCCTAATGTAGCTCAAGTATAAATGAATGAATGAATGGAATGAATGAATGAATGAATGAATGAATGAATGAATGAATGAATGAATAAGTAAGTAAATAAGTAAGTAACTAAGTAAGTAAGTAAATAAGTAAGTAAGTAATAAATAAATAAGTAAATAAACAAATAACTAATAAATAAATAAATAAGAAAATAAATAAATAAATAAAAATAAGTAATAAATAAGTAAATAAGTAAGTAAATAAGTAAATAAATAAGTAAATAAATAAGTAAATAAATAAATAAATAAGTAATAAATAAGTAATAAATGAGTAATAAATAAGTGAAAAATAAGTAAATAAATAAATAAATAAGTAAATAAGTAAAATAAGTAAATAAGTAAATAAATAAATAAGTAATAAAAAGTAATAAATAAATAAGTAAATAAGTAAGTAAATAAATAAATAAATAATAAATAAGTAATAAATAAGTAAATAAATAAATAAGTAAATAAGTAAATAAATAAGTAAATAAATAAGTAAATAAATAAATAAATAAATAAATAAGAGAAATAAAGTAAATAAATAAATAAGTAAGTAAATAAATAAATAAGTAAATAAAATAAATAAATAAATAACTAAATAAATAAACAAGCAAATAAACAAACAAACAAACAAGTAAATAAATAAATAAATAAATAAATAAATAAATAAATAAATAAATAAATAAATAAATAAATAAATAAATGTGTTGAGGATGTGATAAGTTTTAAAAAATTAAAAAATTAATAACTAAAAGGGTAAATATAATTAAATGATCTGCTAAGTTCGTTACAATGTAGCTAGTCTCCATTTGGGGAAATCTACCCTAAGGCTATGGATCGGTGAAAATAATGAAAACACCTTACAAATGGAAATTTTGTTTTTAACTCTAAAAAAAAAAAAATAAAATAATATTTCAGTTTTCTAAATCTGTGCTTATTTTAGCCCTATGAAAATTTAAAGCCCCTCAGAACGAATTTAAAGGGACCAGCGCGTTCGTGGAGCTGCAGCCCTTTAAACTGACACTCAGCTGTCATTCTGAAAGACTTTGTTCCAAATTCTAATTTCACTTTTCATTCAGTTCATACTTCGCGCTCTTACGTAGGAGAAAAAATGTGTGTGGTACACGTGTATAGGAAGGATACCGATGCCTGCACTATGATACTCGTTTTGTCGCTTTTTCAATTTTCAACATTTTGTAATATTCAAAATACTCTAACGAATGCAGTTCTTCTCCAATCTCAGTGCAATTTTGCACAGGAGACCACAAAACATGTCAAGTAAATTGACACACAGGTTTCCTTCTGTATACATTTTGAGTAGCCTATTAGAAGCCAATATTAAGATTTATACTCTTGTATTTAATCATGGCTATATATTATACAGGGTGTTCCGGTAAATTTCAATGTTGTCAAGGCCATAACTCGGAAATGAAGCATTTCCGGACACATGTTGTAATGAATTATTTTGATTGTCTACATGTGGGAAATATATACCTGAAATTATGCCCCGTATTTTTTAAACACTCTGTATGTTCAAGAAAGTTCTGTGCAGATCGGTTACCATTGGTCTTGTCACTTCTATTCATTTTGCTTATTCATTGTTCATTATTATTGTTTATTATTATTATTATTATTATTATATACATATATATAAAGTAGAACCTCTATTATCCATGATAATGGAGTGGACAGAACGGTTAATCGAAAAAATCGGATAATCCGTACCATAAAGATTTTCATAAATTAAATGTATAATATTTTGGCCTACAATTTCGTAATTTCCTCGTTGATCTAGTGTTTAACGTGCTATGTAGTGGATCAGGAGTTCACGAGAAATTCTTAAGGACGGTTTCTTAAGGATCAAGGGTTGATGGTCGATGATTGTCTGCGGAAAGATAAGAATAGCAGAAGTCTGATGTAGATTTACACACTTCATGCACTTCTCGTTTCCTTTATTAAACCGCGTACAGTTTCTCTTTTGCCAAACCACTGAAATATTTGTAAATTTTTCTGTAATTAACACAATACGTTTTCATTTAGCTACTGTGGAAGACATTTTGCATAGAAGTTATACAGGGACATCATTTTATTTTTACTTCAATTTTTATTGTACCTGAGTTTTTGAATGTACTTCACTCCCACCCCTTCTACTAATGAAGTTCAACCGTCCTCCAAGGCCGCATATAGTAGCCTTACGGTCATAGTAAACAGTACGTTCCAAAAATATGTTCGCATTTTCCAGTGACGAAAGAACTTTCAATATTGAATCATTTTCGCACAGGTACTGTCGTCCATTTGCCTACGTAGTATACCGGTTTCCCCCACCAGTTTTATTCGCCAGCTAGTGGCTGGGCTGTCTTAGCTGTCTTCTGAAAACATTAATTTCTGTTAGGAATTGGACATCTACGTAATATCATACAACTGTTTAAAATAACTTAAATAAAAGGGCCTCGTTAAGTAATTAACTGTCACGTAATTACCTCCATTTCTACGACCCTACGACATAACCATTTGGACGGACAGTAGATAGTATGTCTGAGTAATTTTATCTTTTCTGATCGGGCAGAAGTGAAGATTGAATTTACAGTACGTAAGGTACTCTTTTATAGAGTAGGTACAGAATTATTTGAACATGAGTTACTAGCACGAAGAACGAAACTGGTAATTGGGATTAGGTACGATAGTCTATAGTGCGATAATATGCACATTAGAACTGAAGCCTGTATCGAAATGAACGGCCACCATTTTAAACAATGTGTTTAAATATTCATATTATGATTATTTTTAAATTTAACTTCATTCTCTATATTATATGCTAATGTGCTGTAGACAGTATAATATACACTGCATAATGAATACGTCCACATGGACAGCTCACTTCGTGAGTAAAAACACTCATTGTTAATACTGTACTGTATTTTTATTAAACAAAAATCTAATGAAAATTATCAAACTCAAAAGCGCAATATATCCTAGTTTACGTAAATGGATGAACTACTTTTCTTCCCTCCTATACCTAGTAAAGTGATATGTTTGTATATTACGGCAGTATCACCGAACTCCAGTCGTGGAAGGGGTAGCAAACGGCGTTGAGTCAGAGGTATAGGCAAGTTAATATTAAAAATGTTAGTAAAAATAAAATGATGTCCCTGTACAATACGGCCACTCGAATAGCAAGAATAAGAAGAGACTAGTACACGGGTTTTTAGAAGTTCATGGGGTAATTTATTTGAAAGCAGATAGTGATTATCTTACAAGTAGACTGACTATTTCTGTTACCGATAGCAAAGCATTCCTACTACATATTTACTACTTCTAAGAGAAAAGGCTTGTAATAACACAGTAGAGTAAACTACTCCATAATTTTTTCTGCAGTAAAAAGAAAAGAAATAGAAAAGAAGCTAGAAGGAAAAGTCGGATAATCCGACAATCGTTTAAAAAGATGACGGATAATCGGGGTACATATATTTCTACGTTTATTTAATTACTAGCCGTACCCGTGCGCTCCGCTGCACCTGTTAGAAATAAATATAAAGTAATTACATAATTAAAATAGGACGTTTGATCCAGGGAACAACTTTTACAACAGCGCAAGATAATCTGCTTCGCTCATTACCCAATTTTTTTTGCATTGCATATATATTTTATGTATTTTAACACGATTCAATTGAGCATAGTTAAAATTTTAATTATAAAATAATGGATTGCTAAGCTAACGTACTATTACTGCATACTAAATCAATACACTCTCCTTGTTCGTTAATTCTCTGAGATTAAAATGAGTGTGTACATAAATATTATTTTAAGAAATACAGAAAACGAATGTACAAAATAGCCTATCAAATTTTCTGTGCATAAGAAGCTATTTTAATCTTACCTGTCGTGGATTTACTCAGACGTTACTGTAATAACATTATACAGTAGCATTATGTCCATCTAGAGAAACTACACTTTCCAATGGTGAAATAATTAATTATACAAATCGGTTAATTTAGCCTCTGATATTGCTTCATACAAACACAGAAACATTCTCTGTAGGCTATGTTTAATAGCTTTCGATTGTTGATGTCTATTATTATTATTATTATTATTATTATTATTATTATTATTATTATTATTATTGTTACTATTATTTTATATCATCAGCATTATTATTTGAACCCTGTAAAATTTATGTAGACTACTTGTACCCGAGCACGAGCATATGCTCAGGTATCTATCCAAATGTAAATTCAAATGTAAATTGTAAATTGTTTGTTCTGTTTCGATTGTTGTTTCATTACAGACGAAGTCATTTGTTCTTAATTCATTGCACCGTCTTAGATGGCGTTATTTTAATTTTAAAACTCATTTATCTCATTAAATATCAGTCCTATCAAAATTTTGTAAAGAATAAAACTTATCGTAAATCATTTTAAAGAAACTTTTGTTATGTAACATTTTTCACAAAAATCAATAATAAGCGAGATATTTCGATTTATTTATTTCAGGCCTCCTTATAACCTCCCTTTTAAATAAAGTATTTTGAATGCCATATAGCCTAAAATCTAAGTTACAACGAACTCCAATTTTTTCAACATAAATCGGTTCAGCCATTATCGCGTGAAAAGGTAACAAACATACAGACAGACATACAAACAAAATTTTCAAAAATGCGATTTTCGGTTTAAGGGTGGTTAATTATATATGTTAGGACCAATTATTTTTGGAAAATCGAAAATTACCAGAAAAATTTCGGCTACAGATTTATTATTAGTATAGATATTTTATTATATACTAATTCATATCCAGCCTTGGTTTAATTTTGATCGTTTCCACTGCGCAATATTGGTCAAATTCTTATTCACCTGTAACATCTGACGGTGTAGACTGTAATCAACATTCATCATTCACAAATTACGAGATTTCCTCATACAATAATTAGATTGGCTTACGTAATTTCAAATGCTAAGAAGAAATCATATGTGAGGAACACATATCCTTGTAAGGTGATATATCTCCATACCCATCCCGGAAACCAAAACACTTTTTCTGTAACAGTTTCGTAACAGCAACCGGAAAATTATACTCTTTACATAAGCTTACTATAGGGTAAAATTAATTAGAATTTATGACCAGCTGTTACGACATTCTCTTCCTCCGTAAATCACCACGGATATCGAATATTTTAGAAAAGTAATCTCAGGTGATTCACTTATGACGCAGTTACATTCCCGACTAGAATATGACAGGATAATTCCGTCAGCATAGCGATAGATTTCTAGGGAGACAGAACAAATTACGAGAACAAAAATCAACTGGCAGTATCAATAACAATACAAATCACGGTTCTTTATTCAAAACTAGAAAACTGATGTAACTGAGTTCCGTTTAATTTGTGTCCACGTTACAAAAAATCTGATAAGCTTTCACTCATAAAACATTTCTGTTGTCGTGGCACTTCAATCAACATAAAATGTCAACATCAATTTACTTCCGCGATGTTACGTTTCCGGGATTCAGAGTTTGTGTAGGTATTTCTATTCATTTGTTTCGCTTATTTAGCATGCAAGGAGTATGAGAATATTTTGCATCACAAAACCAAAAGCAAAGTGTATATATCAAGTCCCAAGCATTTCTCAAGGCACTTACGTACTATTAATGAAATTATGCAAAAGCTACGAAGTAAATCCGAAAAGTAAATTGAATTCGTTAGGCGATTAAATAATTTAGCTAGTCCCCACTTGGGAAAAACTACGAGGGCTATTCATAAAGTAACTTCCGTTTTCATATAGCGTGCGTAACAACAGAGATAGTGACGCCGATCTTGCGGTGGAGTGCACCTTGAAGCAGTACGCGTCGAGCAGCGGTAGAGTCAAGGTCGTGTCTTCGTTCCTCTCTGAGCCACGTGCTGTCAAAATGTGTGCTGCAATCGCAAGTCCCGCCAGGTATGAGGTATGTCCTGTAATAAGATTTCTTGTGTGGCCAAAAACTGTAAAGCCATTGAAATCTATCGCTAACTCTGATAAATTTATGGGCCAGACGTACCTTAAGGCTATGGATCGATGAAAATAATAAAAAAACACCATAAAATGGAAATTTTGCTTTTAACTATAAAAAATGAAATAATGTTTCAGTTTTCTAAATCTGTGCTTATTTTGGCCCTATGAAAATTTAAAGCCCCTCAGTATGCACACTTTTTATTTGAACTCATCCAATTCGGCCACCTATTTTTAAGTTAATAAAATATATGCAAAATTTTGAGAAAATCAACTACAACTTCTATTATAGTCATCCTCCAGTAACTCTTGCAAGGATTGAATTCGAAATAACTAATGTATACTCTAGACTCTATATCAAGGAATTAATTAACATTAGAGGAGAAAATTAATTGAGCCGTCCAGAGCAAAAGTAGTGTAAGTCAAAATTGGATAATGAGGTTTAAAGTAAAAATTCTGTAATATACAACGAAAAGTAGCAATTAATATGTCCTTCTTGCTATCCACCGACTATTAATAGTTTAAATAAATTGTATATTAATTGCTACTTTGCGCTGTATTTTACAGAATGTTTACTTTAACTCTCATTACCAATTTTTGAATTACACCACTTCTGCTCTGAACGGCTCAATTGTTACTATAACATATGTATTCTGTAGGACCAAAAAAATAATCTTTAAGTAGATTCTTCGAGCAACAGTGCATATTACAGTACAGATTACTGTGCATATTACTGTGGAATCCCGCCACCAAGTCACTCAACTGAGTGCGCTCCTCGTATAATGACAGTTGACTTAATATAAAATGTCAACATACATGCCCAACTTGGAGTCAGGCCACAAAGGGAAAAAAACTGGAGGAGAAGAGTTCGATCCGGTGCTGTGGATTGAACTTCGGCGTAGCTAAATGGTGAGAGCGCTTGGTACATAAAACCAAGGACCCGGGTTCGATCGCCGGCGCCAGAGCGAATTTTTCTCCTCTAATATTAATTGTTACCATAACGGGTGTATTCCGTAGGACCAAAAAATAATAATCTTTACATAGATTCTATATCAAGGAGACAAAGAAATGTGGTTTCTGTCTGATCATTAGCAACACGTCAAGTTTCAAATCGTTTTCAGTGGAAGGTCTATCAGATCTTTTTGTCTCTGACATGTCCACTTACTTCAGACTGTCCAAGATTGCACCACAGGCAGTGGGTTAACATTGATTAAGATGATGATAATGATAATAACGGTGGAGAATTGTTAATATGGAATTGAAAAGATCCAAACTTTGAAATATGGCGATTATGATGATGGAAATATTAGGTCTACATATACAGAGTGCTGCTGGGTAACTTTCGGTGTTGGACCCCGGAATCATTTCACCGGCATTATCACCTTCATCTCATTCAGACGTTAAATAACCTGAGATGTTGATAAAGCGTCGTAAAATAACCTACTAAAACTATATACAAAGTGATTCTAAGTGTCAATATTACACGGGTGTAATACAGCTGTTAAAACGTCCTATAACACTTCTTCTGAAAGCGCTATATTTCAGAGTTATATCGCATTGAAATGGATAGGTCCACCAGGTTGACCAGCCAGCTCACCGGACATGAACTTCCTTGATTTCTACTTGTGAGGACGTCTGAAGCCACTAGTTATGATCACTGACATTCTAGACACAGCAGAAGTGCAGCGAGGAATTGAACAGAGAAATCACTTCGAACATTTATCATAATTGAGGCGTTCAGAGCTAAAGTGGATCAAGTCACAAATTTTCATAAATTGAGTTCAATTCATTTTTTGATTAACTTAAGTTGGATCTTTCCCGAGCAGTAATTGATCAAGTCTTAATTCCAAGCATTCGCCGGTGGGTAACAGCCATTTTTGGCTCAGATTATTTGTCCGCGATGTTCTGAGCCATAGTGGATCAAGTCATCAAAGCGTTGCATCAATTAACATCACAACTGTTTATATTTTATAAATCTAGAATTTAATAATACTTACTTACTGACTCACTTACTTACTTACTTACTCACTTACTTACTGGCTTTTAAGGAACCCGGAGGTTCATTGCCGTCCTCGCATAAGCCCACCATAGATCCCTATCCTGAGCAAGATTAATCCATTCTCTATCATCATATCCCACCTCCCTCAAATCCATTTTAATATTAACTTCCCATCTATGTCTCGGCCTCCCCAAAGGTCTTTTTCCCTCCGGTCTCCCAACTAACACTCTATATGCATTTCTAGATTCGCCCATACGTGCCATATGCCCTGCCAATCTCAAACGTCTGGATTTAATGTTCCTAATTATGTCAGTTGAAGAATACAATGCTTGCAGTTCTGTGTTGTGTAACTTCCTCCATTCTCCTGTAACTTCATCCCTCTTAGCCCCAAATATTTTCCTAAACACCTTATTCTCAAACACTCTTAACCTATGTTCCTCTCTCAAAGTGAGAGTCCAAGTTTCGCAACCATAAAGAACAACCGGTAATATAACTGTTTTATAAAATCTAACTTTCAGATTTTTTGACAGCAGACTGGATGACAAAAGCTTCTCAACCGAATAATAACAGGCATTTCCCATATTTATTCTGCGTTTAATTTCCTCCCGAGTACCATTTATATTTGTTACTGTTGCTCCAAGGTATTTGAATTTTTCCACCTCTTCAAAGGATGAATTTCCAATTTTTATATTTCCATTTCGTACACTATTCTGGTCACGAGACATATTCATATAATAATGGATCAATAAAATTATTGCTAGTCAAATTAGATAATACAATAGAGCAAGTTAACTGTAAATCCTATATATCTCAAAATTACTTCTCATGGACTTGATCCACTTTAGCTCTGAACGCCTCAATTATACACTCTTAGACACACAGAATAACCGATCTTCTGTAGGGTGAATTTATTTAAGTCTACTTCGGGCAGCGCCTGATTAACGCGATTACAGAAAATATGTTTATTTTGCACCTAATTTACCATCTGAATATAGGCCTACCATTTTTATACAACAGTGATAGAGCTATTCCATCTCAAATCGACCGAAATATAGAGAAAATTGACCTTACAATTTTTAAATACAATGAAACTTTTTTTGTACGTAGAGAACTGTGATACAATGCTTTGTGCAAAGTTTGAGGGATCAGAACTTCATAGTGTCTAAATTAAAAATATTTAAATTTATCGTATTTTCATAAAATTAGCAATTTTAACTGTTGTAGCTCCGAAACCCTTTCGCCCAATGATCAAAATCATGGTTTATTTTGATGCTGAGAAATTAAAGTTTATATTGACATATAAACAGATTTTCTTACTTTTTATGGAAATGGAGAAATTTAGATTTTTCCTGATTAAGACGCCTTTGGCTAGGAAAAAATATTTTAAAAATATATAGTTAGATTCCGCATTGAAAGTACAAATAAACACATATTTTTTACTGATGGTATGTTGATAAGAAAGCATTGAAAATATCAAAGAAAGAAAATAAATAGCACGCGCGTGAACTAACCAGCTGACTGTGAGACGGGAGCTTAGCCGAGACATGCAAGGCCAGGAGACAAACATGTGATGTTTCGTCTAGCAGTCATGGCTGTGCTAGCTTTATCACAGGTTTTCATAAACACATGAGTAAAATGACGCCTAACGCTCGCTTATCTTCAGCTCTCGGCCAGTGCGTGGGGTACTGCGCCGTTGAAGTCTAGGCATGTGAAAATAATCTATTTAATACCCTCGAAACTTATTGCCGTGACACTAAGCAAACAATCCCGAATCCCTCTTAATAATGCAAGGTTTTTTTCTCAATATTTTTTTACATTTTTACAAATGGCCAAAAAGCCTAAAAGCAAGTAAAATTAGATTATCTGTCTCTCTGTGTACAATAAAAATAAGGATTACTTCTTAACATAACCTACCAAATGTCAGCTTCAAAATAAGCTCTCATTCAATGTTCTGCAGTAAATGGTTCCAGAGTTCTGAGCGCTGAAAGAGGCTTGTTTTTATAAAATACGCTAAATTTGTCGCTCAATAATATGAAAACCGTTTGACTTTCGATAGTATATTTTTAAAATGCACTCCCCTCAACACCTGGTATAAATAGGGAAAAAAATTAGAGTATAAAAAATGCGAGGTTTTTTAATGATCGAATTAATATGGAATAGCCCTATAACATAATTATGACATATAAAAGGCAGAAAAAGCAACAAATAAAAGAAAGAAAGGAAAAACAGAACATACCAGGGCATAAAATATTTATTCACATGTAAACTTTAGTTCTCAAGGAATCAACAGAAGTCTTCCGAATTCGACTTAGTATACGGTATCTGGTCATTTTCTTTTATCTATGATTACACATTGTAATTTTTCTTAAACTTCTTGAAATAAATTACTTTCAATTTGTGTTCAGTTTGTAAGTGCTTTCTTGCTACGTTACTCTGAAATAAATACTCTCAGAAAAATTGTTATCGGGCGTTTTTATCTTGTTTTAATGCTACATTATACTCATTTAATATTTACACGTTCTTATGAATCACCCGGTATATTTTTATGTTAAATGTTTATTGTATGACTATGTCGGCATAAGTTAAAAGTGACAAAGAGTTCAGTCTCCGTCTAATAAATAATCTTGTTTATACGGTAAAGTCTTTGAAAAGTTTTAATGGCCTACACGCTGATATCTTCCGACTATAACAAGAGGCGTGAGAAGTGGAAGGAATAGAAATTGTTCCCGATGATTTCCAAGTCTGCTCTAATAAAAAATACAAATCATCTGCGCATTTCCCTCCTCTCCATCAAGAGCAAATTCAAAGAAGATTCTCTACATCACGAGGAGATATGAGCCAAATTACTACTACTTGTCCCTTTGTGCTGCGAGGTTAGGACTTTGACTCATTGTTCCGTGGCTTTTGAACAACCGCATAGGGAATGAATAGGTTCAGAATAAGGACAAAAGGATTGGGATCTTAAGAGAATGTTCATATCGAACGCCTTACAAATGTTGAGATCTCGGAGCAGTGGAAGTGGTAGTAGTGGCATTTGCTAAGGACCAAGTTCGAGTTGAGGAAATACTTGGCTCCAGAGAACTCAATTAATAAAGTTATTTCATAGCAAACCAACAAATGAAACTTGTAGTAAAGAGACGGCGAAATTAATGTAAAAAAATGAAAGATGTAGTAGGGAAAAATGTATATCACTGGCGAACACTCAAAGCGAACCAAGTCTTCGTATTTACCATAGGACTTATGTCTGTTTTCTTAGAAATTCACATTCCATACAGAGGGAATCAGAGATGTTATAGACACTAGAAAAGGAGAAAATGTTTGTATTCCCTTGATTAAAAGTTGATTATTTCTTAAAATAAACTTTGGTTAAGGGAAATGAAGGCTGAAGAAATCCTCTTCTGGGAAACTTCAACACAAAAAGCAAGGAATCTTCTTACACTTGAGGCAGTGTTACAACAAATATCATTCCACATGTGGATAAGTTTTTTCTGTGTTTCCACAGATGTTAGTAATTTACGTAAAGACTTTCATGTGAACATTTGGAGCCTCATTCACTGCTTTTTAACGACGCTAAATAAACATTTGTATTTGTTATTTCTACAGCGGTATAATATACACCGGCAATATTGTGCGTAACTCTAAAAGCGTACTGAAATAAAGACTTGGGCTGTAATTTCCCTCAGGGTATGGGTGACTTCCGATGTTACTATGCCGACCTATGCCATACTAGGAGGAGTTCCGGCATCGAACACAACCCAGATCCTTGCCGTCAGTTCGGGCTAAGTGTACTCAGAGAAAACAAAAACAAGGGAAATACAAAGACAACCAGCAGAAAACAAGGAGAACAAGGTGAAGACAAGGAGACCAAAAGAAAAACAAGGATAATAAGGGAAACACAAGAAGAACAAGTCACAAAGGAAGACAAAGAAGACGCGACTCAGGTGAAGAAGATGGCGACCAAGGTAAAGAAGATGGTGAATAAGGTAGAAATAGTGATTAAGGTAAAAAAGATGGTGAGCAAAGTGAAGAAAATGGTGGCTAAATTCAAGAAGACAGTGAATATGGTGAAAAATATGGCGGATAAGGATAAGAAGATGACGAATAAGATAATTAGATGCTGACTAAGGCAAAGGAGATTGTGACTAAGACAAAGAAGATGGTGACTGAGGCAAAGATGATAGTAACTAGGGCGAAGCTGATATAACCTCTGCAGTTCCGAGCGTCGTTAAATAAACCATAATTATAAGATAGTGACTAGGGAACCGAATATTGTGACTAATGCAAAGAAGAGGGTCACTAAGACAAAGAAGAGGGTGACTAAGGCAAAGAAGAGAGTGACTAAGGCAAAGAAGATGGTCTAAGGCAAAGAAGAGGGTGACTAAGGCAAAGAAGATGGTCTAAGGCAAAGAAGAGGGTGACTAAGGCAAAGAAGAGGGTGACTAAGGCAAAGAAGAAGGTGACTAAGGCAAAGAAGAGGGTGATTAAGGCAAAGAAGATGGTCTAAGGCAAAGAAGAGGGTGACTAAGGCAAAAAAGAGGGTGACTAAGGCAAAGAAGAGAGTGACTATGGCAAAGAAGATGGTCTAAGGCAAAGAAGAGGGTGACTAAGGCAAAGAAGAGGGTGATTAAGGCAAAGAAGGAGGTGACTAAGGCAAAGAAGAGGTTGACTAAGGCAAAGAAGAGGGTGACTAAGGCAAAGAAGAGGCTGACTAAGGTAAAGACGATGTTGAGAAGGCAAAGAATATGCTGACTAAGGCAAAGGAAGTGGTGAGCAAGGTAAAGAAGATTGTGACTAAGGCAAAGACGATTTTGACTAAGGTAAAGAAGATGGCGACTAGGGCAAAGACGATGGTGACAAAGGCAAAGAATATGCTTACAAAGGCAAAGAAGGTGGTGATTAAGGTGCCGAAGATTGTGACTGAAGCAAAGACGATTTTGACTAAGGTAAAGAAAATGGTGACCGAGTTAAAAAAATGCTGACTAAGGCAAAGAAGATAGTGACTAAGGCAAATACGATTTTGACTAAGGTAAAGAAGATTGTGGCTAAGGCAAAAACAACGGTGACACATAATAACTAAGATAAAGAAGATGCTGATCAAGGTATAGAAGATGGCGATTAAGTGACGAAGTTGGCGACTAATGCAAAGAAGATGTGACTGAGGTGAAGAAGATGGTGACAAAGGCAAAGAAGATGTGTCTAAGGTGAAAAGATGATGACAAAAAGCAAAGAAGATGTGACTAAGGTGAAGAAGATGGTGACAAAAAGCAAAGAAGATATGACTAAGGTGAAGAAGATGGTGACAAAAAGCAAAGAAGATGTGACTATGGTGAAGAAGATGATGACTAAGGCAAAGATGATGTGACTAAGGTAAAGAATATGTGACTAAGGCAAAGGAGATGGTGACTAAGGTGAAGTAGATGGCGACTATTATGAAGTTGGCGACTAAGGCATATAAGATGTGACTAAGGCAAAGATGATGTTACTTTGGTAAAGGCAAAAAAGACGATGACTTAGGTGAAAAAGATGCCGACTTATTTGAAGAAGTTGGCGATTAAGGCAAAGATGATGGTGACTAAGGTAAAGAAGATGGTGACTAAGGTAAAGATGGTAATTGCAGCAAAAAATATGGTAGCTGATGTAAAGAAGATGGTGACTGAGGTAAAGAAGAAAGTAATTAAGGTAAAGAAGATTGTGACTAAGGCAAAGGAGATGGTGACTAATGTAAAGATGATGGTGAAAAAAGTAGAGTAGATAGTGACTATTGCTGGGAGCTTTGTTTACTATGTACTGACGGTTGATATGGCGACTAAGATAAAGTGAACGTGATAATGACGTTAGAATAGTAAGACGATGAAACAACATGAAAAGGATTGGTATGGTGATGATTATGATGACATTAATAACTAGGCTACGGTTATGGCTAAGATGATGATGGAATGAACGCGGTAACAGTGAGCAAGCTGAGTGAAGCAAGGATTGAGAGATTCGTTAATCGAATGATGAGGTCTGTGTGAAGGGCAGAAGATTGATCCTGGCAGCGGTCAGTCATTTACCGTAATGAACCGGCTCTTAACGAATGAGACATGGCAGTTCAATCAGCGGAGTGACCTGCCATAAGCTGACTCCCGCCCACATCTCTCCGGCCAACCGCAAAACGATCTCTTGCTCAAGTATATATCGACGTGGTTACCAACGCGTATTTCTTATTATATCTCAAACTAATTAATGTTTGTGGGATTATAAATCAACTACAGTAATTAGAACCTCTATTATTAATTTGTTCCCAATTATACAATATGCGGCAAAACAAATGACACTGAAATGTTATTTAATTTCGTTGATAGACAATTAATATTTGAGAAGAAAATTTTTCTCCGGTGCTGGGGATCGAACCCGGGTCTTTGGTTCTACGTACCAAGCGCTCTGACCACTGAGCTACGCCGAATTCAATCCACAGCACCGGACCGAACCTACCTCCTTCAATGTTTCGCTTTGTGGCCTGACTCCAATTTAGGCATATATGTTGAGGTATATGCCCATGTCAAGTGCCATTATATTAGGACCGCACTCAGTTGAGTGACTTGTTTGGCCGGGATTCCGCAGTTAAGTGCACAGTAATCTCTACAGACATATGCACTGCTAGCTATGAGAATATTATAGATTTATTCATTTGTCCTACAAAATAATATCTGTAATATTGACAATTAATATTTGAGGAGAAAAATTCGCTCTGGCGCCGGGGATCGAACCCGGAATCTTGGTTCTATAAACCAGCGCTCTGACCACTGAGACGCCGAATTCAATCCACAGCATCGGACCGAACCTTCCTCTTCAATTTTCCCTTTGGCCTGACTCCAATTTAGGCATATATGTTGACGTACAGTATATGTCCAATGTCAACTGCCATTATATTGACTGCGGAATCCCGGCCAAACAAGTCACTCAACTGAGTGCGCTCCTAATATAATGGCGCTTGACATGGACATATACGTCAACATATATGCCTAAATTGGTGTTAGACCACAAAGGGTAGCATTGAAAGGGGAAGGTTCGGTCCGGTGCTGTGGATTGAATTCGGCGTAGCTCAGTGATCAGAGCGCTTGGTACATAGAACCAAGGACCCGGGTTCGATCCCCGGCGTCGGAGCGAATTTTTTTCCTGAAATATTAATTGTCAATATTACAGATATTATTCTGTAGGACAAATTAATAAATCTATAATATTCGTTGATAGAGTTTGTGTTAAAAATGTGTACCATTACGTGTTACACATTGTTCATAACGTTTCTGATGATTATTGAACATGTTGATGAACAAAATTTGCTGTAAAGACATAAAAATGACAGTATATTCTCGCGTAATTGCGGAATATTTGTATGTGGGTCATCTGTCTTGACAACTGATTCTTTCAACATGCACCATATATAGGCTATGAGATCCGGCGAGCAGGAAGGGTACGGGAATGGAGTTCCACAAGAAATTAGGCGATCTCCAAAGTGTCGTTGCAGAAGGGCAAGTGACTCTTTCGCGGTGTGGGCTGTAGTTCCATCTTGCTGCATCCATTGTCTTTGGAGCTGTAAGTTTCTGGCGCGACAAAAACGGCGCTAAACCCGCACGAATGGGTATAATGAGGTCTCTGTAGATTACCTGGTTTGTTTTTTTTTTTTTTTTGGATTCTGTGCATAAGGCCGAAATAAGGCCCCAATATTCCATTACCGGACACGGCGCACCAAATCGTAACCCGCGCACTGTGCAGTCGTTCCTGTACAACGAAATCAGACAATTCAAACTCTAAAAAAACGAGTTGTTTGTCGACTGATGTAGCCACCAAGATGAATATGGATTTCATCTGAAAACCATATTTTGCATATGGATCTTGATCCTGTTCTTCAACGTGAAGCAAACTTAGCCCATTCTGAAGTCCTACTCCATATGACAGAAAATAATGTTCTACGATAAACATCTTCTCTGTTGTGAGAACCATAACTTCAGAAATGAACACAAAACTAAATTCACAATATGTCAAACTATTATACTTAGAATATAAAATCAATAAATACTTCGTTACTATGATGTAGCCACCAAGATGAATATGGATTTCATCTGAAAACTATATTTTGCATATGGATCCTGATCCTGTTCTTCAACGTGAAGGAAACTTGGCCCATTCTGAAATCCTACTCCATACGACAGAAAATAATGTTCCACGATAAACATCTTCCTCTCTGTTGTGAGACCCATAACTTCAGAAATGAACACAACACTGAATTCACAATATGTCAAACTATTATACTGTATAATATAAAATCAATAAATACTTCGTTACTATGATGTAGCCACCAAGATGAATATGGATTTCATCTGAAAACCATATGTTGCATATGGATCTTGATCCTGTTCTTCAACCTGGAGCAAACTTGGCCCAATTTGAAGTCCTACTCCATATGACAGGAGATAATGTTCCACGATAAACATCTTCTTCTCTGTTGTGAGACCCATAACTTCAGAAATGAGCACAAAACTAAATTCACAATTTGTCAAACTATTATACTGTAGAATATAAAAGCAATAAATACTTCGTTACTATGATGTAGTCACCAAGATGAATATGGATTTCATCTGAAAACCATATGCTGCATATGGATCCTGATCCTGTTCTTCAACGTGAAGCAAACTTGGCCCATTCTGAAATCCTCCTCAATATGACAGAAAATAATGTTACACGATAAAGATCTTCTCTGTTGTGAGAACCATAACTTCAGAAATGAACACAACACTGAATTCAATTCACAATATGTCAAACTATTATACTGTAGAATATAAAATCAATAAATACATCGTTACTAGGATGTAGCCACCAAGATGAATATGGATTTCATCTGAAAACCATATGCTGCATATGGATCCTGATCCTGTTCTTCAACGTGAAGCAAACTTGGCCCATTCTGAAATCCTCCTCAATATGACAGAAAATAATGTTACACGATAAAGATCTTCTTCTCCGTTGTGAGAACCATAAGTTCAGAAATGAACACAAAACTAAATTCACAATATGTCAAACTATTATACTGTAGAATATAAAATCAATAAATACTTCGTTACTATGATGTAGCCACCAAGATGAATATGGATTTCATCTGAAAACCATATTTTGAATATGGATCCTGATCCTGTTCTTCAACGTGAAGCAAGCTTGGCCCATTCTGAAATCCTCCTCAATATGACAGAAAATAATGTTACACGATAAAGATCTTCTCTGTTGTGAGAACCATAACTTCAGAAATGAACACAGCAATGAATTCACAATATGTCAAACTATTATACTGCATAATATAAAATCAATAAATATTTCGTTACTATGACGTAGCCACCTAGATGAATATGGATTTCATCTAAATCTATATTTTTCATATGGATCCTGATCCTGTTCTTCAACGTGAAGGAAACTTCACTGAAATCCTACTCCATATGACAGAAAATAATGTTCCACGATAAACACCTTCTTCTCTGTCGTGAGAATCATAACTTCAGAAATGAACACTACACTATATTCACAATATGTCAAACTATTATACTGCATAATATAAAATCAATAAATATTTCGTTACTATGACGTAGCCACCTAGATGAATATGGATTTCATCTGAAAACCATATGTTGCATATGGATCTTGATCCTGTTCTTCAGTGTGGAGCAAACTTAGCCCATTTTGAAGTCCTACTCCATATGACAGGAGATAATGTTCCACGATAAAGATATTCTCTGTCGTGAGAACCATAACTTCAGAAATGAACACAACACTGAATTCAATTCACAATATGTCAAACTATTATACTGTATAATATAAAATCAATAAATACTTCGTTACTATGATGTAGCTACCAAGATGAATATGGATTTCATCTGAAAACCATATTTTGCATATGGATCCTGATCCTGTTCTTCAACGTGAAGCAAACTTAGCCCATTCTGAAGTCCTACTCCATATGACAGGAAATAATGTTCTACGATAAACACCTTCTTCTCTGTTCTGAGAACCATAACTTCGGAAATGAACACAAAACTAAATTCACAATATGTCAAACTATTATACTGTAGAATATAAAAGCAATAAATACTTCGTTACTATGATGTAGCCACCAAAATGAATATGGATTTCATCTGAAAACCATATGTTGCATATGGATCCTGATCCTGTTCTTCAACGTGAAGCAAACTTGGCCCATTCTGAAATCCTCCTCAATATGACAGAAAATAATGTTACACGATAAAGATATTCTTCTCTGTTGTGAGAACCATAACTTCAAAAATGAACACAAAACTAAATTCACAATATGACAAACTATTATACTGTAGAATATAAAATCAATAAATACTTCGTTACTATGATGTAGCCACCAAGATGAATATGGATTTCATCTGAAAACCGTATTTTTCATATGTATCCTGATCCTATTCTTCAACGTGAAGCAAACTTAGCCCATTCTGAAGTCCTACTCCATATGACAGAAAATAATTTTCCACGATAAACATCTTCTCTGTTGTGAGAACCATAACTTCAGAAATGAACACAAAACTAAATTCACAATATGTCAAACTATTATACTGTATAATATAAAATCAATAAATACTTCGTTACTATGATGTAGCCACCAAGATGAATATGGTTTTCATCTGAAAACCATATGTTGCATATTGATCCTGATCCTGTTCTTCAACGTGAAGCAAAATTGGCCCATTCTGAAATCCTACTCCATATGACAGAAAATAATGTTCCACGATAAACACCTTCTTCTCTGTTGTGAGAACCATAACTTCAGAAATGAACAATACACTGAATTCACAATATGTCAAACTATTATACTGTATAATATAAAATCAATAAATATTTAGTTACTATGATGTAGCCACCAAGATGAATATGGATTTCATCTGAAAACCATATTTTGCATATGGATCTGATCCTGTTCTTCAATGTGAAGCAAACTGTTCCATTGGTCCATTCTGAAGTCCTACTCCATATGACAGAAAATAATGTTCCACGATAAACATCTTCTCTGTTGTGAGAACCATAACTTCAGAAATGAATACAACACTGAATCAGAAATGTCACTAACTCAAACTATTATACTGTATAATATAAAATCAATAAATACTTCATATGGTTACTTATGATGTAGCTACCAAAATGAATATGGTAGCTACCAAGATGAATATGGATTTTGCATATTCATCTGAAAACCATATTTTGCATATGGATCTGATCCTGTTCTTCAATGTGGAGCAAACTTGGCCCATTCTGAAGTCCTACTCCATATGACAGAAAATAATGTTCCACGATAAACACCTTCTTCTCTGTCGTGAGAACCATAACTTCATAAATGAACACGACACTGAATTCTCAATATGTCGAACTATTATATAAAATCAATAAATACTTCGTTACTATGGAAACGTGGACAGAAAACGAGCAATAATTACAGTGTCGTTTGTTTTGCTGCATTCCGTATATTTTGTAATTTAATCAACTTCATGTATTTTCTGTAATTTGTTTAGTTTTATATATTCTCTATTTTGTATTTCAATCAATTGGAATTTTCTCCATTCTATATATAATGAGATGTTAGACATGAAATTGATTGAATTCCGATAAAGCCATATGTAATAACTAATTTCATTCCATACATTCTTCACTTTTTGTATTTCAATTGATCAAGCATTTACTTTACTGCGAGATTAAAATTTATCTATTTCAGACGCTGTTGTTAGTTCCATACCGCCAGTATCACTAAAATTAAAAGGTCATAAATAAATCAATAGTTTTTACCTTGTAGTTATGGGTTACTTCATGTGAAATGGTTTTGTATCTAAAAAAAAAAATATTTTACGTAAAAAGTCTCATTGTTATTTTTCTTTTGGAGTGTTGTCATGGGATAACATCTCCACTCAATGTCATATTCTTTCATAATATTTACTTATTGTCTATTGTAGACAGATTGTAAATGTGGCTTAAGTGTTAAATAAAAGAATATAATAAAAAGTCTATTTCTGTATGTTAAAACACGCAACATAGACCAGGAGACACGAGTACGAGTATGTAGCATCTTAAAATAAAAATGTACATGTTACAATAAACAGCGCAGTTAAACTTTGTTAAATGATTGATAATTTTAACCGGGTTTTGTTTCCTATGTTGGCTATAGTGAAAGTTCATGGATAAAAAAAAAAAGATGTATCTACGGAGAAAGATCCCGTCTTAGTTAAAAAGTGAAATATCCAAGATTGATTGATTGATTGATCTATTGATTGATTGATTTATTTATTTATTTATTTATTTATTTATTTATTTATTTATTTATTTATTTATTTATTTATCTATTGATTGATTGATTTATCTATTGATTTATTTATTTATTGATTTATCTATTGATTTATTTATTTATTGATTTATCTATTGATTTATTGATTTATCTATTTATTTATTTACTTATTGATTGATTGATTGATTTATTGATTGATTGATTGATTTTATTTATTTATTTATTCATTCATTCATTTTAATTAATTATTTTAATTAATTTATTTATTGATTTATTTATTGATTTATTTATTTATTTTTTATTTATCTATTTATTTATTTATTTACTGATTTATTGATTTATCTATTGATTGATTGATTGTTGGATTTATTTATTTGTATATTTATTAATTAATTAATTAATTTACTTATTTATTTATTCATTCATTTAATAAATAAATAAATTAATTAATTATTTATTTATTGATTTATTATTTATTGATTGATTTATTTATTAATCTATTTATTTATTTATCTATTGATTGATTGATGTATTTATTGATTTAATGATTTATTGATTTATTTATTGATTGACTGATTTATTTATTTATTTATTTATTTATTTATTTTATTTATATTTAATTAATTAATTAATTTATTTATTTATATTAATTAATTAATTTATTTATTTATTTATTTATTTATTGCTTATAGTGTCTCCATCATGCCAATAACTCTGCTACAGAAAAGAATAATAAAAATAAGTATAATAAACCTCTTGATTATCCTTAAGAATAGTTGTATTAAGAATTTTATGCTCGACCATGCCGAAATGTAGTAATTATACACCTGGTAGCAGCCCTTTAATGGACCTCATTAAAGTACACCTATTGATTAAAGTTCAGGTGTTCCACCAATCAGAAAATACCATTGTATCAATATGAAAACGCAAGTATCGATTATTCTCGGATATGCAATCGAAAGAAATCAATAAATCACCTATATTTCAAATAAAGTCAGTTCTGTTACTATAATAATTAGCGTTAATTGTAAATAACATTCAAATAAATTCAATTTGTCATCTCGTTTTTCAATGTCAAGATCAATGTCGACATTTGTTTCTCGGAAAAAAATCAATACTTTCGCGTCTGCGCACATCACACAATTTACGAGGTATTGCACAACGTCAGTTCCGCTCCTCAGTCAGATAAGAATAACATGAATACTTATGAATAATTTCAAGTTAGAAATATGGTCGAGCATAAAAAGTCGTATGAAACTTGACTATAATGGTAATTAAGACGCTCGTATGAAAATTATGAAACTCGCTTGCGCTCGTTTCATAAACATACTCCCGTCTTAATTACTACCATTATAGACTCGTTGCATAATGTACTATTAAGTATTTGATGTCCATAAAATTTATAAGAATGTCTTATTAAATTTCGTATAGGCCTATAAAAACCGAAATGTATTTAAATTGTATTCACATAAATATAAAACCAAAAGATCTGACAACATATGTTGACAGAACCTAAATGTACCACAAATGTAGCATATAATCGGTCCAAGGCTTTTATAACAAGATAATAGCTATATTCCCAAACATTCAATTTGTTAATGCTCATTATTTTTAAAAAATCAATTAAAATTACTGTTTAGAGGGAAAATTTGAAGTTTCAATTATTGTGCTATCTGAGATTTGTTTCCTCTTTTTTCTTTTTTTACTTTTTACTCTGTTATTTAATAAAATGTCTTAACATTATGTGGAATGCACCCTGAGCACGAGTACGTAACTTACTCTTTCTTGGGTGTTACAGTGATTATTATATAAAAATATGTATCTCTGTTCCAGCAATAAAGTATTATTATTATTATTATTATTATTATTATTATTATTATTATTATTATTATTATTATTATTATTATTATTATTATTATTATTATTTACGTATACCCTATCGTCTCTTTCAATCTGCAGGATTATTTCACTTTCACCATGTATAGCTAATTACCGACGAACTGAGAGACGTCGTATAAGAATACCAAAAGAAATTGAACTACCGTAACAGTTCATGTGATCTAATCTTGAAAATGAATGAGAATGCTGGTTACGAAATTAGTGGATAATAGCACATTATGCAACGAGCCTATAATGATAGTAATTAAGACGCGAGTATGTTTGTTTATGAAACGAGCGCAAGCGAGTTTCATAATTTTCATACCAGCGTCTTAATTACCATTATAGGCAAGTTTCATACGACTTTTTATGCTCGACCATATTTCTAACTTGAAATTATTCCGAAGTATTCATTTTACTGCATTCGTATCTGACTGAAGATCGGAAGTGACCTTGTGCATAGCTCGTAAATTGTGAAATGTGCGCAGACGCGAAGGTATTGATTTTTTCCGAGGAACAATAATGTCATTGATCTTGATGTAATCTAAAGAATAACATGAACTAATTTTGATATAACCTGGAAATTTATTTAGAATTGAAAAACGAGATGACAAATTGAATTTATTTGAATATTATTTACAATTAACGCTAATTATTATAGTAACAGAACATAACTTTCTGCAACAGTATTGGATTTCCAGCCTCCGTGACGTTTCCCTCGTTGTCTTTCGATTGCATATCCGAGAATAATCGAAAACCTGAACTTTAATGAATAGGTGTACTTTAATGACATGCATTAAAGGACTGCTGCCAGGTGTATAATTACTACATTTCGGCATGGTCGAACATAAAAATTATAAATAAATAAATCACATTAACAATAAATGAATATAAATTCTATAGGAAAGATACGAACCCGAGACTGTTGCTTTTATGCATCGTCATTTCCCTTATTCCATTTAGCCACTAACTGTGATTTCCGTTTCTTTGCAGTTTAAAAGTGTTTTACATGGCAAAAAAAGACGGCTCTTACAAGAAATTGACTCTTGGACTCTTACAGCAGTGTTATGTAGCTGGTACGTATTTGTAATGGCATTCTTATCGTGTCAATGGCTACTCTGCTTTCTCTTTGAAAATGCTGGTACACCACATAACAAAATCCCCCGAGGCTTTGTAAGAAACTTGTGTTTCTCTGGATAGACGTGATGGCCTGCTGTCGTCACTGGGCAAGTCCCTGGCTACTACCACAAACCGATTCTTGTATACATTTCTACTCACGTTTTGGATTG
The DNA here is from genome assembly GCA_025594305.2 of Periplaneta americana. Lineage (NCBI taxonomy): Eukaryota > Metazoa > Arthropoda > Insecta > Blattodea > Blattidae > Periplaneta > Periplaneta americana. The sequence continues at coordinate 160,414,011 of JAJSOF020000005.1, read as the reverse complement.
GTTTCCTCTTTTAACCGCAGCTTCAAAAGGTGGCGCTCGTACTGGAATCGCTCGGGACAGACCATTTCCAACATAGCGGCGCGTTCCCTTTCTGCGGAAAGAACTGGGTCAGTCGAAGAGGGAACCATGGATTGCATCCAGATAGGTTTGGTGCGTGACAGAAGTGTGCGTTTCACTAATAATAATAATAATAATAATAATAATAATAATAATAATAATAATAATAATAATAATAATAATAATAAATTCTAACAATGATAATAATGGTAACAATAACAATGACAAAAATAATAATAATAATAATAATAATAATAATAATAATAATAAATTCTAACAATGATAATAATGTTAACAATAACAATGACAAAAATTACAATAATAATAATAATAATAATAATAATAATAATAATAATAATAATAAATTCTAACAATGATAATAATGTTAACAATAACAATGACAAAAATTATAATAATAATAATAATAATAATAATAAATTCTAACAATGATAATAATGGTAACAATAACAATGACAAAAATTACAATAATAATAATAATAATAATAATAATAATAATAATAATAATAAATTCTAACAATGATAATAATGTTAACAATAACAATGACAAAAATTACAATAATAATAATAATAATAATAATAATAATAATAATAAATAATAACAATGATAATAATGTTAACAATAACAATGACAAAAATTACAATAATAATAATAATAATTAATAATAATAATAATAATAAATAATAATAAATTCTAAAATGATAATAATGGTAATTTAATATTTAATGACAAAAATTACAATAATAATAATAATAATAATAATAATAATAATAATAATAAATTCTAACAATGATAATAATGATAACAATAACAATGACAAAAATTATAATAATAATAATAATAATCATAATAATAATAATAATAATAATAATAATAAATTCTAACAATGATAATAATGATAACAATAACAATGACAAAAATTACAATAATAATAATAATAATAATAATAATAATAATAATAATAATAATAATAATAAATTCTAACAATGATAGTAATGGTAACAATAACAATGACAAAAATTACAAAAATAATAATAATAACAATAATAATAATAATAATAATAATAATAATAAATTCTAACAATGATAATAATGATAACAATAACAATGACAAAAATTATAATAATAATAATAATAATAATAAATTCTAACAATGATAATAATGGTAACAATAACAATGACAAAAATTACAATAATAATAATAATAATAATAATAATAATAATAATAATAATAATAATACATTCTAACAATGATGATAATGGTAACAATAACAATGACAAAAATTACAATAATAATAATAGTAATAATAATAATGATAATAATGATAGTAAGTTCTAACAATGATAATAATGGTAACAATAAGAATGACAAAAATTACAATAATATATTTATTTATTTAGAATTTTAACGTTAAAGCAACAGCACAAGGCCAATTACAGTTCAGCACAAAATACAAAAAGCATTATTACAAAACAGAACAAATGATGATGAGAATGAATGACAGAAAATGGCAGTGAAATGAAATACAATCAATATAATAGTCAACATTAATCATTGACCAAATGCAACAAAATAAACAGCAATATCCAACAAATAATAAAATATATTAAATAACAAGTCACAAGATTTACAGTGTACAAGAAATAACCAAACAGCGCATACAATGAATATAATAAAATAATTATTAAAATTACAGACAAATTCAAATAAACAATAAAGACAAAATGAATAGATAAAGGATAAAAAAACAGTGCAAAATACAAATGGTTAATTAAAATTAGAGACAAATAAAATAAACAATAATGATAAAATGAATAGATAATTACAAAAATACATGATACAGAAAATAAAACAACACAAACGAATGAAATTGAAATGAATGATGCTTATATAAGTATAGCCAAACATCTAACTAAACATTAAACGGATCTAAATAATAATAATAATAATAATAATAATAATAATAATAATAATAATAATAATCATTGTTAGAACAATGATAATAATAATAATAATAATAATAATAATAATAATGAGTCCTAACAATGATAATAATGGTAACAACAACAATTGCAAAAAATTACAATAATAATAATAATAATAATAATAATAATAATAATAATAATAATAATAATAATAAAATAATGAAAATTATAATAATAATAATGATAATAAATTCTAACAATAATGATAATAATGGTAACAATAACAATGACAAAAATTACAATAATAATAATAATAATAATAATAATAATAATAATAATAATAATAATAATAATAATAATAATAATGATTATCACTAGTCGATAAAAATGCACTTTTTTTTTTTCTTTCACAAGAAGTAAAATAACATTTTCTAGAAGAATAATTCGTGCTGAATTCAAATATAATTTCAGTTTTTCCCCATTGGGCAGGAGTTTTTTGTGATATTCATTTGAATTTTTATAATATTCTAAAAAAATCTGTAACTACTGTAGCTATCTAACTCAACATTATAACTACTCATTCTGACTTACATAGCAAGTGGTAGATAGTGATTTTCGGGCATATTTTGCATCTGGAACGTCTCTCTTCTTGGTCCAACAAGTCAGCCAGCAATTGGAACTCCACTTGCCTTGGTACCTCTTCCCCATAGTAGAAATTTGCTGATGAAAACTCTCACCGTGCTCATCGCTGATTTTCGGGGAAGAAGTCCAAGTGAGAGTCCAAAAAGTGAATTTTTAAAGACATGTTGCATCCCATAGCTTTATAAGAATGCAGAAGATCAGTCACTATGTCACGATAGTTTTCTGCTTTATGGTTTCCAAGAAAATTGAAACATAAACTTTTGAAAGACTGCCAGGCTGCTTTCTCCAGTGGATTTAACAGTCCTTCGAAATGATCATCACCCATTAATGACCGGATTTGTGGTCCTATAAAAACTCCTTCTTTCAGTTTAGCATCACTGACTTTGGGTAATTTCGATTTCAAGTACAAGAATCCATCAGACTGTTTATCCATAGCTTTGACAAAATTTTTCATTACTCCTAACTTAATATGCAATGGAGGTAACAATATTTTTTCAGGATTCACTAAAGGGACATATGACACATTTTTCTGGCCAGGGATATGAGATTCACGTTTAGGCCATGATTTTGTAACATAGTGAGACTTCCTATCTCTGCTGTCCCAGAGGCACAAAAACAGTAAAATTTGGTGAACCCAAGTTGCAAACCAAGCAATAAAGCAATGACCTTTAAATCACCACAGATATACCATTCATATTTTCCATATTGTATTTTCTCTAGAATTACTTTCATATTTTGATATGTCTCTTTCATATCAGCGGCATGCGCTACAGGTATTGATGGAAGTTCATTGCCAATATGTAGCAGCACAGCCTTCAAACTAACTTTAGACGAATCTATGAATAGTCGCCACTCATCTGGCCGGTGTTGAAGCCCAAGAGTTTCCATAACTAAACAAATATCATTACAGAACATAATACCATTTTATTTCAGAGAAACAGTCCTTGAAATCACTATGGCGGCCACGATAACTACACATTCTTACGTCAGGTTTTTGGAGTAGATTCCACCCTTTGAGTCTGGAAGCTAAACCTTCAGCTTGCTGTTTAGAGAAGATTTAAATCCCGAATCAGGTCATTCCAGGTCTTTCTGATTGGGAAAGTATGGTTCTGATGAACAGGTATTGGCTTCTGTAGGATCATTTTTATTTTCATCTGAAGCATTTTCAGTTTCAGTTAGGTCAGAATCAGAGTTATTACCTAAGGTCGTATCGGCATATACTGGTACTGGGAACTGTTCATTGTGTAAGACAGGTCTTAATAATGCAGATTAAAATTAGGATAACTTACTTAACTGTATGTTTTGTTTTAGATGTGATTCCTGTAATATTTGTCAAACAGAAATAACAATTATATCTTTCACATTGGTTCACTAGTTCCTCGCAATAGTCACGGAAATATTGGGTAGGATGGTTATGTACCGGGCGTCTACAAATGATTGAAGCGGTTAAAAAAAATCACGGTAGTTATATTTTTTTAACATACCGGATTATCACAAAACTTACATAGAAAAGCTCAAATTTGTTTTTGGCGTGTTACAGATACTAGATATGTACCCCTGTAATAATTGCAAATATCAACTCTGTAATAAAGTTACTGCCACATTCGATGTAGCATATTTCTGTAAATTTGAGCAAACGCGTTAATAATGACTGTGGGCCCACAGTTCTAACAGATGAGCCGGTAAAGATGACACAAACATTGAATCCTTCATTTAACCCTAAACAAATCACAAAGCGTTAAATCGGGAGAGCGTGGAGGCCATGATAGTAATTCAACACTTTCCAAACGGTCGATCGTGGAATGTTTAATTAGCTGCTCGCTCTACGACTGGACTTTCGAGGGCTACGCGCGAAACTGACCCGTATGCGCTTCAGGCAAAGAAGGACAACCTGTTGATGTCCCTTTACAGCGGCATCCACCGCCGAATGGAATTGGCGCTGGGTGGATATTTATGGAACTGCATTCATGTCACTTAGCTAGTTCTTAGTTACGCAGATATGCAATTTTTTAATGTGATGTATTTTCAAAAATTTATCTCCTAACGATACTGGCACAAATTTTAAGTGCAGGATCCACAGATTTATGTATAGTACTTCTGTTATACTTAGAGAATCATTAGACACTTTTTTAAATATTCCTGAGAAAAAGAACGAAATTACTGAATTTATACTTATTGAAGACATAAATTGAAGGTCTTTAGTAGTTAATGTATTGATAAAATTTATATTCCAAAATCTTATAACATATAAAAAACTTCATAATGTTTTTAATTTATTAGTCTCAACCACTATTTTGGGTTTGCCTTGGGACAGAGAACATCTCACAATAAAATCTATACTAATAATAAATTTGTAGCCGAAATTTTTCTGGTAATTTTCGATTATCCAAAAATAATTTGTCCTAACGTATATAATTAACCACCCTGAAACCGAAAATCGCTTTTTTATTATTTTTGTTTGTATGTCTGTCTGGATGTTTGTTACCTTTTCGCGCGATAGTGGCTGAACGGATTACGATGAAACTTATAATATAAATTAAGTTCGTTGTAACTTAGATTTTAGGCTAAATGGCATTCAAAATACGTTATTTAAAGGGGGGTTATAAGGGGGCCTGAATTAAGTAAATCGAAATATCTCGCTTATTATCGATTTTTGTGAAAAATGTTACATAGTAAACGTTTCTTTAAAAATCATTTCCGATAAGTTTTATTCTTTCATAAATTTTGATAGGACTGATATTTAATGAGATAAATGAGTTTTAAAATTTAAATAACTGCCATCTAAGGCGGTGTAATGAAATAAAAAACAAATGACTTCGTCTATAAGGGCCTTGGACAATATCAATCGAAAGCTATGAAAGATAGCCTATAGAGAATGTTTCTGTGTTTGTATGAAGTAATATCGGAAGCTAAATTAACCGATTTGTAGAATTAATTATTATTTCACCATTAGAAAGTGTAGTTTCTCTAGATGGACATAATGCTATAATGTTATTATAGTATCTTCAGAGTGAATTGTGGACAGGCAAGATTAAAATAGCTTCTTATGCACAGAAAACTTGATAGGCTATTCTGTATATTCGTTTCCTGTAGGCTATTTCTTAAAATAATGTTTATGTAAGTTCCATCCGTTATCATCACACTTTTTATATAATATAATATAATTTAAGTTATTTAAGTTATTTGAAGGGTTCAGAACCACAGTGGGCCAAGCGCCATTTACTGAATACGTAGAAAACGAGGGTTAAAATTAAGTTATTATCATAATTCAATGGAAACATATAGCAAGTAAAATAAAGTATACACATTAAATCTAAATGATGTCAATGTTCATTAAACTATGGCTGCTTGTAATAAAAATTAAGAAACATGTTAAAGGAATTGTCATTGCATCAAATGAGTGGTCTCTGGACCAAAATGATCGCATTTTAATCATTTAAATACAATTTAATTTAAGTAACATATTAAACAATTTATCCTTCTATCAAACACGAATGTTCCCTGGATCAAAGTCCTATTTTAATTATGTAATTACTTTATATTTATTTCTAAGGGATGCAGCGGAGCACACGAGTACGGCTAGTTTAAAATAAAAATTTTATAAGGAGGTGAAAAAAAAAGAGATTTAAGATATATAAGGAAAAATAGAACCTAGTTCAACCTAAACTGAGTGTACACCATAAAGATGCTGGCGAAATATCGCTACAGAAAATGTTATTATTAGACTTCGTGGAATTTCCACGAGAATCGTAAGGTTTACTACGCACGCGGTATAGACTGTATGAGAAGGGGACGTGCGACGGGCGGAGTATGCCTCTGATGTAAACACTGAGCTGCGGTTACAATAAAACTTGTATTCTGCATTCAAGAAATATAATGAATGATCATTGAAGTAGGAAATGTCTAAACATGTAAATACACAATTATTTTGTAGTAAGATATATTAACTCTTAAAATTTAATGTAATATACTCACATCATCCTTGAATATGTGCATTGCAGTGAAGAGTTACGTACATTTTGAGCGACTGCAAAGTGAACCTCCTCCGATGGTCACTCAAACAGTTTTTATATTGGGAAAATGTACGTTCAACATCACACGATGTAATAGGAGCATATTTGAAGAACGAAAGTCTCTACTTTTTAGTACACCAATTTCAGACGTCTTGTCGTGACCTGATAGTACATCATTTATAATCCGAAGTTGTAAATAGGCAGAGTTTTTAGCAATAATGTTTCTCAACTTTAATTTCACTTTTTCTGAAATTAGTTAATTGTTATTTTGGATAACGGTTTGTGATACTTTATACACTATATTAAGCGCTTCTGAGAGTTGTAGTTTAGACAATTCTAATAGGATGATGCTTTTGGATACGATTTTAAAATTAGAATCAATGAACAGAATATATTCCAATAGCTGTTCAGAAGGCAATGATATTACAGCTGCAACAGCGGAACTGTCTGCGCTATCCAATGCATCAATTACCTCCATTATTTTGCCGTAATATTCTGCATAATAATTAACAGCATCCAACCACGTTTTCAAACGGGTATTCAAGACTGGCATGTTTGATTGAATTTTTGTCTGGAACAAATGTAAGGGTATTCCAGGAGAAAATATTATTTGGAACAGCAACGAGACCGGGCGGTCGCTCACCTCTCATACTGTACATGGCATGTTTGATTGAATTTTTGTCTGCACTGAACAAATGTTCAGCTTGTATTTTCTTTGACTGTTCAGAAAAAAACCACAGTAATGCAAAAACAAGTGCTTACATAGGTATACATTAGCTGTAGCTGCTCTATCTATTTGGACCGGTCACAACTCTTAACATTAACGCTTATACTACGAGACCGGGCGGTCGCTCACCTCTTCTATACTACCGTACATCGGCAACATGATTGCATGCTGCGTGTGGCAATTCAACGAAGTCTAGTTATTATGGTAGTGACGATAACATATTGAAGATGTCTCTTCAGCTTGTATTTTTCTCTCCACAATACTTCATAAAAATTCAGAAAAAATTCAGCTTGAGAACTTTAAAGTAATAGTAGGACAAGAACTCTTTTAGATTTTAAATATACACAAATGTGTTAGTAAACCTATGTGTTGAAGAATCAGTTTCAAAGTATATAACGAAGGGTTTAAAGACCATATTCATATACATACGGATATGACGTCTTTACTTAGAGTTCCAAGTGTAGTAGGGCCCTGAAACTTTGGTGACTCATAGATTATGGTCTGTAGATTTATTGGTTGTAGAAAAAATAAAAATGTCCACCGATTTAGAGTAACGGTTAGCTTGTCTGACGGTGAAACGAGCAGGACCAGGTTCAAATCCTGGTTGAGACAAGTCACCTGGTTCAGGTTTTTGCAGGGTCTTTCCCTCAACTCACTGAGAGTAAATGCTGGGCAACTTTCAGCGCTGCACTCTCGACTCATTTCGCTGGCATTTTTATCACATTCATTTCAGTCAGTTATAGATAACTAGACAGTGGATGCGGGATGACGTAAGGAAAAGTGGAGTTGTTTCGTATCAGAGTATATGGCACGTGCCGCGTCGTCCGTCTTTTGTGTACCTGGCGAGTACAGCAGCGTACAAAACGAAGGAACCCCAGTCCGTTCATAGTAGAGATGGGATAAACTGTTCTTTTTAAGAAACAGTTTCGACTGTAACTGTTTCATGAACGAAGCTGTTCCAAAATAACAGTTTCAAAGAAACAGTTTCATAAGAATATGTTTACAACATCAGTGCCAACTGTTCCAAGTGTTCCAACTGTTTCAACCTCTCATCTGATTCGGGAACATGTTTCAAGGTCCTTGAATCGTCTTTAAATCACCTGTTCAGTATATTATGACAACGAAAGTCATTTTTCGTAGGTTACTGTTAAAATAACGCATATACAGTAACTTAACCGTAGGAGAGTTTAATAACGATGACATTAGCCGATAATATTTTTCGCAGGATATTAATAATTAACACTATGTTAAGACACCATGAACATATTCTCCATGAATGGACAGCTAATAATTAGGAGATTTATTAGGGAATTTGATTCGTACAATTAAATTGCGCGATCCTACATAGACTACTGTTGCACGAATGCCATGTGGAACATGGACATAATATCTACTTTCGATTGGAGGTCAATGATAGCGCTACACATGGTCTTTGCAGACAACAAAGAAGAGGAAAACTGTTTAGAAATTGAACTGTTTATCTCTTGGAACCATGTGGAACGTTGAAGTGTGGAACTTTGGAATATTTGAAACAGGTTTATCACTGGAGCTGCTCCAGCTTTTTTTTACCCATCTCTAGTTCTCTGTTATTGGAACAGTTGGAACAGTATGGTATTTTAGGTTGGAGAGGAATGGGTTCCGTCCTTTAAATCTGCTCCAAAAAGAATTATCAAAATTTGTCTATATAAACCTTTTGATTACCCAGCAAAATTTATTTTTCAGGAATTTGGTGTATCAAATCTAGAACAAATTTATAAACAAAAATTGCTGATTTACTTCCATAAAAACACAATAAATTTAAATTTGATCCTCATGAATAAGACGAGACAAAAGTTTCACTCCCAAATAAACTGATTAAACACAGCTTTTTTAATCCATCTCTGAGTTCACATAGATTTAGAAACAACGCAATTGAGTTAAAAATTGTCTAATATTCAGTACTTTTGTATTTGTATATTATCCGTAATTTTGTGATATATTTTGTATAACTGATTTGAACTGCGCCCGAGCGTTGAATATTTGCCTAATGTAGCTCAAGTGTATAGTATTAATAAATATTATTATTATTATTATTATTATTATTATATTATTATTATTATTATTATTATATGTGTTGTGCTGATCCATTCATAATGGCAAAACATTAAATTCGCTCAGAGATACGAAATGCAATTAAGAAGTATGCGAGTGACATTTTATATATTAACGAAGACAATATCGTGTGTAATGTATGTAAAATTGAAATAAAAACCAGAACAACTCAGGCTATTGAGAAACATTGCAACAGTACATCGCACAGGAAATGCGTTGAAATGAAATCTGAGAAACCATCTAAATCATCATCTTCATTATCATCATCATTTAGTTGTGCGGGTCTAACGACACGTGCAACATGATGTTCAGTACAAATATTCCTCTAAAGAAATTGAGTGATCCCCATTTTAGAGATTTTCTTCAGAAATTCTCTCGATAAAAACTTGTTTAACACTTTCCGCTCTAATGAGTCCATTTGGAATCACTAACACTTCTGTAATCTGTCTCACATGATTTGCCTGATGTTTCCATTTGGTATCCTCAGAAGTAGTTTCGCTCTTTACCGATAGAGTGCAGCATCCCCCAGTTCCTTGGCCAGCTGTTATTAGCAAGAGGATTGCTTTTTTTGTTGTTTTCCTATGGTGTCTCTATGACCTTGTGCACCCATAATTGTGGAAAATGATAAAAAGTATGTAAAGATTCAGGTTAGAAAGGGTTAAGCGATAGGCGAAGACGATTCAGCTTCGACAACTTACGAGAATATATCGCCGTTTACTTCAACGCTGGTAATTGCATCAATGATGACGAGGACTGAACCTTGCAAGGTATGTACTACAGTACGTTATTTTTCTTTTCCGTCTGACTGTACGGAGATACAGTAGCATGTTGACGTCTTCTGTTTACGTTTAAAACCTGTTCAGCCAATGGTCTGAATGAAACAAATATAAAATATAGTAAATGTGCACTTACAGTCAACGATAAGTCATCCCACATCCACTGTCTATAGATAACCATAGCAGTTGATAAAGCGTCATAAAATGAACCGATTTAAAATAAGTTATTTTAACCAGGTTTGGTCAAAATTTTATCTGTCTCCCTCTCTTAAGTTAAAAACTTCAATGTAACTATGGTTCATACCAGAGGTCTGCATCGGACGTTTTCGCTCGAGTGCCAAGTAGTTCATAGCATAATCCGATAGGTAGTTCACATGCATGATGGGTAAAATTGTCACGAGCGATAAATTCTCAAACGGTATAAGCCGAGAGTTAGACATTCGTTCTTGTTACAGTGATGAACTGTGTAGTAACATCATAGATGTTTATCATTTCAAAACTTTGCAGTGTTTAACTAACCTCTCCATAGTACAACTACAAAACTTGCTTTAAAATGTAATATAAATGTTGTAGGTAAATGTCTCCCCCACCACACAGGAGTGATTTTGTTTTTGCCACATCTGATAGATGTTATTGGATGTAAATGTAATTATTATAAACGGAGAACACAATCACGATAATGCAAGAACTTTATCAAGTTTTCTAGTAATAATAATAATAATAATAATAAAATAATAATAATAATAATAATAATAATCTCTAATAATTAGTGTATCAATCTTTACGTCTGTAACAGTTGTGCAGCATGATTATTCGTTTTATTATATTTTCTGTGACATTATCTCGGTACCAATATTGTTATTAATCTACTGCTATATCAATAATATTTTGTAAAACGTTTCTACATTGTCGCAGTATATAGGCGGAACACTATGTATGGACATATCATATTATATATATGGTAAATCAAATATTGAATAATTATTAATTAGCATTAATAACTGTATTTCGAAGTTTTTCATACTATTTTATTTATAACTTCATGTTCCTGTTTTGGTACGTTCCATTGACTGTTTCATTAAACGTTTGTTATAAACGCAGAAAATAAAACCTTATTTTTACCGTGTGAGTAAAACATATGTGTATCTTATCTGTTGCCTTCCATACAAGATAAGACATGTCGGTGAAATGACCTTGTACTGTGCTTCTACAGGGACATCACTTTATTTTTACCAACATTTTTAACATTAACCTGGCTATACTCGGAAACTTTGTTACCCCCCTTCCATTATAGGAGTTTGATGTTACTAGTGCAATATGTAAATAAATCATTTTACTAGCTATAGGAGGAGAGAAAAGTAGTGTATCCATTTATGTTACAGGGAAATATAATATTACGATTTTCAGTTTGATCATTACTTTTACAGTATTTTATAAAAAAAACAGTAGAATAGTAGCAATTTTTTTTTACAAACCCAACTCGTCAGGCGGTTATACACATTATGCAATGTCTACTTTATTCAGCATGTTACTAACCTAATTTATCCCTGAGAATTTTGTGAGCACATCCATAAGAAACCGCAATTTCTACAGCTAACTTCTTGACCGACTTATTAGGACCTCGCTGTATCCTTTCTCTAGCATATTCTACATCATCTTCTGTCACCTTTGTTGGCCATATTACACTTTTCTTTCTTTCTGAACACTCTGTTGCTCTAAATTTATCTATCAGATTAATGACATTTCTACGAAAATATTCCGTAATGATATAATCAGGAAATTGAAAAAAAAAAAAACTGTTGTTCACATTCTGTTTATATCGTAATTCCAGTTTCCATCATCGTCCTTCATACTTACAAACAGTAAAACAGAACTCTTGTTTAAATAATGATGTTAAGTACCGTACCATATTATAGAGTACCGTACTTTCGGTAACTCTAATCTTCACTTTTGCTCAGTCCACACAGATAAATTCAATTATGCTACACACGATACCTGTGTGAAAATAAACTTCAATAATATAAGCTCTTTCTTCTATAGAAAATGCAACATATTTCTGAAACACACTGTACTCTGTACTGTTTATTTCACTGCTAGCAACAGCGGCCGTAAATTTGTTTGACTAACGTTAGCAAGGACATTACTGAAAGGAGAGGGAGTCAAGTACATTTAGAAACGCAGGTACAACAAAAATTGAAGTAAAAATAAAATGATGTCCCTGTATTTATTACGAGCGTATCACGACCGATCGTATCTCACTGAGGGTGCGACACTCGACCGAGTTCAAGCGAGCGATTTAACTCCAATGCAGCACTCTGGTTCATACTAAACAGTTCCTTTAAATAAAGTCAGAATATGTTTCGAAATATAAAGAAAGTTCATAATAAACATAATGTTACAGTATTAGGGAAGTTGCAAGAAACAAGTCCCAACGTTGTTTCTGTCCTAGCATTTCAAGTGTTTCAAGACTTACTTGAAAAAGGAGACCATAACCTCAATGACACAAGAAACACCAGAGCTACGAAAGCAATATTGAAGTTATGAGAGATATGTGTGGAATATGGAAACTCACGTCTCAAAAATATTACACTGTGAACTTGACTGTGCTCTGCCGCAGCCATGCAATAAGTCTGCATGCTCGCTGCAATTTAGAAAATGGAGCTCATCTCTCCCAACTATTATATTGTGTACGTTATTTTCACACTGCTATTTTACCTAAATGGCTTCCAAAACATCGGTTAGCTACTTTAGTAATAGGCTTTTAAGGCTTGTATTCTCGTATATTCTACCCCCAACTCCTAACACCAAAACCTCCTTCCTTACTCACGGAAGGAAAAGGAGGGGTGGTTCGGTAGCTTGCGAGATGACGTATTGCTGGAGTGGTCAGTATAATTTAAGCCTTTTTGTGCTGGAGATAAAGGGAAAGGAAGGAATGTATCTAGAGTTGCTATTAGAGTAATAGCTATGACGTCGTATGATAGAAACAAAATCCGAAACAATGCTTTTTTCATTTTTAATAAGTTCTTTTACATAAATGAATAGAGAATTCTTTACATTCTACGTATACAGTACGTATCCACCTATCTATCTAGAACGGCGGTGACCAAAACTCGAGCTGCAGTGATTACATGCGACAGATAGCCTATGAAGTAAGGCAGCCGTGGCGAGAACGTGACTCGCGAGACATTGTAGCTCGCAGTGATAGCTGTGCATTTCGCTTGCTTCTAACCTCCGCCAACCCCCATCCTCTGACTCACTGGAGTCAAACTCCGTTCCATTTGTATTTGTCTCTGACCTGCGAGTGGTATATGTCTCTCTCGAAACTGTGTACGAAAGTTCTAAGTAGGATGGGAGGACGCAATTTTTTTTTTCTTTTTTTGCTGTCAATATGATGAGAATATTAAATGTATGATTTGTTCACAAGTATTACGGGGAAAACGGTTGTATAACGTAAAACGGCATTATACTACATGTTACTGACGAAACATTAAAAGGTTAAGTGTTATTGTTGTCATCATCATCATCATCATCATCATCATCATCATCATCATCATCATCATCATCATCATCATCATCATCATCATCTCTGTACGTCGACCCTTTTTCAGCAGATGTACGAATAATGCGGTTAGCTCTTCAATTTTAACTCACTGATTTACTATGTAATGTAAAATGAAAGCTAAATGTAAGGACTTGACAAATGTTGAACTTTCAAATCTTTGCCAAAAATAAATATCGAAGATTCGTTCTTTGCTTGCTCTTGAAGCCATGTTCGCTACAACGTACGTTTGTGAAAAATTTTTTCAACAATTAAAATAGTAAAAACCAAATTTATCGACGACTGACAGACAAATATCTTCGTGATCAACTACGACTGGCAGTAAGTGACATAATTCCTGATGTTGAAACTTTGTCGCAGAGACATTCTGAAGACAGTTAATTTTAGGTTGTGATATTGTTCATTTATTGTTCATTTCTTTCTTCGTTACACTTACTAAACATTAGTTTGTAGCCTTGTACTGTATAAAATTGTAATTAAGTGCTTGACGTAATGAAAATGAAAATCAGTTAATAAGTCAGACAGTTCCTTCATTTCCCCTTCGGGTGTCCGCCTCCCTCCATAGTGCTATGTACGTTGCAGATTACACAGTGGCTCAGCGCATGATTACATTTCGCCACCGCTGAAGTAAGGAGACGGAGGAAAGGTATTTGGCATGAAAACTGCAACCAGTGGTGGTTCGTGTACTAACATCTTGATCAATCCCGCGGATAAAAATCTCAAGCTTTGCTGTATCAGTAATGTCACTGCTGTCATCAAGATTCAGTGAATAATATACTTATTATTTTTTTTTTGCTTCATTTTTAACCTTCCTCTTGAATATAATCAGAAATTTTCTAAATTCTTCCTCGATACTTGGTCGAGAAATTAGTAGTTTTTCAAAATTAAAAACTTCTTATGGACAAGTTATTTAAGCTATTTTAATCATTAGCCTACTGTTTTGAGAAATTCTGTTCTATTAAAAGGCTTTAGAGCACGAGATATTTCAAACCCCATTAGGTAGCTGACTTCCTTACATTTATTTATCTCATGTTTCTCTTCTTGGCTATGATTTAAGACATGTCAATTCCTGACGTTTAACAGTTATTTGGCACATAATATTGAGTCAGTTTTTCTACAATATCATTATTAAATGGATAACTAATAACCAGTTACCCTCATCTAAAAATTAAGAAGATTAAAATTGAGATAAAATCTAATAATTTTATTCTAGAGGGAAGATGTAAAAATATCAATATTCATGAACGTACAGAAGGATTATAGAAACACATACTTTGTGGTCATAATAATAATAACAATAATAATAATAATAATAATAATAATAATAATAATCATAATAATATATTATTCAGCGTGGCAATTAATGTTTTTATGTACTCCTAATTAAACCGTTGAGCAAAGTAAACATATTACATTTTGTCCGACGGAACAACAAAAAAGTTCTCCTTCTCATCCTTTACGAAACCACCTCTTACTGCTTGTAGAGATAGAGTTTGTAAAGCGACATGATACCGCCACTGCTTGACTTCAGTACGTGAATGAAAAACACAGCAATGTACAGGAAAGTTCTCGTACCAGTTTGAATGTCTGTGATTACACGATGTAATCACTACACCCGCTTTGGTCACCGATGATCTAGAACTCTCCGCCAGTCAAAATATGTACAGGGTTTCTCAAGAGGAATGCAAAATACTTCAGGATAATGTAACTTGGGTTAATCTACATCGATTTAATCTCATATACCTGCCTATATTCCACATGTAACAGTTGAGAATTTATTGATGGGCAAACTTTAAAATGGAAAGAGACATTATATACGTATTTTTACGTTTTAGAACATTGTTATATGATACATTATTGAAAATGCTGCATCTTTTGTTGCTGAAATAAGTTTATTTCGTAATTTAGTAAAAACTCAGTAAGAATAAATTATTTACACAAGACATAAGTTATTACCAGGGAAAGGATTTATATGTAAATACATATTTACTTATAAAGCTAATATAATTTATATTTTGCATTATCTTTATGTTTCACAATGTGTAGGGTTGAAAAATCCTACTTTTATTTTCCATATTTTTCCATATTTTAGAGTTTAGTACATATTTTCGTTAATTTCCATATATTTTCCATATTTCATATAAAACAGTCCATATTATATTAGGTTTAACAATAAAACAAAACAAAATTCCATTAACTTTTAAAAATACATTTCAACAATAGAGATTTAAACACATGTTCAGTAATCCCTTTAACATCAGAGTTATTTGAAAATTAGCAGTCCTATCAACAATGGGAAAGTAAGTTACGAAACTGTATTAATTTAATTTAAAATTTTTAACAGACTTCAGTTGTGCAGCTCAACAGTTAAATGCCAGTCAGAGTACACATAGGTTCAATTTGTAAATCATACTATAAAGACGGTAAATATGCCAAAAGTACGTCATTCAGTCAATTTAAAATCAAAACTAACAAGTTACATTTCAGAATTTAAAGAAGATGGTTTATCAACTGACAATAAAATATTATTTTGTAATTTGTGTCAGTGTGCAGTATCATCTACACAAAAGTTCCTGGTGCAACAACACATTACAACTAGTAAACATCAGGCCAACAAACAACTAAATTCCAAGCAGAGACAATTGTTTTTAACACAACCAACAACATCGAATGTAAGATCTGAGTTTAACATCGACCTGTGCCGTTCTCTCATCTCTGCTGATATTCCTCTCTACAAACTAAAGAATAAGGTCTTCAGGGAATTCCTTGAAAAATATACTCAACATACAATCCCGGATGAGTCAACACTTAGGAAGACGTATGCTCCATCCATCTACGATGAGACAATACAGAAGATAAGAGATGAAATTAAAGATAGTTCAATTTGGGTTTCCATTGATGAGACTCCGACAAAGAAGGTAGACTTGTTGGTAATGTAGTTATCGGTTTGTTAAGTGAACAATATTCTGAACGAATTCTTTTACATTGTGATGTTCTAGAAAAGTGCAATAACAAAACTATAGTTAAACTGTTCAACGAAGCTATGGGTATCCTGTGGCCAAAGGGTATTATGTACGATAATGTGTTATTCTTTATTAGCGATGCTGCCCTTATATGGTCAAAGCTGGACAAGCATTATCTGTTGTATATCCTAAATTGACTCATTTTACTTGTGTGGCGCATGCATTTCATCGTGTGGCAGAAGTGGTCAGAGACAATTTCCTAAAGTAGATTTGTTGATTTCATCAGTGAAAAAGTATTTCTCAAAGCTCCCAGTAGAGTTAACGTGTTGAAAGAAATGTACCCTGAAATTCCATTGCCACCAAAGCCAATTTTAACTAGATGGGGTACATGGCTAGAAGCAGTTGAATATTATGCCGAACATATAGACTCTATTAACAATGTTCTCCTTGCATTGGACTCTGAAGATGCAGTCTCAATTGATACTGCGAAAACAGTTACCTGTGACATAAGTGTGAAGAATGACTTAGCTCACATTCAGCATACATTTTCTTGCATCATAAAAACGCTCAAAAGTCTCCAAAATAGGCACCTTTCACTATCTGAAAGTTTTGAAATTATAAATAGTACTGTGGAACAACTGAATCGTGGTAGAGGTAAAGTTGCAGATGCAGTAAAGCTAAGGTGGACACTGTACTTTCAAAAACCCTGGATATGAAGAACTACAAAAGGTTGTTGCTGTGATGAGTGGTGAATCAACAGTGAAGATTAACTTGGACTTATCCCCAGCAGACATTGTGAAATTGAATTATGTACCAGTTACTTCTTGTGACGTCGAACGCTCTTTTAGTCAGTATAAATCTATCCTCAGAGACAATAGAAGAAGATTCACTTTTCAGCACTTGAAAGAAATGTTTGTAACCTATTGTTATGGTAACAGACAATAAAAATTGTGTTTTGTTGAAACTACATTGGAAGATAAGGTACGTCCATTATATTTTTTGTTTAGTTTGATTAAAATGTACCAATATTTAACGTACATAGTCATTTTTTTATAATTTTAAGTCCATATTTAATTCCATATTTTGGTAAAAATCCATATTTAATTCCATATTTTGGTAAAAATAACTACATATATATTTACATATTTCATATATTTTTAGTCCATATAAATCCGTTCCCTGGAACTAAGGTTATCCCTCTTATGGATTCCATGAATTTTAAATTCATATGAAGTACCGCTAACGGTTCTCTTTCCGATCTAAATTAAACACTTGGTAGCTCGCCAGTTTCAGATAACATCCGTTAAACACAGGAAAACACACAGCTAGATGGAACCCTTCGATTGGGAAAACGTCGTCTGTATTCCTGAGCAGCATCCAATGCATTGCCATCACAAAATCCATAAACAAAAAGCATGTCTGCATATTCACTAGGGTGAATACACGAATTAAATGTCAAGTAACGTGTATTCAGTTGTGTATGGTGAGCTGGCGTTGCTGTGCTCAGTATGCTAAAGATGGCATAACACGTCAAGTAATATAGTACACGGAACCGCAAGACGTTCCAATATTCCTTCTTTTATCTCTTCCCAGCCGTTAGACTTAGGACATAGGCATATCAGGTTAAATCGATGTAGGTTAACGCAAACTACATTATCCTAAAGTATTTTATATTCCTCCTGAGACACCATATATAGTCTACACCTGTGGGGTAACGATTAGCGCGTCTAGCCGTAAAATCAGATGGCCCTGGTTCGATTCCTGGTCGGGGAAAGCTACCTGGTTGAAGTTTTTCCGGGGTTCTCCCTCAATGCAATATTAACAAATGCTGGGTAACTTTCGGTACTGGAACACGGATTCATTCCACCGGCATTATCACCATCTCATTCAGATGATAAATAACCTAAAATGTTGATATAGCGTCGTAAAATAACCTACTAAAATAATATATTATATATACAGGTGTATCAAAAATGATGGCGCAAATTCACACGGTTGAAAGTACACAATAATAAAAGAAAAAAGTCCAGCAAACATGTCGAGATAATTACGAATGTATGGTTACAAGCCTACACTGACGTTATTGTTTGTAACATTATAGTTTACTCCTTGCGCACTAGAAACGGTCCTATGTTCTTTGTTTACAAAGCTAACATCGCCGAGAAGTGGAGTTGTAATCAAACCATGCACCCAGAACGTATAGAACGGATACAGTACTTAAGTTATAGAGTCTCAAAAGGTATCAGTCACAGCTCATACTCATGACACCATACTCAGGGTGGCCAGACATCCCAGTTTTACCGGGATATTTGGGATGTTTGTCTCAGAATTCCGGAAAACTTTCTCGGGACTCAAAAATGTTTCGGTTTTAAATATCGATCACTCGCTCATTAAAATCAGAGCTAGGAAGTTGGTACCGAAACTGTTAAGTTGTCTGAGCTTGGACTATAATTCTATCGAATGAAAAGTAGTAGCGCAGCTCTCAATGACAATGAACCAGAACGACAAACTTGTACAGTCGGGTGGTAACCAAACTTGTGCTTCAATCGTCCACGGCTGAAAGAATTACTGCAAGAAGAGCATGATCAGCTGCAACTGAAGTAGGCGTTTACTGTTTCGGAGATGCTGATATTGAGGAAGATGCTACTGTTAGGCATCCCTTCGTTTAATGAATCAGATTTGTGATCGCTGTTTTTAAGCAGAAATATAGGCCATTTCAAGTCTTTCTGGGTTTATTTTATTTGCCGCAACCAGCAATACTGGAGCAAAAACCATGGTACTAATTTAAACGGAAACCGGCTAACAAATCTGCGATTTGCTGACGACGTGGTCCTGTTTACGAAATCACCACAAAAATTATAGTTAATGTTATAATAATTGTGCTTACACAGCAAAGCAGCAGGCCTGAAAATGAACATGCTAAAAACGCAGGTAATGTCAAACGGACCAACAATCCTAGTATCAGTGTATGGACAACCACTTCAATACGTGGATGAATACACTTATCTGAGACAACTAATCTCTTTGAAGGACAGAATAGAAAAGGGAAAAAACAGAAGGATCTCCCTGTCCTGGAAGGCATTTTGGACCCTTAAATTCATTCTGCTTGACAAAACCTTAGGCAGAAAAACTAAAATACGGGCATTGGAGACCTGTGTTTATCCTGTATTACTTTACGGGTGCCAAACATGGTCGCTAACAGGGAAACACAGGACCAAACTACAAACGTGTCAAAGGAAAATGATGCGCAAAATTATGGGCGTACCACTGAAGGAGAAAGTCCCAAATGCGACATTGTACCAACTAGCAGATACACAGGACATCACTCATGCAGCCATTACATCCAAATAGAAATGGGTGGACACGTGGCCAGGCTACCAGGCGACAGATGGACATACCGAGCTGCCATGTGGGACCCCCGTATAGGAAGGAGACTTCAAGGCAGACCTTGGCGCAGATGGGCAGACTTCTTCAAAGAACAGGCAGGTCAACAATGGTCCAGAGAGGCAAGAGACAGAAGAAAGTGGAAACTACTCGAGGGACATTTGTGCATAGACAGGAAGTTGTGAAAGGCAGTGAGAGAACCATTGTTAAAGAAATTCAAGTTCCTAGACTTAAATATCACGTCTAACTTGAACTAGCTCACCACGTTAGGCAAGTAGAGCTTTCCCTTATTTAAGGAGGCCTTTGCCGTTCATGGGACACAATAGGCTATCTTTATCTTTATTATCTTTATAACCAGCGATATATGACTTGTAATGAATTTATTTTTTCAGAATTTGCTGCACAAGCAACTATTTATTTGCTATTGATTACGACTGCATTGTAAATGCAAAAGTTGGGAAATTGTTATTTCCTACTAACTTCGACTGTAGTGTAAATGCAAAAAAGGGGGAAATTATGTCAGGATCCAAATACATTGATCGAGATGTATAAGCAAGAAGAAATTATTATATATAGTAGTTTACTCTCTAAGTTTCGGAATGAGAAAACTTTCCTCTTAGGAAATGTGTGTACGTCAAGGTTTTCTTGTTCAGACTTCTGAAAGTTTCGACTTCGTAAATATATACGCCTATACGTAAGTCTTGTATGTTTACGCATAAAGTGAAAGGGCACGCTTATTTACAGTCTCCTGTAAATGAAATATAGAGAATTTGTTTATACACTGGGATGATCCTGAAGCTTTTCTCAACTTCGTCGTTTTCAACACTTTACGGCTAGTAGATACTGGAGAACTTTTCAAACTCTACAGCTTTTGCTTCGAAATTTCATATAGGCTACGAGAAATATATTAGAATTCCGTGGCATTAATAATAAAATTCTAGTATGTTGTTATTTAGTCAACTATCCGAAAACAGGTTAGAACCTCATAAGTGACACCAATAAGGTAATACTCGTGTAACAACTAGACCAAGAGATAATGGATAGGGTGGCCAGTTTCTTTCCACCTCAATTGCATACATCGTCGATTAGCTACAAAATGCAGTAATCAGATTTCAGATGTATACAAACAATTATTTTTCCTCTGACACTTATCATCAAGTGAGATGTACTGCCTAATAATAGATGTACTTATCAGCCAGAACTTCAATGAGAGTTATATTATTGTAATAGTCTACATAAAATGGAATACCTTGAATACGGAATAGCCAGCCAGTTCTATATCCGCAGTGGTGAACTAGAAGTGAAAATAATACGAGCACTTGTATTTCTGCGCAAGTTTCATTAATTCATTCATTCATATATACATTCACTATTTACTTATTCATTTACCTACTTACTTTGTAACTATGAAATACAATTTTATTTTCTTATTGATTAATTTTTTATTATTTATTTTTTATTGGTTCATTTATTTTTCTTTATTATCTAATTGATTTAATAAATCATTATTTATTCATTTATTTATTTATTTATTTATTTATTTACTGAACTTATTTACTTATTCACCTATTATTTAATTAATTTATTTAGGTATTTGTATATATATATATATATTTATCCAGTTATTTATTTACTTATTCAATTATTTATTTATTTACTTATTTACATATTATTAATTTTATTAATGCGTTTTTAGTACCTAAAATTATTATTTTCTTCATTTTTAGCATCTAAAAAATTAATACTTTCCTGATTTTTAGCATCTAAAAAATTAATATTTTTCCGATTTTTAGTACCTAAAAAAATATTATTTTCTCGACTTTTAGCACATAAAAAACGAATATTTTTCCCGAATTTTAGCATCTAAAAATTAATATTTTCCCGACTTTTAGCACCTAAAAACTTAATATTTCCCGATTTTTAGCACCTAAAAAATTAATATTTTCCCGACTTTTAGCACCTAAAAAAATTAATATTTTTCCAATTTTTAGCACCTAAAAAATTAATATTTTTCCGATTTTTAGCACCTAAAAAATTAATATTTTCCCGATTTTTAGCACCTAAAAATTAATATTTTTCCGATTCTTAGCACCTAAAAATTAATATTTTCCCGATTTTTAGCACCTAAAAAATTAATATTTCCTGATTTTTAGTACGTAAAAAATTAATATTTCCCGATTTTTAGCACCTAAAAAATTAATATTTTCCCGATTTTTAGCACCTAAAATTCTGAGCCGTAATGATGAGTTACGCACATTCATGTGTGTCTGCATGGCATTAACTTTCTATGAAGTATTACCAATTGCGAAAGATATAATCCTAGATTAATTCGCACTCTCATCATACGTTCTCTTCAAAACATTAATGTAGTGCAAAACCTTTTGCAGAATAGTAGTCAAATTATATTCTATTGTAGAATTCGTCAGAAGAGCTGAACTTCAGCAAACATATGTATCAAATATTGATACCTAACTGTAATTTATTCTACGTGGACCTACACTAGCATGAGGCCACCTAATCAGTACCGGATTTGATTCAATTACAAGCAATGCTATAAAATCAATATTTACTTACTTACTGGCTTTTAAGGAACCCGAAGGTTCATTGCCGCCCTCACATAAGCCCGCCATTGGTCCCTATCCTGAGCAAGATTAATCCAATCTCTATCATCATACCCCACCTCCCTCAAATCCATTTTAATATTATCTTCCCATCTACGTCTGGGCCTCCCTAAAGGTCTTTTTCCCTCCGGCCTCCCAACTAACACTCTATATGCATTTCTGGATTCGCCCATACGTGCTACATGCCCTGCCCATCTCAAACGTCTGGATTTAATGTTCCTAATTATGTCAGGTGAAGAATAAAATGCGTGCAGTTCTGCGTTGTGTAACTTTCTCCATTCTCCTGTAACTTCATCCCTTTTAGCCCCAAATATTTTCCTAAGCACCTTATTCTCAAACACCCTTAACTTATGTTCCTCTCTCAAAGTGAGAGTCCAAGTTTCACAACCATAAAGAACAAACGGTAATATAATTGTTGTATAAATTCTAACTTTCAGATTTTTTGACAGCAGACTGGATGATAGAAGTTTCTCAACCGAATAATAACAGGCATTTCGCATATTTATTCTGTGTTTAATTTCTTCCCGAGTATCATTTATGTTTGTTACTGTTGCTCCCAGATATTTGAATTTCTCAACTTCTTCAAAAGATAAATTTCCAATTTTTATATTTCCATTTCGTACAATATTCTGGTCACGAGACATAATCATATACTTAGTCTTTTCGGGATTTACTTCCAAACCTATCGCTTTACTTGCTTCAAGTAAAATTTCCGTGTTTTCCCTAATCGTTTCTTGATTTTTTCCTAACATATTCACGTCATCCGCATAGACAAGCAGAGATGTAACCCGTTCAATTCCAAACCCTCTCTGTTATCTTGGACTTTCCTATTGTAAATAAATATAACAGGTGTAGACGTACTTCTGAAAATAAGTTTGGCTTGGCACAGCTGCTTTTCGGAAAGTGACACGGACAAATAACAGCCCGCTTATTAACTTGAAGTCGGAAATTGTTGAAAATGCATTCTAGTGATAAATATTGATACGATGACCTTTCCTGCAATTTAAATTATTCGTTCATTTTTTATTCATTTGATTTATTTATACTGGCAGAGTTAAGGCCATAATTCAATCAGTATAAAAGTACAAAGGAAATAACATCAATACCGAAAACAATGGAGTACAAATAATAATAATAATAATAATGATAATAATAATCGCAAAATATAGACCTGTTAATTACACGTAATTCTAAAATTTAAATAAGTACAATTTCATGTTAAATAAGACAATTTGGATCCAAATAATGTTTAACATAATGAAGGAAAATTAATGTATTAAAAAATAAATATTCTACAACAGTAGGGCCTAGTATTTTAAGAAAGATCATATTCTAGACACGAAAAGCAGTCTTTCTGACAATCGGCTTTTGAAAGTAGTCAATGCCTGACAGCGCTTTACACTATGTAAACTAAAGTACGCTATTTTCACTATTACACTGTCATAAAGAATGAAGGCTTACATTTATCAAACATTATTTACACTGTTGTACACAATTTACAAAATAATTATGCTGCAGTATTATGAAATAAAATACCTTGCATTACAATACACATCACTTTACATAAGCTTAATATTGTAAATAATGTTCGATCAATGTAGGCCTACTTTCTTTATTATACTGTAAACAATAAAAATAGCGTGTTCTGATATACAGAATGTAAATAATGTTGCGCGAGATCGTGCGTATTTGCTTGTTTTCCGCACAGAACCAATACGCGGTAAGTGTGAAATACCAATACCAATACCAGTATTCCCAACGTAACACACATAACAATTTCCCTCTTCTTACCGCTTAAGCGCGACATTCATTTTACTGCTTTAGGCTTTTAACAAGATTCCAGATGCCGATGTTATTACTGCAATATGTTATATAAATAATATTGTTAAAATATATATATTTTTTAATCCAATGCCACCAGGTTATCTTTCGACTTTTCTGATCTTCTCTCCTGGCCGTGGCTTAGTTGTAACCCACTTCTGAGGTTGGGGCGCCTGGAAGGCGGAGTTACATTACCCCGATGATGTGATAGGATGATTATGATAATGTGGTGCCAGGAGAGGTCTTAAATCTAAACTTAACCTAAATTCCAGACCATGGACGAACACAGGAATAATCCCCTGTAAGGAAAAATTCCTGTGCTCTAACCGAGAATCGAACCCGGGACCTCATGAACTACAGTCAGAAGCTCTGACCACTAGACCATGAGGCTGGTCTTGTCAAAATATTAAAATGAAAAATAAATCATTACATAACCTTACCGTTTGTTTTAAGTTCGCATTTATAGACTGGGGGGGGGGGAAGACAGACGTATATCACGGCCTGCTGGAATATAGTAAACACAGAAAACATTTTATAGCAACAATGTTGAAGAAAGATATTTTGGTTTTCCGAAGTTGCCGTCATTAAACAGAAACCAACATGGAGATTTCATTGCAACTAATTAGAAATTCGTCTTTCAGGTATGTAATAAACGATCTTCGCACAACTACGTTTCGCTTTTTCAAACTTTTCCTCGACCATGGAAACGTCAACATACCGCTCTTGTAACGTATATTACTATAAACGGTAAATATTAATGTAATTATTAAAGTAGTCCACATTTTCTTCTGTCACCCTTGACGAAACAAGAGTCGCGTGAACCATCAGTCAAGTACTTCGCTTCTTAGGTGAGTGCTCATCGTCTACTTAAAAGCTTCAGTAATACTTAACCTTGCAAACTCCTGGGACAAAGTACGGTCCTTAGAGATAAGTAACAATATTTCATTGCAGATATAAGAGACGTTCCTCTGGAATTTAATACAACTGCTAAACCCTTCAATATTAGATCATGTTAAATTAACCATTTGTGTCTTCTCATACCCGCATTTATTAGTCGCCCCTATTTGTTATAGTTTTCCCTTTATGTTTTATCAGGATTGGCTGGATTCGAAACTACTTTCTTTGATGCAAAACATAATTTCAGTCATCCATGGCCTATTGCAATTGTATTGTATTGCATTGTATTTATTAACATTCCATGGTATTCATACATTGCTTCACAGCTAGAATATGGAACAAGTCAAAAAACTTAATACCATTATAAAGTCTTAATTTATAGTCACATTCTAGATCAAATATATACAGACGAGATTTACAATATAGTCTACTAGTACAACAGATAGTTTTAGTATCAATTTCATGAAGTGTTATTGAATGTCATGAATTCACCTACAGAATAGAAGGCGTGAGAAGTTAGGTACTTCTTTAATTTGGCCTCGAATAATCTTATGTTTTGAGTTTCATTTTTTATATCCGTAGGGAGGCTATTAAAAATTTTACTGCCATATAACGCACTCCTTTTTGATAGCACGATAGACTTGCCGATTGAGTATGAAAGTCATTTTTGAAGCGTATTTATGCTATGAACTGTTGAATTAGTTACAAAGTTTTCACGATTACATACGAGGAAGATTATTAATGAAAAGATATATTGACAAGCCATGGACATTATTTGTAGTTTTTTGAAAACAGTCCTACACGATTCCCTACATTTGGCACCTACTATTATTCTAATTACCCTTTTTTGTAATAGAAATATATTGTTACTATCTGTAGAATTTCCTCAAAATATTATTCCAAAACTCATTACCGAGTGGAAGTATGGAAAGTATATTGTTTTTAAGGTACTGATATTTACTATCTTCTGCATATAACTAATAGCAAAACAAGCTGAATTTAATTTGGGAATAAATTCTTTAATATTATTTTTCCAATTTAACACATTATCGATTTTTAAGCCAAGAAATTTGGTTGTAATTGTTTCTAATAGGGATCTATTGTTAATTATTGCGCTAGAGATTTGCGAGGTTGAATTTGCACAGGATTTAAATTGACGTCATCGTATTAACATAAATTGTGATCACATTTCTCGATTATGCAGCGCTCAAACCTTTCACGTTAAAGAGAAAACAGCTTTTCTTCGTTTTCATGACTTCGATTCAGACAACGATAGTGCAATGGAATAAAGTACTAAGCCAGTCTCGTGGGAGGGATGACATTATGGTCTCAGAAAGGTCATGTCATGAGTATCAGACAGACGCAACACTATTTTCAATATGTCTGTGGCATGACACAGGTAGTCCGATGATGCCGGGATGTCATCTACATTACACAATGAATAGCAGTCTAGGTGCTGACATATAGAACTATGATGGAAGGGAATAATTATATCGAATTTCCGTCTTCCATGTTCAAATCAGGTAGCTGGTCACGTGTGAAACACGTGACATATGCTGAATTCCTCTGTGACTCATGTGGTTAGGTTCACAGCTGCAAATCAGGTGAGCATGAATTCGATTCTAGTCAGTGATGATTTATCTCACCATTGTGAGGACTGGACATATAACCTCGCCTCGTGCGTGCTCATTCCAACCCCTCTGAGGGGGGTGATGGGTGGAAATTTCTATTTTCTACTATTTTATAGGCGGAAACTTATATATTTTGTAGTTAGTGAATATGGGGGATAAACACATAAAGGTAACAACCACCTGGTACAACTTTCCTTGTTCAACCGTTTGATGTATACCATACATGGGCACACTTTTCGGTTACGTGAGGCACTCGATTTGAAATAGTTTGTTTACTAGGATAGAAGACTGCAGAGTAGGCTGGGAAATATACTGTAAACTGCTGTGATCTGCGTCACCTTACCGTAATCGCTAAGGCGGTCAGTGGCGAATTATTAGGAAAGCGCTTGGTTAACGTGAGACTCTCGAAAACTTTTATTCAATTTGGCAAATTAATTCGGCAGCTTTAATCATAAACCTCTTTACTGTTTCTCCGTCGCTGAATTGATTTAAATCACAGGCGAGAAATTGCGTAACTAGCCAATAATATTCCATCATTGTCTACGTTTGTTTTCTTGAATATTCTGGCGTTTATCAAGATTACTTAATAGATTTACACGTTCTCAACCTAAAATACCTTCAGAAAATCATATTTCGTTTTCTACGCACATTTAATATTTTTTTTATAAATTTCTTTTGGAAATAATACTTACAAACAACATTTAATTCCTCGTACCTTTTAATGCAGCGTGTTTAAGGTGTAATGTCGTATTTAGTATACTATGCAAATGTTAAGATCGTAAATTTTCTTCGGAATAGAAAAAAAAAATAGCATTTAATTTGTCTTACCTTCTAATTCAGCATGTTCTTTATGACATAAGGAGTAATGTCGTATATTAAATTCATTAATGCCTAATAGGATTTTCGAGCATAATGTACATCGTAGGATGTTCTCCCCTTCTAAACAGCAAAAAAACTCTTCCTCCCATTTCTCATGAAATAATCGCTTTCTAACGCGTACACACTGCTTTGATAATGCCATTATGGCACCACTGATATTGCTTATGAAACTGATATAGAACCTGCCCACGCCTAGGAGCTACGTCAGGGAGAAACTGGAACTGTAAAGATGAAGTCAGAGCGATAAGCTCTGTGAAGATCAGTGAGGCACAAATTCTCAAGTGAGGCACGATGCCCAAGTATGCATTGTATACCTTTTTCATCAATGAAAGAAATTCACCAAACGTTTTTGTGAGAGAGTTTTGCTTGACAACAATGATATTGACCTTCAGAGCCGTAACGCTACCATAAACCTTCATCCACCTACCCATAATCAGTTCAGTCCCCCTATTCACTGGAATAACGCTGGAATTAACACTGCAGACTCTCAAAAATGTCTTCAACAGCTGATTTCTCTATGAGTAAGTGCTGCAAACTTTAGGGAGACAAAAAGTACCCATTATCTAGCTAAGACCACTTATATTCAATGCAAATTAAAACTTGTAAAATATTTTCTTTTTGAAAATAAAATATTAGAATATTTAAATTCAGAACCTTATCAATGTCTTACACTAATAATAATAAACAAATAATATTTATGAAAAATACTTTTTCATTGGAATTCCCAGTTTGCTTGGAATGGCTGAGAAGAGAGTACTCGTTTCACATTTATTTTCAAAGTTTTTGAGTATCAGACTGATTATTTCTTCTTTCTGACTTCTGGATTAAGGTTTCTAATTTGTATGTATGTATTTATTTACACTGCAAATGGGCAAGCACCCGGTGGCACTGGTATACACAATATAAACAATACACAATAAAATTACAATACACAATACAATTATACAATACACAATACAATTATATACACAATACAATAAGAATACACAATACAATTTAACACAATAATTATAATTAATAATAAAACATAAAATAGCCTAATTTTACAATACAACCTACATATGTATAGGCCCTACATAAGTTTCAATAGTCAAACTCTCATCTCACTCACTGTAGTGGTACTATGACGCATTTCACTGACACTTTAGTACACATTTCAACTGACACTATAGAACCCATTTCATTGACGCTATAAATTATCACTGATCGGAACTATTCACTGCACTGTAAAACCATAACTTCACTGACCCACCTCGCTTCACTGATACAACATTTCAAATAAGACAGATAATTACACCCTTATGCATACTTATAAACAGAACTATATTTAAGCTAAACATTTCTAGTCTAAAGGCCCTCTTACACGGTATTTTTTAAATAATTTACAATTCAAACCATGGGAGTAACTCGTCAGGCTAAATAGATACATGTCATTAAAAAAAAAAAGTAAATGTTAAAAGTCACCTTAATTTTAATTTTCACTTCATACACAACTTTTTAAGTTATTCTTGAATCTCCTTAAGGAAGGACAGCCCTCAAAGACCGCTGCAGGTAGGTCATTCCAATCATTTATAGTTTTTCAATCATTTATTCACTACTTTGTGAAGCAGTAGAACAAAATAAATTCTTGATAGTAACTTGATATGAGAATTTAGTCTGCTGTCAAAAAATCTGAAATTTAGAATTTATAAAACAGTTATATTACCGGCTGTTCTGTATGGTAGTGAAACTTGGAATCTAACTTTGAGAGAGGAACAGAGATTAAGGGTGTTTGAGAATAATGTTCTTAAGAAAATATTTGGGGCTAAGAGGGATGAAGTTACAGGAGAATGGAGAAAGTTACACAACGCAGAACTGCACGCATTATATTCTTCACCTGACATAATTAAGAACAATAAATCCAGACGTTTGAGATGGGCAGGGCATGTAGCACGTATGGGCGAATCCAGAAATGCATATATAGTGTTAGTTGGGAGACCGGAGGGAAATAAACCTTTAGGTAGGCCGAGACGTAGATTGGAAGATAATAATGAAATGGATTTGAGGGAGGTGGGATATGATGATTGAAAGTGGATTAATCTTGCGCAGGATAGGGACCGATGGCGGGCTTATGTGAGGGCGGCAATGAACCTTCGGATTCCTTAAAAGTAATTTGTAAATAAGTAAGTAACTTGATATGGGAATTAATGATCCTGAGTGTACTCTATGTGGGCTGGACCTCTCAATCCTGAAACAGCGATCCTACGGATACAAAATACGTCACTGTCAATGAATAAGATAACAACACAATGTCAAGCCCCGATATTGGCAGCTTCCATTAAGCTATCACACGAGGAATAATCTCACTGAAGAGACGAATTGAGAATCAGATGGTAGTAGACGTAATGCGACAATTACTAAAACATGGACTCATTCGGATAAGCTCTATTTATACTACGAATACCACATCGAGAGCTATTATAATCGATAATTCGATAGATCAATTAGAAGGGAAATAATATAGATGCAGCTACAAAATGAAATGAAGGAATTTATTATTTATTGATTTTATCGGCTATTAAAGGACATAATATCTGTGAAATTCTTAATGTTGTTTTGACGATACAAGACCGAAAATTTTTCGTGAGATTACTGCACATTCATCTCACATATAGGGAAAATTTAGTAAAATTTAACCCGGTAATCACTAAAAGCTTGATTAGAACCTCCGCTCGACCACAGTCATGGAAGATTAATGTTAGTGTAAAGATCTTCTGTTCTTATTACACTGAACAACAAGAATTTTGCTCCGACTTAAGGGGAGAGGATAGTAATTTTTAAAACTTTTTTCCTATTTGGTGTCAAATATTAATTTTTTGTATGTAGAGAGCTCATGGCTATAGCAACTCAACCAAATATAAATATTTTGAAAAAATATTTGGGAGCCAGATTTGAAAAAAATGTACCCAATGCAGGATTTTACTAAACTCGATATATCTAAGCCATTTTTAAAGATAAATTCAAACCGTTTGTTACCATTTATTTGTAAAAGCACGCTCTACAAACTGTCTAACAGAATTTTGATATTAGTTTCTAGATTTGTAAAATAAACAATTAAAATTTAATAACTTTTTTATTTTCTTTCTTGCAAACAGAGAGACTTATTTTTAAAATGAAATCAATTAGGAAATTCCGTTACAGAGAAAAGTCTCCTAGTAGTCTAGAGAATGTGTATTCTAAATTTCATTCATATATCTTTAATAGTTAAAAATTATATCGATTTTTGTCTGGCAATGTACCAAAAAAAAAAATAAAGTTCCAGAAACGGCAATGAAAGGGGGTGTGATTTAATAATCCAGAGCGCAGGAACTTTAAAAATGGCATCTCAACATCCAATAAGGGCACAGATACCCACTAAATGTTATACAATGTATTCCACACACATCACAGAGTATTTTAAAGAAAAATTTGGTTTTGAAAAAAATGAAGTTCCGGAAACAACAAACAAAGGGCTGTGATTTAAAAATCCAGAGCGCAGGAAGTTTAAACCTGGCGTCTCAACAACCGATAAGGGCACAAATACCCAAAAAATATTATACAATGTATTCTACACATATCACAGTGTATTTTAAGGAAAAAAAGTTTTTTTTTTTAAATTTACTCATTTTTCACCAAAAAATACCATCCTCTTCCCTTAAACAATGTGTCCCTTATGGTTTGTGTGTGCTGAATCCGAAAATGCATCTCTTTTCTTCGTATCACGTAAGGTTTTTAAGATATGCTATGATGTCACTTTTCGATAAGCGCTCCTCTTGGAAACATCTGGCGCGGTTTGGGAATATAAATCAAAACAAAAGCTAATGTATTTTATGAGTTTATGACTTATTTATGGTTTATTACGGTTCTTGGCAT
This sequence comes from Periplaneta americana, assembly GCA_025594305.2. Classification (NCBI taxonomy): domain Eukaryota; kingdom Metazoa; phylum Arthropoda; class Insecta; order Blattodea; family Blattidae; genus Periplaneta; species Periplaneta americana. Next base: position 160,382,114 of record JAJSOF020000005.1, on the reverse strand, counting down.
GTTATTTTGTACTTCTAATAAATAAACAGATATTGGTCCCTTCTATTAAGTAAATTTCATAACAGTTCAAAGTGAGGTCTACGAAATGTACAAACATGGGCGTGGTTTTCAGTATTTAAAGAAAAAGTTTACCAGTTTTAGTGAAGGTAAATTAAAAGAGGGCTTTTTCATCGGTCCAAAAATTCACAAAGTTATGGCTGACCCTTTGTTTGAGGAAAAACTTTCCATTACAGAAAGAATGGCATGGCGCGCTTTCAAACACGTTTGCTCAAATTTCCTTAGAAATTCTAGAGCAGAACAATTCTGTTGTGGAAACCATGTTAAGTTCATATGACAAAATGGAGTGTAATATGTCTCTCATAATACGCTTTTTACATTCTCATTTGGATTTCTTTCCTCCTAACTTTGGAGCGGTAAACGACAAACATGGGGAAAGATTTCATCAAGAAATATCTGAAATGGAAAGGCGATATAAAGGAAGATCATCATCCAGCATGCTTGCAGACTATTGTTGGTTTCTTGTAAAATACAATCCCGGGTCTAGTTATAAAGAGAAATCATCCAGAAAATTATTTTAAATTTAAGTTCAAATTCCGAGATTTTTCTCATTATATGCATGAAATGTTTTTATTGTTGTGTTTTAAACTATGTTACATCATTTTTGTAGCCAGTACACATTTTTCAAGTATTATGAGAAATTTTGCATCCCTAGTGTGTTGTAATTTTATCAGTAGCGGCGAAAAAAAAAAAAAGTTTTTCATAAAAATTCAATTCATTTTCCCCGGAAAATGCAACATGAAAGGAAATTTGGATTTTAAATTCAGATTTAGGGCACACAAATTAGTAATATTCACCTATTTTTATTTCGGAGCAAGACAAAAAGTAAAAATTTGTTGTTCAGTGTTATCACTTAACACTTATTGAAAAAAAATCAGATTATTTTCTTCAATGTTTGCTTGTCGACAAATTAATATCTTTCATATGTTTTATATAATTAAAATAGTGTTTTAGTTATATGCCTTTAATCTCTTAAAATCTATCTGACATAACTTACGCAGTATTTTTTTCCTTCTCCTTTTACTATGAAGTGTTGACCTTCAAATTCCTCTACAAACACGTTCAATTCGCTAATATCTACATGATGGTGCTTGTTCCAACTTAATAAAACTGCACTACACATAAGATAGGTAACTTTACTCGGTAACTACCACATTGATCACTTAAAGAAGACACTTCCGTACTCTTACTGAAACGAGATTAAACTCACTCCTAACCCTGACGTCATGTATCTTAACTCGCGTCATAGTTATGCTGATATCTTTTTTACGGAGGTTTTGTGGTTGTGTATCTAATGCTTTCCACACATTGCGCACAGATGGCAGGACTGTGACCTATTTTCAATTTGTACGCCAATTCGACGGGCCACGCTGTACATGGTGTGTATTTGTGAAGAGTTTTGTCGTGTACTAGGGTGAGTGTATGTGTAAGTGTTCATGTGAGTGTGGTATAGGGAATAGGCGAGGATGAAAATGAAGGTAAGGAAGAGACAAGGGGAGACCCGGTACCGGCAGGGAGCCTACTCCTGTCGAATAGAACCAAGAGGGCGGCCAGCCTTAACGTCCCCATCCGACGGACAAATCACTATCAACAGGTCGTCCTGGTTGGTGCAGTTTTTACAGCGCTGACCTTCTATGCCCGAGGTTGCGGGTTCGATCCCGGACCAGATCGATGGCATTTAAGTGTGCTTAAATGCGACAGGTTCATGTCAGTAGATTTACTGGCATGTAAAAGAACTCCTGCGGGACAAAATTCCGGTACACAGGCGACGCTGATATAATCCCGGCAGTTGCGAGCGTTGTTGAATAAAACATAACATTTTAAATTATCAACAGTGACATATGTGTTCTCTTCATATGCACTGTGGAGAGATTTGGGATTTAACCCAGGCATATTGATGCACAATTTAGTGATTAGAAGTTGTGCACCGCCACCTCCCCTAGTTCCCACGTAGATATTTTAATGGATGTTTCAGAACCCGCCGGGAATCGAACCCGGGCCGGGTAGTATGAAGGCAGACAGAGTTAACTTGGCGGACACGAAGGAATTGTTAATTGTTCCATCTCTCTCTCTATCTCTCTCTCTATATGCAGAGATATATATTTGGAAACAGAACTAAGGAAGAGACTAATGAAGTGCTTTGTGTGGAGTGTGGCATTGTATAAAAGAAAAACCTGGATATTACGGCGAAGTGAAGAGGAGTGGATAGAAGCATTTGAAATGTGGATATAGAGAAGGATGGAGCGTGTGAAATGAACAGACAGAATAAGAAATGAAGATGTCTTGGAAAGAGTGGGTGAAGAAAGAATGATGCTTAAAATTATCAGGAAGAGAAAAAGAAATTAGCTGGTTCACTGGTTGAGGAGAAGCTGCCTACTGAAGGATGCACTGGAAGGAATGATGAACGGGAGAAGAGTTCGGGGCAGAAGAAGATATCAGGTGATAGGCGACATTAAGATAGCCTATATGGATCATTTACGGAGACAGAGGAAGGCAGAAAATAGGAAAGACTTGAGAATGCTGGATTTGCAGTGAAAGACCTCGCATTTTGTAGAACACTATGTATGTATGTATGCATGTATGTATGCGTATGTATATATGTATGTCTGTCTGTGTATGTATGTATGTATGTCTGTATGTATGTATGTATGTATGTATGTATGTATGTATGTATGTATGTATGTATGTATGTATGTGTGTATGTATTGTGCGTGCGTGCAAATAGGACTATATCTAAAATACAATTTCCTGATCGTGTAAGTGAACTATGTAATCATGGGATAAGTCTAAACCAAATATAATATTAACAAACGTTGATATATTTCCGCTAGTTCTCCATAGGTGACACTATGATTGAGACAGGTAAAAAGTACTGAGGAAAGTGATGTTATAGATTAAGCATAAATTATTCTTATGTTTGACAATGTAAGCGGTTTCCCGCTAAACCTAGTACTTTTACAATCATTAAGAGGGATGAAATTCTGAATTCTATAATGCGGGTATATTTATATTCTATTGGCGACACTTCATTGTCGCCATCTATTCACAGAAGTGATAACTAAAGAAGCCACACTTACACGAACAAATTATCGATCACTATCGATTAGTAGGGGTCAGATATCTTTGAACGGCAGTGTGTATGTGTTTGTAACTATTATCTACAAATAAATGTACTTCATTCATTCATTCATTCATTCATTCATTCATTCATTCATTCATTCATTCATTCATTCATTCATTCATTCATTCATTCATTCATTCATTCATTCATTCAGTAAGAAATTTTAAGCCGATTTAGTTTATGAATCAGTGAAAGTATTTTTTGCATGTGTACGTAATTTGTATATTCAAAGTTAAACTTTTTTTCATATATTCTTAAATTTTTAATTCCTTCACTTTAATATAGCACAAGATAGTATGATATTATACAGCATAATATTCATTTTAAAATAAATAATGTAGGCCTATTTCATACTAACATATCCTAAATATTAACACAATAAAGAAGTTTGGAAATTTAATCAGTGATATCCTAGGAGTTAAGAGTTTTTAAATGCATCAACCACGTTACCAGTACCCCACTGTTTCGTAGGACAGCTGTAAGCGGAAGGAAATCCTACACAGAACTATCTAAAAAAAAAAAAAAAAAAAAAAAAGAAAAGAGGGGGGGGACTCGTTTATCATAAAGATGCTAGCAACATTTGTATTCGATTCATCGATACGTTGGGGTAACGCTTTTGTAAATCCTTTAACAGAAGCTTCAGTGCAAGATGAGTGGCTGTAAGTCTAAAAAGCTGGGATAAATGCGGCTTTAGCTGTTAAGGTTGCTAGAAGTGAAAGGGGCTCACCAGATAATCCTTGTACGTACCCTTTAGCGAAGGCAGTGCCTACCCCACCAGTGCGAACACCTGTTTACCATGTGGGAGGGCGGCGGGGTAGATTTACCGGCGCCCAGGGCGTGCTTCGGGCCATGAGCCATAGCGGACACTAACCCTAGATTATTCAAAACCATTTGCCTCTCGACCAACACGGCCGTCAGCAGGTGTTCGCCGATACGCCCAGACTGCGGATTATGTTGTTCAACTATATTCCATCCGTCCTCTCCAATACGGCAGTGTTTTAAAAATATAGGGCTGTACAATATTAGATATGTCATATTAAAAAGATAAACGGCGCAAATGTCGCATATATATCTCTTACAACGTAAATTTCAAATAATATTTCGATGTTTAAATAATATGTATATCGTAGAGAACAGTAATATTAAATAGAAATGTAAACAATGTAATACAATGAACACCAATTTCACACTAAATTGAAATTTGAACTTGATACAGGGACATCCATACAAACCTTTGCCATTTTAATGAGTTCTAATTTTTGTTCGGGAGTTAAGGCTCATTCAAAATGAAAATTAAACATAAAGTAAGCGTTAACTTAAGAATGTAAACGTTACGGTAAAATCAAGAAGTCATACCATCATTCACGATGGGGACATAAACATAACCGCAAACATACTTGGTAACCATGGAAACATAACAACGACGCCATTTCCTCATATTCTGTCGTATACTTCAGCGCTCCACGATTGTGTTCTGTTTGCAAATCACGTAAGCATAAGCATGAAAGTTTGGAGTTTGCAAACTTCCATGTTAACGTCTTAAGGCCCATTCACAATGAAAATTAAACATAAGCGTAACATAAACACAGAAGTTTGCACCCAGGCTACTAAATGGGATCATTCACAATGATTCACATAAGCATTGAAATAAACATTGCCGTAAGACGTTAACATGAAAGTTTGCGAACTCCAAACTTTCATGCTTATGCTTACGTGATTTGCAAACAGAACACAATCGTGAAGCGCTGAAGTATACGACAGATTATGAGGATATGGGGTCGTTGTTATATTTCCATGGTTACCAAGTATGTTTGCGGGTTATGTTTATGTTCCCATCGTGAATGATGGTGATTTTACCATAATGTTTATATTCTTAAGTTAACGCTTACGTTATGTTTAATTTTCATTGTGAATGAGCATTTACGGTTATGTTTATGTCGGTGTTTATGTGAATCATTGTGAATGATCCCATTTGGTAGCCTGGCTGCAAACTTCTGTTTGCCTTTAGTTTTCAATCAGCTGTCCGAGGACAGGTTGGAACTTTATAATTACACCAATAAGGCATCACTCACGAGGTAACTAAGCCAGGAGATGAGTATGGTGGCCACTTCCTTTTAACCTTCATTGCATACATCGCTTACTAATAATATATTTCATTAACCAGATTTAATTAAATGTGTCTCAGTGAAACGTACAGCAGAGTTCGTATAGGTCAGTTTCTGTCAGATGCGTTTCCAATTCACTGTGGGCCAAAACAAGGAGATGCACTATCACCTTTACTTTTTAATTTTGCTCTAGAGTAAGCCATTAGGAAAGTCCAGGATAACAGAGAGGGCTTGGAATTGAACGGGTTACATCAGCTGCTTGTCTATGCGGATGACGTGAATATGTTAGGAGAAAATCCACAAACGATTAGGGAAAACACGGGAATTTTACTGGAGGTAAGTAAAGAGATAGGTTTGGAAGCAAATCTCGAAAAGACAAAGGATATGATTATGTCTCGTGACGGGAATATTGTACGAAATGGAAATATAAATATTGGAAATGTATCTCTTGAAGAGATGGAGAAGTTCAAATATCTTGGAGCTACAGTAACAAATATAAATGATACTCGGGAAGAAATTAAACACAGAATAAATATCGTCCCTCCTCTGGCAAACTAGCGAAACTGAAAAATAAGCGACCCTGCATTTAAGGTCAATTTTGCATTATTTAATAGTGCAATAAAGACCTTAAGTATGCAGGGTCACTAATTTGTCACTTTCTCTAGTTTGCCAGAGGAGGGACGATATGGGACATGCCTGTTATTATTCGGTTGAGAAGCTTTTATCATCCAGTCTGCTGTCAAAAAATCTGAAAGTGAGAATTTATAAAACAGTTGTATTACCGGTTGTTCTTTATGGTTGTGAAACTTGGACTCTCACTTGGAGAGAGGAACATAGGTTAAGGGTGTTTGAGAATAAGGTGCTTAGGAAACTATTTGGGGCTAAGAGGGATGACGTTACAGGAGAATGGAGAAAGTTACACAACACAGAGTTGCACGCATTGTATTCTTCAAATGACATAATTAGGAACATTAAATCCAGACGTTTGAGGTGGGCAGGGCATGTGTGTGGGCGAATCCAGAAATGCATGTAGAGTGTTAGTTGGGAGGCCGGAGGGAAAAAGACCTTTAGGGAGGCCGAGACGTAGATGGGAGGATAATATTAAAATGGATTTGAGGGAGGTGGGATATGATGATAGAGAATGGATTAATCTTGCTCAGGATAGGGACCAATGGCGGGCTTATGTGAGTAATCATATTTAAGATGTATATAGCATTATTCTTTCTCTGACATTGCCTGCATAATACATGTAGATGTAAGAGAGACTCGGCTAATTCCGCAATATTAAGAAGTAAATCTATCATATTTTTATCAAAATGTTTATTGAAAATGTTATCAAGGTATGTAGACATGGACGAAACCTTTCATTACCAAATGAGGTAAAGAGACCTATTAAAATGCAAATATATTTAGTTGTACATACATTACAGTTGAAAAAGTACTGGGGTAATTCAGCAACAGTGTGGATAAGTCCGCAATAGGACTTGGCTAATTCCGCAGTCGTAAGTAATTATGACATACATTATGAAGTAACATAAAAGGAACAATTTATATGTAACAACGCCCACTTTCATCACAGCTGTGTATCAAAACACGAAAAAAAGCCAACTTTCGATTTTTCACTGTATTGCCAACAGAGGTGTCGACCAATATCCTTGATTTTTTTATAGCACTGCAGAGGACATGCCTCCTGTTGACAGCCTCTCAAAACTTACGTTCACGCTATTGTAAAGCCGCAGTGAAATCATATGCACTACTGCGGAATTATCCGTACTGCGGAATTAGCCGAGTTTCCCCTACAGATACGGAAATAAAATTTGGAGCTCCCTTATTGTGTAAGTTTCGCTTACGACACACTGCGCATGCTCAGTTCTTCAAAACGGTACTCCACAAGGCATTTTTTTTTCAGCAATAGAAACATGTAATTGAGGGCTTTGCCGGAAAAAGGGTGTATACGTCAATATGGCGAATTGAGATACATGCAATCTAAGATTTTATAACGCACCTGAATAACGCAGCCCTGTTCTGCAGGTATGTACAGTACAGTCAAAACAAAATTTCGCTATTATAATTATTCACAACATTTTAAACCGTTTTCCCGAAGAAGGGCGTGTAGGTCTATCCGCCTTTCTTCTGGCAAAGCCCTCAATTTTTCTTCTAACAGTTACCCTCCTATTTCCAATGTAATTTTCACGAACATATTCTAAACTTCCTGGTCGTTGAAATTCAAATGTTTCGATTTTATTTCTCTAAGAAAACAATGCTGCCAACTGAAAAGCATGTATCATTCCATTAAAATAAAGCAAAGATCACAGAATTAACTATTTAATAAGATATGGAAACATATCTAATAAATGGACAAGAATCACTTTGGAACACATTATTATAATTTCTTTCCCTGGCTATGGGATAAGGGATAGTTTGTTATTGTATATTAGTATGTCTTAATGTTCTGTCGTATTGGATGCATTACATTAAACAAGGACCACTTCGGAACTCCAAAAGCTCTTCAGAACCAATTTTCGAGGGTTTCGGAGCATTTTAGAACTGTATGACAAATGTAAATCCGTAGGTGACACAGAGACGAAGCCATTGATACCAAAACATCTATTTTTCATATTGGTGGACAAGGAACCGTTTGGAAATTGACACCTCATTGAAATAATTAAGGTAAGTTGTAATTACATAAGTTGACAATAGTTTAGTTTAATAGAAATACGTTTATTTCTAAGTTAGGTTACTTTTGCTTAGACATGCTTTATAGTAGGCGTTATTTATAGCATAATCTTTATTTACAGTCCTAGATATATTTCATTTATTTATTTAATTATAGTTCGAATTAATTAAGGGTCTACCTTTTATTTTATCTCGTTCTTGTTTAGTCAACTGTCCCAAGACAAGTTTGAAGCTCATAAGTAACACGTTGAAAGGCATCCTTCTAAGGGGAATTGGGGTTAAGAGGAAATGTGTGTTAGCTCCAAGGCTGTTGACCATTTGTCTCACTCCTATTTTTACCGTACTTCTGAAGGAATATTAGAGAATTTTGATGCGTCAAAGCTGAAAATGGGTATAACACTAACAGAATATAGTTTTATCGACCCTGAGGACATAGTGTGGGAAAGGACGTGTATTCTTGTGCCGAAATACATTTATTTATTTATTTATTTATTTATTTTTATTGCTAGTAAGTTTGAAATGAATACAAGTTAATACAATGTAAGTTTAACTAGCCCACTCCTAAATGAGTAAGTCCACACCTGTGGAGTAACGGTCAGCGCGTCTGGCTGCGAAACCAGGTGGCCCGGGTTCGAATCCCGGTCGGGGCAAGTTACCTCGTTGAGGTTTTTTTCCGGGGTTTTCCCTCAACCCAATACGAGCAAATGCTGGGTAACTTTCGGTGCTGGACCCCGGACTCATTTCACCGGCATTATCATTCAGACGCTAAATAACCTAGATGTTGATACAGCGTCGTAAAATAACGCAATAAAATAAAAAAAAATTAATGATTAAGACTCGTGCTCTGGAGGGGATTCCAATACAAACAAAAATAAAATTAAAATTGAGAGTGAATACAATTTGAAAAGTATTTAATATGTTTAAATCCAAACTATAAATCCAATACAATTTTTTTATTAATCTGCAGAGGATTCGTGATTCAAAATTATATTAGAATAAAATTTGTTTAATAATCTGGGACCTTGACTCATGCTATGATAAAAAACTGCATTGGTTTCACATTTAGGTTCAGACAACCGCAGAGAATTCATGTTTTTAGTTCTATATTTATGTATATACTTTTCAAAATTATTAAGATTTTTGTGAAAATATTTTAATAAAATAAAATAATAAATTTGTTTAATGTTGAAAACTTTGATATATTTAAATAGCAATTCAGTTGAGTAATCTTTCTGCTTTTTTAACAAATTTGTAATACTTTTTTTCTGTAGTAAAATTATCGGATATGGGTTGGATTTATAAGTTCCACCCCAACCTATAATACCTTACACAAGTATAGATTAAAATAATGGTAAATAAATTATACGTAAACAGTTAATTGACAAAATATTTCTTAGAACAACAAAGTATATAATGTTTTACATAATTTATTACAAATATAAGGAATATGAATATTTCATTTTAAATGATTATCAATGATTATACCTAAGTATTTAACCTCCTTATCTTTATTAATAACTGAAAAATTGCAATTTATTCGGTAACAATCAAAATTATGCATTTTAATTTGTAGGTTAGAGGAAATTCGTTTATTATCTTTATTATTTAAAGAAAATGGGATAGCTATTGTTCTATCTTTATTAATTTGAAGTGAATTTAATTCGAACCATTTTTTGATTAATTTCAAGTCGCAATTTGCATTATTTAGCTACAGATTGAAATGCTACGAACTGCGTGGAAAAAAAAACGAGACACATGGAATACTACGCACGAAACTTAAGTAAAAAAAAATTACATATTCGTTTATTAAATTTAAAACAAATGAAATACTATTAATTTTTATTAGAAACAAATACAACACAGAACATTAAATGTACTTATTTTCTGATTTATTTCATACTTAAGTTGTGTTACTATTACACTATCCGTTTCTCAGTAATCAACAGTTGAATATCTGTCAGTGCTGGATCTTACACTTACTGTAAATCTTTCACTAGTGTCTACCGTAACACTGTATTTGTCAAATGGCCCTTCAGCAAGGACGTATTTATGTTAAAAGAAAATTTGTAAAATTTATAATATACTTACCGTAAATGCATTGCCCCGAAGTAAACTGAACTACATTGAAATAAATTCAGCTGTATATTAATGCTCTAAATTTGGCGTCCCTTCAGCCTGTGTTATATTTCCGTATTACACAACAGTAAACCTTCCCGCGTTTGATCTAGGGGAAATGTATACATCAGAGGTCTGCATCGGACGTTTTCGCTCGAGCGCCAAGTAGTTCATAGCATAATTCGATAGGTAGCGCACATGCATGATGGGTAAAATTGTCACGAACGATAAATCCTCGAACGGTATAAGCCGAGCGTTAGACATTTGTTCTTGTTACAGTGATGAACTATGTAGTAACATCATAGATGTTTATCATTTTAAAACTTTGCAGTGTTTAACTAACCTCTCCATAGTACAACTACAAAACTTGCTTTAAAATGTAATATAAATGTTATAGGTAAATGTTTCCCCCTCCCCCACACAGGAGTGATTTTGTTTTTGCCACATCTGATAGATGTTATTGGATGTAAATGTAATTATTATAAACGGTGAACACAATAACGATAATGCAACAACTGTATCAAGTTTTCTAATAATAATAATAATAATAAATAATAATAATAATAATAATAATAATTAGTGTATCAATCTTTGCATCTGTAACAGTTGTGCAGCATGATTATTCGTTTTATTATATTTTCTGTGACGTTATCTCGGTACTAATGTTGTTATTAATCTACTGCTATATCAATCATATTTTGTAAAACGTTTCTACATTGTCGCAGTATATAGGCGGAACACTATGTATAGACTTATCATATTATATATGTGGTAAATCAAATATTGAATAATTATTAATTAGCAATAATAACTGTATATCGAAGTTTTTCATACTATTTTATTTACAACTTCATATTCCTGTTTTGGTACGTTCCATTGACTGTTCCATTAAACGTTTGTCATAAACGCAGAAAATAAAGCCTTATTTTTACCGTGTGAGCAAAACATATGTATATCTTATCTGTAGCCTTCCATACAAGATAAGACATGTCGACCACTCATATAAATTGAGGGAAAGAAGGCAGAGGACGGACACTGGAAAGTTTTCTTTTCTCAATCGTACTATCAGGGACTGGAATGCTTTACCTGCAGACTTACTAAAGGCTTTACCAACAACCAAAAATGCATTTAAAAATAGGCTTAAGGACCTTACTAATAGATGGTAATTATACACAGTAGTTAAAGGGTGTAAATGATATGTTGTTATTGAAGTGTTGTATCGGTGAAGAATTATGTTGTCAGTGAAGTGTGTTGTATCAGTGAAGAAGTATGTCGTGTCAGTGAAGCGTGCTGTGTAAGTGAAACGTGTTCCTGTCAGTGAAGCTTTATAGTTTATAGTGGCAATGCAAAGAATTTGAACAGTGAAATGTTTTTGAAGTGTTAGTGAAATCAGGATAGAATTAGTGAAATGTCGTAGTTCCTGTGCAGTGAGTGAGTTGATAATAAAATGAGTGTAATGTTGAAAGGTAATAATGTGCAGATATGAACATATACTCGTGGGTTTTAGTTCGATCTTAGTTTTAAGATACAAATTAGAACATTTCAAATGTTATTTTAAGTGATCGTTTCATTTAATTTAGTATATTCCCTGTTGTTGTTGTTGTTATTGTTATTATTATTGTTGTTGTTATTATTATTATTAGTATCAATTATTAGTATTATTATTAATTGTATTTTAATTAATAAGTTTATTATTGTCATTATTGAGTATGATTAGTTACCTCTTCCACCGGGTATATACCCATTGCAGTGTGAATACATACATACATACATACATACATACATACATACATACATACATACATACATACATACATACATACATACATACATACATACATACATACATACATACATACATACATACATACATACATACATACATACATACATACATTCAACATACATACATACATGTCTGTGAGATGACCTTGTACTGTGCTTCTATTTATTACGAGCGTATCACGACCGATCGTATCTCACTCGGGGGTGCGACACTCGACCGAGTTCAAGCGAGCGATTTAACTCCATTGCAGCACTCTATATACACTGTTTCAACAGTAGTAGTATGCGATCTATAACAGTAAAAGCCCGAAGACATTTTCCGGGGTGAAATTTGTTGTTTGACGAACGTTCTGCTTATGAAACTTCTGACTAGTCACAACTTTTCCACTAGAGAGAACAGCTATCTCATTTCATCTACGCCTATACGTACACAACGCAACAAGGCAGTGATAATTTGTTTTTATACCCAAAATTAAGGTTATCATGACTTCACTCAACAAAATAAATGTTATTTTTATTTTCCCATGTATGATTTGCCTTAAGCGACTGCCAAATCTGCTACTTTTACGGTATAATTACGGGATTTTCTTTTGCCATTTTTCTTTCCCATATCTCCGTTATATGCCTTTATTCCGTTGCGGTTATATATATGTATATAGTTGGTAATTCATCGTCCATTAAAGTTTTCTGAAACTCATTTTGGTACGCTACCTGTTGGCGACAGGTTGGAAATTAGCATCCCGGGTGCCGCTCACCAGGGGGCAGCACCAGCAAAGCAGTACAAAGGATTGGCCCGCCTAGATTTTTAATAGACTTCAACAACTTCTGCCTGCCAGATTGCAAGCTTCCACTTTACCGACAACGCGAGGAAAACACTGCAGCTTTATATCGCGGATGAAAACATACTTTCAAATCGCTATTCAATAAATCACTCCGTTTTCTTTTGTGTTTTTCGACAGCGGTCCATTCACATTCGTGTAAGTATTTTATGAAGCCATCAATTCAATTTCATGAAATATTTCAATATTAATTCCCAAAATAAAAAAGAGCATTTCAGACTTTTTTGTGAGAGACTTCGGAATTAATAACGAATCGATTAACGTTCAATTGGCTTCACTCCCATCAACAGATTGAATGGAATACATTCCGTTAATAGGGTCTTATTTCGATGTATTCGTATTTCAAATTTTGCCTCATAAACCCGCTTGGTAAACAGTGATAATACTGTATGTGCAATCAGTTTTCTGGTTTAAAGAATTGTTGTTGCTTAGTCAACTGCACGGAGGCAGATCTGAACCTCACAAGTGATACCAACAAGGCTCCACTTATGAGGCAACTAGGCCAGGAGATAACTGGATAGGGTGGCGAGTTCGTTTCCCCTGTAGGCAGAAAATTATTGCTAATTTCAAACTGTTTGTTGTCATTCAAATTTTAGCAATGGAATCCTTCCCTCAGATATTATAATAAAAAGGTCTTATTCGAAATCAAATTAATATTGCTGGTACACGAGAAGCAGTTACGTCAGAAGAATATACGTACAATATTGCAAAAGCACTAAGCAAATTACAAAAATAGCATAACTGCAAATGATTCGTTTCAGACAATAAGAGATATACAGGGTGTTTCCGGGCTGGTGTTACAAACTTTCAGGGCTGATGGGGAAGGGCACATGTATCAATTTGAGATAAGGAACCCTGGTCCGGAAATGACTAAGTCGAAAGCTATAAGCAAAAATAGTTGTGTGGAAATGGAATTGTAATTTCGCACCACGTGCCCTCCTTCCCTTAACCTTTGGAACTGTCGTGGAAAGATGGTAGGGTAAACACTGGTAATTTCGTGATAATTTCATGAAAATTAATTAAAAATGCAAATGTGTAAATACATCCTTATTCCGATTTTTTCATCTAAAAGACGATAATTTGCTGTACAAATCTGGACCATTAAAAGATTGGACACCTTCTTGAACAAGTGACAAAAACCACTTTTACAACTTAAGCTAAAAGGTTGGTTATTTCGTGATAACCTTGGTAATTTCGTGATGTTAATTGATAATTTCGTGAGAGGTAGAAGAATTGTGGAAAAATTCACTAAAGTCAAATGAAATTCTCATTTAATGTTACAAGACTTCAAACATAGTAATTCCGTCTAACATTCATAGCAAGAAAACATAGAAATACTGTACATATCAACATCCGTATTCGAAAATCAGGTGTGCATATTCCGCTCTCGTGTACTCCTCCATTTCACTAGGACTGATCGACTGGACACTGCAACTTGTATACATACACTGCTGTCTACAGACGTGCATATTAAGACCGACCATGTCCGTTTCACATTACGCCATCTGCATTGCTTTAGTGTAGTTTCCTGTCCCCACCCCTCAGACAGCGCACTGAACGGAATACTGTTGGTAGACAACGTAAACAACGTCAGATGAATACAGTATGTGTAAGATGTACAGATAAATGCACATAAATAAGGTGTACAGAGGAATAAAATTATTTCATTTCCACACAACTATTTTTGCTTGTAACTTTGGACTCAGTCATTTCCGGACCAGAGTTCCTTATCTCAAATTGATACATGTGCCCTTCCCCATCATCCCTGAAAGTTTGTAACACTAGCCCGGAAACACTCTGTATATTCTGATGATTCGAAGTATCATCACGGTTAAGAAGTTCCACTGTAAGCCAGAAGGTGGCATGTTCGATTCCCGATAGCGTTATGCATTTTCTCTATTGATAGTCCTTCCGGTTGTACAATAATCAGTGGGACCCACTGGTAATTTCGAATCTGTCTTGTCCACGTTCTTTAAAATAGATACAATTATTATGGACTCCTTCCATTGTTTTGGTACAATTTGCTTTTCCCAAATAGCAAGTATAAGCGTATAAATTTCGCTAGATAATGTGCTTCCACCCTCTTGTATTAATTCTGCTGGAACATGTGCAAATACTATCTGTAGTAATGTCACTCGAGGTCTGAGATTTATCTGGGAAATCTCAGACATGGAGTGACATTTGTTAGGACTATTTCTGAATAAAATAAAAATGTAAAGAATATATACCTAAAATTCGATCACAAAATGTTAATAATTGTATATTTACGGATACTTAACCTATTCAGGCATTGTGAAGTTGAAATAGATGAATATCGATTACTGCAATAAAGAAATTCCATGTTATTATTCAGTATTGCCAATTTCGAAAAGCGAAATACAGATTTAACAATATTAATTACATATACTGCACTTTTCTCTTATTATTATAACATAAACACATTTGCATTATCTGCTGAAATCATAGTTTAATTTACAATTTTATAATATAATTACAGTAACCTGATTAATACATTCATTAAATAAAGAATTGTATAGCAAAGCTTATGTATTCACATCGAGACACGTTGCTACACAGTGAAACCATCTTTGTACAGATAATTAGAACACGAATTTTATTACTCCATACGAAAGGCAGTTTGATCAAAGACCTTGTATATATTACTATGTTACATAAATTTGAACTGTTTTCTATTAACTGTTTAATTTCATTCACAAATTACAAATTTTATAGGCTACAATTATAGGTTAAGTTACCTGTGGGAGCAGGACCAGTGTCAGCTGTGCCTTATTTCGACTCGTGCTACAGGAAACCATTCGTTATAGCTCGACACACGCATTCTCGCTGTAGTGTGTAACGGAACTAAAACTGCATCTACACAGTTCAATATTCCAATCGCGTATACGTGCCATCTGGGAAGAATATTGAAAGAATCAAGTTTAAAAAGTATGTTCAATTAAGATGCATGAAGATTTTTGTGTCTACATGGTGCGCCGTTTTGAATGTCGTCTTCACTGCGTAAATATATTAATATTAAATATCAATCTTGCATTCATTGCTTTAAAGTTGAAAGAACAGTTTAACCGTGTAGTTGCATCTTAATGTATTCACGATCATCAATTTACGGGGAAACAGTTGGCGACAACGACTAAACAAAAGAACGACCATGCGATAAATTGATAGCGATAAATCTAGCTGCAAAAATTATCGCAAAGTGTGATTGTGATTGGTTGGAATTCAAAATTGCATTACACTTCATTGGTCGAAAATGGAATGACGTCATATAAACGAAATAGCCTGTAATATCTGACTTCGTCAATGTCTCCAATTTTTGACAGATCTGGTAAAGACGTCTTCTAGTAAATCGGCTGGGAAACATTGATGTCTCTCTAAGACTAATCAATTTCACGGTTGGATTCTCAAGTCACCCTGGTGCACTGTAAGTAGATGACCGTTATACGAAATTAGGCCTACTTAATGAAGGAAAACGTAATTGGCCATGCGTATGATTGCCCCCTTGCAGGTGATCAAGATGCGGCAAGAGAATGTTGATTGTTGTGCAGGTATACCTCTCTGGCTCTGTATATTGAAACCCGTCCCATTGTGTACAGCAACACCGTCTATTATTCTGTAATCGAACATTGATCGGTTACGTAATAGAGATCCCCTTTGCAGCAACTAGCACATGGGACCGCATCCATGTGTCGCTCTAGGCGATTTTGAGAAACGGTTGGTAGCCCTGAAGGGGATGCATCATGGTGGATATATCATTGACCACTGCCAGAGGAGTCACATTGTATCGCTACTCCGCATGTAAACTGTTAATATTTGTTGGAAATAGACAAAACTTTTAACTATGATAATGTTTCTGTCCTTATAATCTTTTCTGACTAATATATGACTGTCCAGGATGATAAATAATGCAACAGCATGTTCATATAGCTATTTTATAACTCACAGTACTGAGGAACATGTCGAAAATTAAGAGCACCAAGCGTTTCCTTCAGAACGAACTGATAGAGAAGTTCGGAAAGTAATATTTGTTTACTAAAAAAACTGAATTTTTCAAATCGTGCAAATAAGATATGAGAGAATTTAAATCTTTGAAAAACACTGTAGGCTAATAGGAAAAGGCACACGATAAATATTAAATTACATAGTCAAAACAGGCAAGGAGATGCACTATCACCTTTACTTTTTAACTTTGCTCTAGAGTATGCCGTTAGGAAAGTCCAGGATGTCAGAAAGAGTTTGGAATTGAACGGGTTACATCAGCTGCTTGTCTATGCGGATGACGTGAATATGTTAGGAGAAAATCCACAAACGATTAGGGAAAACACGGGAATTTTACTTGAAGCAAGTAAAGCGATAGGTTTGGAAGTAAATCCCGAAAAGACAAAGTATATGATTATGTCTCGTAACGAGAATATTGTACGAAATGGAAATATAAAAATTGGAAATTTATCCTTTGAAGAGGTGGAAAAATTCTAATACCTGGGATCAAGAGTAACAAATATAATAAATGAAACTCGGAGGAAATTAAACACAGAATAAATATGGGAAATGCCTGTTATTATTCAGTTGAGAAGCTTTTATCATCCAGTCTGCTGTCAAAAAATCTGAAAGTTAGAATTGATAAAACAGTTATATTACCGGTTGTTCTTTATGGCTGTGAAACTTGGACTCTCACTTTGAGAGAGGAACAGAGGTTAAGGGTGTTTGAGAATAAGGTGCTTAGGAAAATATTTGAGGCTAAGAGGGATGAAGTTACAGGAGAATGGGGAAAGATACACAACACAGAACTGCATGCATTGTATTCTTCACCTGACATAAATAGGAACATTAAATCCAGACGTTTGAGGATGGCAGGGAATGTAGCACGTATGGGCGAATCCAGAAATGCTTATAGTGTGTTAGTTGGGGGGACCGGAGGGAAAAAGACCTTAGGGGAGGCCGAGACGTAGATGGGAAGGTAATATTAAAATAGATTTGAGGCGGGTGGGTTATGATGATAGGGACTGAATTGATCTTGCTCAGGATAGGGACCTATGGCGGGCTTATGTGAGGGCGGCAATGAACCTCCGGGTTCCTTAAAAGCCAGTAAGTAAGTAAGTAAGTATAGTCAAAACAGGGCTTCAACATCAAAATCACACATACAAAATCAAAGAGAATGTCATCGAGATGTGTATATAAAATTGGGACATTCCAACATCCCTTTCACCAAAGTCGAAAATAAATATTTGAAAGCGTTTCTAGAAGAAACTTAGTTTGAGTAAAAACAGAAGATTTTTTATTTTGATACAATGCGAATGTGCCTTGTTATTCGCTGCAATGAATTGTGAAGAAATGTAATTTATGTTTATTTATTTATTCATTTATTTTTTATTTGGTTCGAATGCGTTAGAATGGTATTTTAGATATATATTTCTTTCTTCTCTTCTCTCATTCATAAATTATTATTTTATGTTGTTAAGACATGTATTCATTCATTCATTAGTGTTCTGTCCAAGGGCAGGTCTTCCACAGCAAACCCAGCATTCTCCAGTCTCATATTTTCTGCCTTCCTCTTTGTCTCTTCATATGACCCATATATATTAATGTTGTCTATCTGATATCTTCTTCTGCCCCCAACTCTTCACCATTCCTTCCAGTGCATCCTTCAGAAGGCAGACTCGTCTCAACCAATGACCCAGCCAATTCCTTTCCTCTTTCTGATCAGTTTCAGCAATATTCTTTCTTCACCCACTCTTTCCAACACAGATTCGTTTCTTATTTTGTCTCTCTATTTCACACGTTCCATCCATCTCTATATCCACATTTCAAATGCTTCTAGTCGCTCCTCTTCGCTTCGTCGTAATGTCCATGTTTCTGCTCCATAAAATGCTACACTCCACAGAAAGCACTTCACTAGCCTCTTCCTTAGTTCTTTCTCCAGAGTTCCGCAGAAGATGCTCCTTTTTCTATTAAAAAATATATTATTTTATGTTGTTAAAACAAGTATAATATAATGTAAATTGAAACATGTAACATAAGGGAATTATTTTCTGTACTAGAAATGAACTGTTACATACTTACTTACAAATGGCTTTTAAAGAACCAGCAGGTTCATTGTCGCCCTCACATAAGCCCATCATCGGTCTTTATCCTGTGCAAGGTGATCTGTATATATTATATTTGTAAACGTGAAAATTTATTTTGTGGCCTACTGTGACTGAATGTTTACATGCTGAGGCAAAGGGTAACTGCACTCTCAATCTCCCATTCCCCTCGATCTACACAACACAGTGGTCCGTGTGTTCTTAACTTCATGCGTTTAGGTGCCCTGCCCCGCAGTCTGGTTATAACTAATTAAACATTTAAATTGTATTTAAGGTGAATATGTTGTTTAAATAACACTGTTCTGCATGGATTTTGTTGTTTTGAAATAAATGAGCGTTTCTGATTCACAATTTCACACTGATTGCAAAACTGAAATCCGTTTTCGCGTACCACGTCAGAATTTTTTACAATTAAAAATTTTATGTTTTCAAGATTTTTCGTAATATAGTAATGTTACAGTGTGCTTTTCATTTGTTAAAAAGGCACGATAACTAATAATTTAAAATTTATTACTGAAAATGTGACATAATATATTTGATTATGTTTGTATTTGATATTTATTAAAATCTACTAACTATATCCGCCTCATGAGGGATGTACAAAATTGTATCCTCCGCCTTAAAATGAACTGAGGTTAAGACATCTGTTGTTTATTCTTGGAGATTTTTATCTGTCTGCAACCAACGTTATCTATAAACAGGATGTTGAAATGTTTAGTGTCTCAGGCCATAAAAATTATGAAGGAAATATTTACTCTTAGAGATTGCTATTAAAACTAACAATGAATTAGAGAAATTATATATATTTATATATAAATAAATAAATATATATATATTTATTTATTTATGGAAGTGCAATCCAGCTTATGAGGCTACAGATTTCCTTACTGAGATAATAAACCTATCTTCTCTCTTATTTGTTGTAATTTTTTAGCAGTATTCAAAAGAGATTTAGTAGGAATACATCCCCAATTCCAGCATATTCCTCCCAAAGATTCTTTTTCAATCAAAGCTGTTTTCATTACTAGATAATAAAACCTCCAGGTCCACTTTTAACCAAAAGTTGTTTTAAAATTAGAGGTTCAGTTTTGTGTTGTTGGTTGTCGTGTAAAAGTGAAGTGTGTGAGTTCTCATTTTTATGCGAGAATACAACTTAATAGTGTTGTTTCATAGAAATGTCGAAACGTGGTTGTGTAAATGACCCAAATTTGTTTTGCTATATATGTGGGTCATAAACGTTGGTAAAACAAAGACAGAATACAACAGCTTTTGTAAAGAATAGTTACTTTCAATATTTTGGCATTAAGTTAGGAGGCCAGGACAAATTCTGGTGCCCCCCTAAAGTGTGTCGTAGTTGTGTTGAAGAATTGAGGAGTTGGAAAAATGGAAAAAGGAAATGATTGTCCTTTGGTATCCCTATGATTTGGAGGGAACCTACAAATCATGGAGACGATTGTTATTTTTGTGTAGTTAAGGTAGTTGGATATACTGCTAAAAACAAGAAAGATATTCTATATCCTAACATCCCTCTGCCATTCGGCCCGTACCTCAAGGTACCGATATTCCTGTTCCGGTACACCCTGAATCAGATACATTGCCATCTGCATCCAGTAGCATTGAAACTGAATCTCCAGTGGATAATACTTATGAATCAGACAGTACTGGCGATGATAGATGTTTTAATCAAAATGAGCTTAATGATTTGGTGACGGATTTAAATTTGCCTAAAGAATCAGCAGAACTATTAGGTTCTAGGTTAAAAGAAAAGAAAGTATTGGCTGAAGGTACATATTTTTCATGGTACAGGCATCATGAGAAGGAACCTGTCCCTTTTTTTGCTGAAGAAGAAAATTTAGTGTATTGCCAAGATTTCCTTGCCGTCTTATTAAAATTTTATAAGATAAACTATAATTCCAAATAATGGAGGTTCTTCATAGATTCTTCTCAGAAAGTCTTAAAGGTGTTTTGCTTCATAATGGAAAGACTGCGGACTATTGCAAGATGTTAAAAAGGGACTGCTCTGAACAACATGCGAGGAGGTCAAAGAGGAGAAAATTTGAAAATATATTGAGGTAAGATTATGAAAGTGTTTATAATTATTAATTATTTTTAATTTATGATTAATTAAAGCAAACAACAAATTATGGCCTAGTTTTTCTCACAAAATTCTTGTTGAAAATAATTTTTATGACGTTTCACAAAGCTATAATTTCATTTCCGGTTATTCATGAATTGTCTGAAAACCTGACGTGATGGGGCAAAATGGAGGTTATTTTCGAATTCTTCACAAAAAATCCGTTTAGAATCGCCTATCAGATTGAAAACAACAGAAAATAAGTTTTGAAATGCAGAACGGTGTACTCTATATATGGAATAACGTATATGTATTCGTCTAACTCTCTTAATTTTATTAAATTGCGTTAATTGTACAATATTATTTATTACATTCTGATATATCATTCAACAAATAATTAATGTTTTATATATAATCATATGTATTATTACTATTACAGTTTTAATTTAATTTATATCTTGTGTTTGTTATTTGTATTGAAGAGTTAAATTTGTCATTCTGTTATTATTTTGCGATACATAGTTGATTAAAACAATTGACGTTCAGCACATATATCGGAATGTTTCTATTTGGTCAATGAAATGTGACCATAATTTCTCGCGAGCTTATTTCTGCAGTGCTCGGGAAAAGCGACACAAGTCAGTTTCCACAAACCATTTTTGATAATTTATTGACAACTTACGGAACATCTGCTCGCTTGTAAAAAAATACATAAGTATTTCTCCCATTTCAATAATTCATACAGAAAAAAATCAAATCGACATAAAAACAGTGTAAGTTGCCAATAAATTATCAAAAACGGTTTATGGATACTGACTTATGTCACTTTTCCCAAGCACTGCAGATTTATTGAGTCAAAAAAGAGTTTTGCTGTGAAATGTTTTCTGTAATGAAACGTGTTTATGTTAGAAATATGAATATTTTATTATTAGCCTTCCTGCTACCAAGGTTTATATTTTTTTAGTTGGTTATTTAACGACACTGTATCAGCTACTAGGTTATTTAGCTTCGATGAGATTGGTGATAGCGAGATGATATTTGGCCAGAGGATACGCCATAGATTACCTGGCATTCACCTTACGGTTGGGGAAAACCTAGGAAAAACCCAACCGGGTAATCAGCTCAAGCGAGCGAAACTTCAGAACGACAGGCAGGCGCCTTAACCGACTGAGCCACGCCGGTAGCTCCAAGGTTTATTACTTACTTACAAATGGCTTTTAAGGAACCCGAAGGTTCATTGCCGCCCTCACATAAGCCCGCCAGCGGTCCCTATCCTGTGCAAGATTAATCCAGTCTCTATCATCATACCCCACCTCCCTCAAATCCATTTTAATATTATCCTCCCATCTACGTCTCGGCCTCCCTAAAGGTCTTTTTCCCTCCGGTCTCCCAACTAACACTCTATATGCATTTCTGGATTCGCCCATACGTGCTACATGCCCTGTCCATCTCAAACGTCTGGATTTAATGTTCCTAATTATGTCAGGTGAAGAATATAATGCGTGCAGTTCTGTGTTGTGTAACTTTCTCCATTCTCCTGTAACTTCATCCCGCTTAGCCCCAAATATTTTCCTTAGCACCTTATTCTCAAACACCCTGAACCTATGTTCCTCTCTCAGAGTGAGAGTCCAAGTTTCACAACCATACAGAAGAACCGGTAATATAACTGTTTTATAAATTCTAACTTTCAGATTTACAACTTACTAATACCAAGGGGGCAAAATCATATACCAGTCTTCGTTAAGAATTTGGAACATTTAACAATTTATATGTTATTGGCTGTAGACCTCCAGAAAATGTAAAATTATAAAATAATCGTCCTATTTATAAAAAATACAGAGTGGTTAAAAGGACCCGTTTCATATTGCTGAAAACATATACCAAAATTTAAAAAAAGAACTTTTATGTTACTGGTGACATTATAATATACCGGTATACAGTAAATTTAAACTTGCCTCACTTCTATTTCTGGACAAACTCCTCAAAGCTAATAATTTTGTCTAGTAGACAACACAGTTATGAACTATGAATGTCATAGTATTATAACATAATTTGGAAATCTTTTCTGCTATTTGTTCAAATTTAAATATTGGAATACAATCTATACAACATTTCGAAAGATTTGTTTCTAATAAAGTAAAATTGTAAAAATCTATAAACTTCTAAAAATAAATAAATAAATATACGAATCCAATAAAATAAAATGTAGTGCTTTGTTGAAATTAAAATATTCGAACACCATCTATACTACAATGGTGATCTCAACGACTGCCAGGCTTGAGTTGCAGATATGTGTTTTAAATATTCGGAGGAATAAAAAAACACAAAATTCGACCCTTGGCGGGCTCGTCCTTCTCTTACGGGACGCCTCAAATGTTATGGTTTAGATAGGTTCTCTGTGTGCTAGGCGTAGGGATATTACTTGGTGTGTGATATTGGACTATTTTGTCTATTTTATAATATTTGTTTGGTTGAAAATAAAAGATAAGTCATTCTGACGGAAAATATAATTAGTTATTAAAATATCATATATTAAAGTTAGCCTACACAAATAATTATTGACTTATCGGTTATTAAATCCTTTAACATGAAATTAGTAAAATAAAATGGTGTTAGGATCCTATATAAAGAATTACTTGGTATGTCAAATATTTACTGACAACATTTTTACAGTTATATAAAACTTAAATTTTCCACCGACTGTATTATCGCCGCGCTCTCATGGTTAACATGTCGGCATCATACAATAACGTGCGGTGTGCTTTTAAAACATAATTTTGCCGACCGATTGTTGCTCTGTAGGTTTCGCTCTAAGCGTCACGTTGTCACGTCTACTTCCTCGATAAGAATAAGCACTAGTTTTTTATATTGTTAAATGACTATTATTATTATTATTACTATTATTATTATTATTATTATTATTATTATTATTATTATTATTATTTCATATACGAATAGCCTACGTTGACATTCTTAATTCTTAATAGTACCTCTTTAATAATAATTTTTAATCACACACCTTAATGTTCGTCCTCAGCACAAGACATTGCAACCTGGGTTTTAGTCCACGTGGATTAGACAAGTAGGTGTCATTTAATAATGGAAGCAGCTTATTGGTTGCAATATTGAAATTGAGGCGAGTGATTGGAGCGGCGACATAAGAAATTGAAAACAATATTGCAATTAAATTTCAAAGACTAGCCGAATGTTATGCACGAGGCCGCTCAAAGATCTGCCGAATGTTAACCATGAGAGCGCGGCGATAATACCTGCATTATTTTATGATACACAAGCGTCACGGAAGTACAGGGACATCATTTTATTTTTACTTCAATTTTTATTGTACCTGAGTTTTTGAATGTACTTCACTCCCACCCTTTCTACTAAGGAAGTTTCAACTCCACACAGAATCAAGACCGCAGATAGTAAGCAGTACTGAGTTACTGAGTACAGTACGTTCCAGAAATATGTTCGCGTTTTCCAGTGACGAAAGAGCTTTCAATATTGAATCATATTTTCGCACAGGTACTGTCCGTTTGCCTACGTCGCATCCCGATTTCCCCCACCTGCTTCTGCTCGCCCCTCTGTAATAGCTGGGCTGTCTTAGCTCTTTTCTGAAAACATTAATTTCTCTTAGGAATTGGAAGTTTACGTAATATTATACAGCTGTTTAATTTAACTTAAATAAAAGGGCCTCGTTAAGTAATTAACTGTCACGTGATTTCCTCCCTTTCTACAATCCTGCGGCATAACCACTTGGACGGACAGTAGATAGCATGTCTGAGTAATTTTATATTTTCGGGTCGGGCAGAAGTGAAGATTGAATTTACAGTACGTAGAGTAGGTACAGAATTATTTAAATATGAGTTACTAGTACGAAGGACGAAACTGCCAACTGGCAATTGGAATTAGATGCAATAGTCTATAGTGCGATAATATGCACAAAAGAACTGAAGCCTGTATCGAAATGAACGGCCACCATTTTCAAAATTGTGTTTAAATATTCATATTATGATTATTTTTCAATTTAACTTCTTTCTCTATATTGTACGCTAATGTGCTGTAGACAGTATAATATACACTGTATAATGAATACGTTCGCATGGATAACTCACTTCGTGAGTAAAAACACTTATTCTTAATACAGTACTGTACTTTGATTAAAGAAAAACCTAATGAAAATTATCAAATTCAAAATCGCGATATTTCCTAGTTTACGTAAATGGATGAACTACTTTTCTTCCTTCCTATACCTAGTAGAGTGATTTGTGTTTTACGCCAGTATCATCGAACTCCAGTCTTGGAGGGGGGAGCAAGCGGTGTTTCCGGTTCTCTAAAGGTATAGACAGGTTAATATTAAAAATGTTAGTAAAAATAAAATGATGTCCCTGTATTATCGCCGCGCTCTTATGGTTAACATTCGGCAGATCCTTGAGCGGCCTCGTGCATAACATTCGGCAGGTCTTTGAAATTTAATTGTATTATTGTTTTCAACTTCTTATGTCGCCGCTCCAATCACTCGCCTCAATTTCAATATTGCAATCAATAAGCTGATTCCATTATTAAATGACACCTACTTGTCTAATCCACGTGGACTAAAACCGAGGTTGCAACGTCTTGTGCTGAGGACGAACATTAGTAGTAGTATTTATTTATTTAACCTGGTAGAGATAAGGCCGTCAGGCCTTCTCTGCCCCTCTACCAGGGGATTACAACTATAATATGAACAATAAAATTACAATTAATATTACATTTACAATTACAATTAAAATAAAAATTAAAGTACGACAAGATTACCTGATTAATTAAAGCTAGACATTTTATCATAGAAGTTAAGAACAAAGAATATTTTTGTATTTACTGAATTACAAATTAAACCTACAATAACAAAAATCTATAGTGATGAAATTACCGGATATTGAAATATTTTGTGATAGATTAAGAGAACTATTTACAAGAAACCATGTCTGAACGAGTCTCAATTATTGGCCAAGTGCCTAGTAAGTTTGCGTTTGAATTCAATTTTATTTCGACAGTCCCTGATGCTAGCAGGTAAAGAATTCCAGAGTCGCGGCAGGGCTATTTTGAAAGAGGAAGAGTATGAGGAGGTGCGATGGGATGGTATTGTTAGTATTGTTTCATGGCGAGAGCGTGTGTTCAGATTGTGGTGTGAAGAAAGTTATGTGAAGCGAGACGACAGGTACGAAGGAATAGAAGAGTTCAAGATTTCGAAGAGAAGGAGAAGTGAATGTAAATTTATTTTCTTATCTAGTTTAAGCCAACCTATTGTTTTCAGGAATGGGGTAATATGATCATATTTACGAACATTAAGGTATGTGATTAAAATTATTATTAAAGAGTTATTATTAAGAGTTAAGAATGTCAGGGTACTCGTATATTAAATAATAATAATAATAATAATAATAATAATAATAATAATAATAATAATAATACTAATAATAATAATAATAATAATAATAAAAATAATAATAATAATTTATTTATTTATTTACTTATATTTAATGTGCTGTACAACAGCCAGAGGCCAATTACAGTTCAGCACAAACAATATAACAAAACATTAACAATAATTTACAATAAAAGTACAAAGAAATAATTAAATTAATGGCAATTAATTAAAATGATAATTACAAATGAAATAATGGAATCATAAATGAAGAATGGAATCATATTTATTTATTTTTATTTATTTATTTATTTATTTATTTATTTATTTATTTATTTATTTATTTATTTATTTATTTATTTATTTATTTATTTATTTATGTAATGTGTGCAAAAACAACAGCCAGTGGCCAATTACAGTTCAGCACAAATATAACAAAAACATAAAACAAAAATAATTATTACACATAAATATAATTACAATTAATTACAATAATGACGATGAATGGATAACTAAGAATACTATGAGACAATGTTAATTGAGTATAATGCCTAAAAGAATACATAAATGATAAATCGTTGCCAAGAGCAGACTAAGTCTATACATTGAATGGATCAATTGCAGCCATGCATGTTGGCATTTTTAATGCATCTGGAGACTGGTGAAAGAAATTTCGAATTTCTAATATAGAAAAGTTTGTGGCTATCATATCTTTTGTTGGAATACGTAAGGTAATATTGTTTAAGAAAGAGTCACAGGATATATCACCTTTGAGGACTTTACAAAAGAACAGATAATCTAGCTCATGGCGTCTAGCATATAGATTTTGACAATTAAAATATTCACATTTTCTCTCATAACTATACCCGGAATTAATGGGCAGAAATCTGAATGAACATAAGGATATAAATTTTCTTTGTATATTTTCTAATTTAGCCTAGTCCGTAGTTGTAATCGAGTTCCAAACTACAGATGCATATTCGAGTTTCGATCGCACCAATGTATAGTATAGCATTAAAAGAGAATCGGGCGTGGAAAAAGAATAAGTTATTGACCGTATTATTCCTAGCATTCTGATTGCGTGATTGTAAATGTAATCAACGTGACTATGAAAATACAATTTACTGTCAAAGAATATTCCCAAATCTTTTACGCAATCTGTTCTGTTAATTAGTACATTATTTAGATAATAATTAAATTTCAGTGAAGAAGTTTTTCTAGAAAAGGTAAATATATAATATATAATATATTATAATAATAATAATAATAATAATAATAATAATAATAATAATAATAATTTATTTATTTATTTATTTATTTATAATATTAACGTGCAAAAACAACAGCACAAGGCCAATTACAGTTTAGCACGATACAAAACAGAACAAAACAACAAATGATGATGAGAATGAATTAAAGAAAATGGCAATGAGATGAAATACAAACAATATAATAGTCTACATCAATCATTGATCAAATAATAATTATAAAATTATAAATTTAGTACAATGAGATAATTGAAATAATGGAATAGTCTACATTAATCAATTTACCAAATGCAAGAAATAAAATGGACAAATAATTATAAAATTAGATCAGTGAGTTAAAAACTCAGATATACTACACATTAAATGGATCCAAGTTGAATCCATGCAAATTAGCATATTTAATGCATCTGCAGACCGGAGAGAGAGATTTAGGATTCTTATTATAAAACAATTTATGAAATCTTAAACCATTAGCAGGAATACGAAGGCTGATATTGCTTATGAAAGATTCACAATCAATATCACCCTTAATGACTTTACAAAAAAATAAATAATCAAGATCCTGACGTCTGGTGAACAAACTACCGCAATTGAAATAATTGCATTTAATCTCATAGTTATAATCGGAATTTGGTAAAAATCTATAAGAACACAAGGAAATAAATTTTCTTTGAATATTCTCCAATTTAGCCGAGTCAGTGGAAGTAATGGAGTTCCATACAGCAGATGCATATTCAAGCTTGGATCTAACCAACGTATAGTATAAAATTAATAAACACATAGGAATGGAAAAAGAATAAGTTATAGACCTAATTAGACCAAGCATTCTTAACGAATGGGTATAAATATATTGCACATGATCATGGAAATATAATTTAGAATCAAGTAGGACACCAAGATCTCTAATACAATCTTTCTTAGTAATTACGACATTATTGAGAGAATAGTTAAATTTTAGGGAGATAGTTTTCCGTGAAAAGGAAATAACAAAAGTTTTAATAATAATAATAATAATAATAATAATAATAATAATAATAATAATAATAATAGCCATTTAACAATATATTAGAGCATACCTAAGTAAACAAGAGAGAACTATTTTCACAGATCCCTTTAGAAGAAAGAAGAGTGAAGAAGGACAACCTAGTATGGAAGAAGATGCAGGAACCAGTGAAGATGCTGTTTGGGGAGCTGAGGCACAGACTGAGAGAACGACCAGTGAGGGTAGGCTGAGGCGCGCAAGTGAAAACTCAACAAGGAGAAGCGATTGTGGATCAACCGGCAAAGTCAGCGATCAATTTATAAGAATGCCACATGCCGTTGGTAGTCCGGAGTGCGCGAGAGGAAGTGCTACAGTATGGAGGAACTGTGCGTTACCGACCGATGGGGTAGAAGAAGGTGACGAACAGTTATTAAGAGGTAAATTGACAAATAGAAACTCTATCAGAAATAAAGTAGATTCAATCAAAACTATAGATACTGAACGAAACTACCTACTAAGAGATAGGCATCAGCAAAGACTAAATTTTCCTAAAATTAGAAACACTTATTATTAATTAAATTAGATAAGCACACAGGTTTTGAAAATAAGATAGAATTACGTCAAAGTTTTAAAATAATAAAAATTGAAAATAGAGAATTAAGGTAGTTATTAATGTATTCCGATAGCTATATTACTCGTATTTAGTAAAGGTTCAGAAGATAATTTTGACTTTATAAATTGCTTTACTAATATGTTTTAATTTCAATAATACTGCATTTATAATAAATTTAGTAGGCATTATAATAGTAATGAATTGATAATGAGTACATGAGACACAATTATGAAACTAAATTGAGGTTGATTATGTAAGCAACTTGGCAAGTTTGTGTTTATGCTGGTATGTGATAGTCTTCATTGAAGTTTCGCACACGTTTCTGCTGACAAGGAAATATTGTAAGAAATAAAGATTAACCTACATATAGAATGTATCGAGTCAGCTAATTCAGGTTCATGACTTACATTATGTCGACATCTGATCACATTTTTTGGAATAATAAGTTATTATGTAAAGTAAGACCTAAATAATTACAATTAAATTGTGAAAAGAAGCAGATAAATGTCTTAATGGTTATCACTGCACTAAAACCAGACGTAAGTGCAAGTTTGAACCAATAAATTATTGAGATTTGCGTTAAAATAATGACTCTAGGAAATTGTATATTTAGTATGTAAAACTACATTTGTTTATAGATCTTTTGTTATATTATTAAGTTTTGTACTTGTGAACTATATCAATAAATCAATCAATCTACATTTAACAATATAACAAACTAGTGCTTATTGTTATCGAGGAAGTAGACGTGACAACGTGACGCTTAGAGTGAAACCTACAGAGCAACAATCGGTCGGCAAAATTATGTTTTAAAAGCACACCGCACGTTATTGTATGATGCCGACATGTTAACCATGAGAGCGCGGCGATAATAGCTAGGATAGAGGAATCGTGTGCTCATTTTCAAATTCTTGAGCATATAGTAACTGCTTACCAAACACTGGGTTTTATTGTAACTGACAAGACCCAAACCAATGCACTCATCATAGAGGTCACGCCTCGTCATCCCTGCCTCTCAGGGATACGCGTTCAACATTTTGAGATCAGCAAACTAAACATGAAATGGCGAGTAACACTCCGTGATTAGCTGGGAGCTGTGGGGCTGAAGTGAATGGTTGGGAGACATCAATACCTGATTGACAGAGCGCTGCACAGCCTCCAACTAAAACAGATATATATTGGGAGGGAGTCTGATGGCGTGATCCCCTAGAAAAGCGGCGCGACGCGGCGCGGTGCAGCGAAATACTCCGGTATCACACTCCGCCATCTGTTATTACGTGGCCAGGGAGAATGGCGCTTCCGATAGCCAATGAGTACACAGAACGGCCACAAAGTGCCGGCTGCGTCGCTCAATTAAAACCATGTTGATCACTCGGGCCATAGACACACGTAATCTCTACACAAAAAAACTTGCCGCTTTTATAAAAAAAGGAAAGAGTAGACATTATTAGTGTGCAAGTTTACAATAAAGTGTTTGCATAGCTTTGTAGGAGCGAGCTTCATTCCTGCCGAAATTAAAAATTCTAGGGACCACAGAGAGGTTAGTGGTAATTATGTGCCTTTGTGCGCACTTTCCAAAAATGTTTCAAATGTCGATTGTCCCATACTGGGACGTTTCAACGATGGAAGTGTATAGTCGAGTTTCTAAAGAGCAAACTGTTTTAAATATCTTTATGCTTCACTGCTTGTTTTGAAATACTATTCCATATATCGCTCATGTAAAATATTTCGTATTATGTGGTGGTGTTAGTAGCCACAAAGCTGACAAAAACGGGTATGGTTTCCGTCACCGAATAAAGAGTTTATTTACTTATTATTTATTTATTTATGTACTTATATATTTATTTACTTAATTACTTATTTATGTATTCATTTATTTACTAATTCACTTATTTATTTACTTAATTATTTGTTTATGTTTGCTTATTTATTATTTAAATAATTATTTACTTAATAATTTACTTGCTTATCTATTTATTTCTATATTTAGTTATATGTATTTATTTATTTCTACTCTTACTTAATTACTTCCATACTTATTTATTTCGGCTAAGCGGGATGAAGTTACAGGAGAATGGAGAAAGTTACACAACGCAGAACTGCACGCATTCTATTCTTCACCTGACATAATTACGAACATTAAATCCAGACGTTTGAGATGGGCAGGGCATGTAGCACGTATGGGCGAATCCAGAAATGCATATAGAATATATATTATTTTAATGTAACGAAGTACATACGATATTTCCATGCAGATATTCTGTGTCATCATACGATGAAAGAGTAATGGAACGGATATAATATATTATATGCGTAAATCACTTCGTGATTTAAGACGGCGCTTATTCCATCGGATCCCGGCCAACTAGTCACTCATTACGAGTGCACCTCAGCACATGTGTGGACTTCGGTCCTAGGTTCATAGATATCTATGACGTAGTGCAGAGGGCGGCCACTAGAGGGAACCCAAGATTTGGAACTTAAAACTGAGACGATTCTTCCGACGCCGGGGTGGAATCCGGTGTGGCTTAGTGGATAAAGCGTCAGCACGTAGAGCTGAAAACTCGGGTTCAAATCCCGGCGCCGCACAGTGGGGCCAAACAGCGTTATTCTTGGCAAAAAAACAAAAAACTAATCTTACAAAAGTAGCAATATTTTATATTCTAACGATAGATAAATCCCTGAACTATACGTTTTTGATAGTGACAAGGTCACTGGGGTGCAGCTGACGTCACGGCGAATGTCAGAACCTGAGCCTAGCTGAGTCAGTGAGAGGGAAGCTTGTGCACGGGAAGTAGTTAAATGCGTCATATTGTCGTGTGCTGGTGGAACTACGAAGTGTGGCTTAACATGATGTCTTTACCACCAGGTAAGAACATTTTAATGCAATTACATATAGGTTTTGTGGATTTAGTAGTGTTTTATGGGACGATAAAGAAATGAACCGAAAATGTGAAAAAGGGGTAAGTATTTTTAAGGTTTTAGTGTATATCAGGGCATATCATGTTCTGCATCTTGACATTTATGTTTATTTCACACATTATACTTGTCGTAAATGGAAACAAACCCTGCTCATATTTGCTCATTTTGGAACAGCAGCAGTTAAAAAATTGACAGCTTCTAAAAATTAGATAGCCAAGTACGCTTGACCTAAACACCCAAAGCATTCGTATACATTTTCTTCTTTGCAGAATCGGGTTGCAACAATGGTGTTTTTATAACTAGAAGAGAACTTTATGATACAGGACGTGTAAAATTACAGGAGCAAGTTACAGTTCTGAAAGACTTTGTCCGGATGAAGACAAAATGGCTCTCTACAAGCAAGCTCGTAGGATAAAAGAAATATTTTTAGAGAAGAACAAGGACTGGTTAGACTCATCAGTGAGGTTTCGAAACTACGATAGGGACGCTACTATAAAATGTATGGGTAGACCTACGAAGAGTTTCCATGAATCATCTGATAGGACAAAACGACAGAAAACAGAAAACTTGCGAGCCACATATTCAAGTGATGAGCTCTTCTTTGTCGCTGAAATGAGCTTGCGCTCTTCTGGCAAAGTGAAAGCCTAAAAAATTGTAAAAGATGTGACAGCAACATCACCAATGCGATCTTCGAAATATCAAGAAGCTTACAAAAGATGTTTTAGTCCACCAACGAAGCAGTTCACAGGAACAGAAGCGTTTGTCATGTGTATTGATGCTCAGCTCACCAGACTTCAATACAATATTATCCGAGAACATGATAAACGGAGATTTCCTCCTTATAAAAGCATTCAGAAAGCTAAAAGTGTTGTTTTCCTCAGAAAGAATACATAATGCTATCAGAAACTGCGGCTGAAGTTAACTTGCAAGCATTTCTTGACCATACTGCCTCTCGTCTTCTGGAGGCTCAGAAGGACGTATTTAACAATGCAGTTCAGAACAGTCTAAAGCTAATCCTAATTTGTAAGTGGGGATTCGACGATTCTACACAATCAGAATACAAACAAACATTTTCAAGTGAATCCGGTGACACAGACTCGAAAGTGTTCCTTTCTTCAATTGTGCCTATACGTTTAATTGACGACAACCCGGACGGACAAGGGCCAACTGTTTTCTGGCAAAACGCACGAACTTCGTCAACACGGTACTGTAGGCCTATTCGGTTTCAGTTCCAACGTGAAACAGCAAATCTTTCAAAACTGAAATAGGATCATATCGAACGGAAAATATATCAATTACACCTTTTATTTGCGAGTTAGATGGCAAGCAAATTGAAGTCATCTACAACATGCTTTTCACTATGATTGACGGCAAAGTGTGCAATGCTATTACAGGAACTAAATCTACTCAGACAACTAAGTGAGGAACCCCAAGAGGCTAGAAACAAGGAATTTAAAAAGTACAGAGAAGATTTCTCCCGGAAGGTGTCCCGAACAAAAACAAATGAAGATGTCCTCAACGTGCTGTTGATATCCTCGGATCCGATTATTTTTCTCTCAGGAAGATGCCGAAGAAAAAGGCCACGCAATTTGACAAGAGGTCCTGGACATGCTTCGGGCACCGGATGTTGGTTCTGCAGTACACGACAGCAGTGACGACACTGACAATGTGAACGAGGCTGAAGAGTCCCGATGTTAGCTTTTTGTAATTACTTCCTAATTTTCTGCTTTGTGATTTGAAATCGCACTTTTCGTTGATAGAATAGCTTTACAAAAACCAAAAACTACTTTTCTTACTATGTAAATGACATTGAGGCAATAAAATCTTTTTTGCCAAGAATAAGTGGGTTTGGCCCCACTGTGCGCCGGAGAGAATTTTTCTCCGTTCCATTACTCTTTCATCGTATGCATATAGAGTGTTAGTTGGGAGACCGGAGGGAAAAAGACCTTTGGGGAGGCCGAGACGTAGATAGGAGGATGATATTAAAATGGATTTGAGGGAGGTGGGATATGATAATAGAGACTGGATTAATCTTGCACAGGATAGGGACCGATGGCGGGCTTATGTGAGGGCGGCAATGAACCTTCGGGTTCCTTAAACGCCATTTGTAAGTAAGTAAGTAAGTAACTTATTTATTTCCTCATTTAATCATTTACACATTTAGTAGTTATATTTATTCCATATTTATAAACCCTATTTTGCATAGAGTAAATCATAAAGCTACACCTGTGAAAAATATAAAACATGGTGAGAATCAAAGAAAGGAAATAAATAAGAACAATAAGATACGGTATCACTTAAGTTTTAGGGAGAAAGATGAAAAAGTTTGAAACAGTCAAATAAATAATTAAAATAAGTAATCTTCCCAAAAACGTTTTTCTTTATACGTTTCTTAAGACACCGGAAATTTGGTAAAACTTAGATTTTTTTTTATTTTAGTAGGTTATTTTACGACGCTTTATCAACAGCTTAGGTTATTTAGCGTCTGAATGAGATGAAGGTGATAATGCCGGTGAAATGAGTCCGGGGTCCAACACCGAAAGTTACCCAGCATTTGCTCATATTGGGTTGAGGGAAAACCCCGGAAAAAAACCTCAACCAGGTAACTTGCCCTGACCGGGAATCGAACCCGGGCCACCTGGTGGTAAAACTTAGTATTCTAAGGGAAGTTATTTATAAGTCGTTATTAAAAAATACATAATCGCTTTCTTACCATACGTTACTGACTCATGCTGAGAAATAAATATCCGTTTGCAGTAAGTACAGCGAAACGCATAGGTATGGCTAGTAGGCTTAATAATATAAACATATGCCCAATTTTCTAGGGGGTCTGGAGATACAG
The DNA here is from genome assembly GCA_025594305.2 of Periplaneta americana. NCBI lineage: Eukaryota > Metazoa > Arthropoda > Insecta > Blattodea > Blattidae > Periplaneta > Periplaneta americana. The sequence goes on along the minus strand of JAJSOF020000005.1, from coordinate 160,347,210 downwards.
CTGTTTGTATGTTGTATTTTTCATTCTGTAAGTTTCCAGTTCACAGGAACAAAACTACAGGGCGATCCTGTTTGGTTAGGCCTATGGATAAAATAAAAACACCGTAAAACATATACTACTGAACTTTATTTGTTGAAACTTTGTACATACAACACTGAAAGATGGGATATTCCTCAGAGCTCAACATGACCCCCATTGCGCACCCTGCACAACTCATAACAGTGATGCAATTCAGCCCATGTCCGTTGTAACATAAGAGGGGTGATTTGTTGAAAAGCTTGAGTAATTTTTACTGTCAGATCATCAATGTTCCTGGGTTTCTGTGAATGGACAAGGTCTTTAACAAAACCCTACACGAAGAAGTCAGGAGCTGTTAGATCTGGGGAGTTTAAGGACCAAGCCAAGAGATAGTTGCTTATCGTACTGGGTTTCGTCTGCGATCTCCGCATGTTTTTTATAACACAGAACCTGTTTCTACAAATGTTCGATACCACAACATTATGGAATGGTATTTATGTATATTACGTACACCATCTTTCGAAGAGGTGGAAAAATTCAAATATCTTGGAGCAACAGTAACAAATATAAATGACACTCGGGAGGAAATTAATCGCAGGATAAATAAGGGTAATGCCTGTTATTATTCGGTTGAGAAGCTTTTGTAATCTGCTGTCAAGAAAATCTGAAAGTTAGAATTTATAAAACAGTTATATTACCGGTTATTCTGTATGGTTGTGAAACTTGGACTCTCACTTTGAGAGAGGAACAGAGATTAAGGGTCTTTGAGAATAAGGTGCTTAGGAAAATATTTGGGGCTAAGAGGGATGAAGTTACAGGATAATGTTTTCTTCACGTGACATAATTAGAAACATTAAATCCAGACGTTTGAGATGGGCAGGGCATGTAGTACGTATGGGCGAATCCAGAAATGCATATACCTGTAGTGTGTTAATTGGGAGACCGGAGGGAAAAAGACCTTTGGGGAGGCCGAGACGTAGATGGGAAGATAATATTAAAATGGATTTGATTGAGGTGGAATATGATGATAGAGAATGGATTACTCTTGCTCAGAATGGGGACCAATGGCGGGCTTATGTGAGGGCGGCAATGAACCTGCGAGTTCCTTAAAAGCCATATGTAAGTAAGTTTGTAAGTATAATCACGTCGAAATTCCGTTTGTATTCTTTTAACACACTCAAATTTAGCATACCAAAGAACATATTGTGCCCACTGTTATTTGTAGTGGCCATTTTAATCATTTACGATTTTCATTTGTCCTTTCAAGTTATGCATTGTTGATTGTCATAGCCAATATGGAAACTCCCAACTTTTAATCACAATATAACCAGCAAAAAAATTGTCCTACTACCATATTAGTTTTATAATAATAAATCAATATTATCCATACCCAAACGGATCAGACTGTAATACTTATTTCATACTAAAAAATGTGTGAAGTAAGTTCGAAAGTCCCAGTAGGCTGTGGAATGTAAATAGAGTACGTATCAAACATAAAGGTTCATTCACAATGAAAATTAAACATAACGTAAGCGTTAACTTAAGAATGCAAACGTTACGGTAAAATCAAGAAGTCATACCATCATTCACGATTGGAACATAAACACAACAGCAAACATACTTGGTAACCATGGAAATATAACAACGACGCCAGTTCCTCATATTCTGTCGTATACTTCAGCGCTCCACGATTGTGTTCTGTTTGCAAATCACGTAAGCATAAATATTAAAGTTTGGAGTCCGCAAACTTTCATGTTAACGTCTTACGGTGATGTTTATGTGAATGTTTCTGTGAATCATTGTGAATGATCCCATTTGCTAGCCTGGCCGCAAAGTTCTGTGTTTATGTTACGGTTATGTTTAATTTTCATTGTGAATGAGCCTTAACTGTTTTGTGCAGAACACCAAGGATTCGATTGTGGGCTTAATCAGAGGCGGTGCGTCAATAAGACCACAAGAGCACGTGAACACCTTGTTTCCATTAATGCACGACTAGTTTTATTATTTGATACCATATTGACGTAATGGGGATGTATAATATCAGAATCAAGTATTTTAAACTTCCCGCATCTTGCATAAACTTCTTATGTAAACTTGGCAACATCCGTTCACGTACAAGCCGTGCTCTTTTCGAGATGGTTACAGGAATTTCACGCATGCGCGGGAGAAAATTGTTTTTAGCTGGCCGCTTATGACTCGTCAAGAGCACAAAGCATTAAGTGAACATGATGAGAATCTATCCTACAGATGTCAAGTGCATCGATGCCTATCGTTCACATGCTATATCTCGAGGAGGAAATTTAATAGCCTGTAGATGTCAGCATCTGACTGTAGGAACGTTTACTTTACGTGGATGTGTGTACAGTGCTGCTACGAGAGTGTAGTTTGTGAATTACTATATTTCAGTGTCGGCATAATAGCACAGCTTGACTTTCAAACACGTGCTGGCTGACTGTGGTGGTAGTATGAATTTAAGTATCTGTATGGTGGTGTATAATATTTAAGAATAATATTTACTGGCATGTATTTATAGTAATCAATCTATGCGAATGGGATTACAGCACTGGCATAAGCTATAGTGTATCAGTGTGTTATGAATTAAAATATATTACTGAACACACGCGTTTGTAAATAACGGGACTGTGGTATGTATTCATTTTTAACAAAGGTAAACAATGAATTCTGTTCAGCAATTTTGAACAGTAAAGAACTGGGTAAACTGACTTACCAGGAAAAATTGGAAATAAGAAGACTGGATTTCATTATTACTATTATTATTACTATTACTATTATTATTATTATTATTATTATTATTATTATTATTATTATTATTAATATTATTATTATTATTATTATTATATGTTGTTTTGAATTTATATACGGTTTTTTTCCATAGTGAAACATTGGAATAATGACATTTCATATTAGACTAAACATACGATTTCAAATTCTCTTCGATTTTGGAACCACAAAGTTGTGAACACACATAATATTTTATCACGAGCCGCCACTGGGCTTAATATTCAATGTTTGTCTGTTGGAATTAAAATAAACCACTTAAACCCGTACTGTGCAGGCAGAAACGCTGAATTGCGAATTCTGTGCGACTCTAGTTAGTGCTATATCAGGTGTGTTGTATTCATCGCCACTGTTAACAAATGAAGTAGAAACTGACAGAGCAAAGTTGCAGCTCCCCTTCCCAAACCACTTTCATCAGCAACATCAACACAAAAGCTAATAAATGCCCCACAGTAATAAAAAAATCCTCACTACTTCGGGACTGGACCTGTCATGACAGGGAGCCATACTTCACTGAATCCTTCTGTCAGGACACGTTTAAGCTTCTAAAGTCGTTTTCCAAAGTCGAAACATTGAAAAAATAAAGAAAACAAGATCTAGGGGGGTGGGATGAAGGGTTAAGAGAAGAGAACTGAAAAAGACATCGAGGAGAAAGGTTGAGACAACTCGGAAATAAGAGGCACAGAAGAGGACCGGAAATAGGATGACAAGGAGGAGGAGGAGTAAGAGATGACGTCACATCTGTGGTAGTAGCAGTAGTAGCAGTGGTAGTACAGAGGGGGGAAAAGTAGAGGGGAAAAAGCTAAGATGTGGAAGAAGCTCTTCTCCTCTTCTTTAGGATGAAGAGCACGGAGGAAGGGTAGGGTTCAGTGGAGCAGGAAAGAAGCTTAAAAAAGGAAAGACAGGAGAACACCCCTCCCCCCCATCCCTGTACCTTGCTGTATGTTTTGTAAGGTGAGGGTGGAGTGGAGAGAGAAGTTGAAGTTCAAACTTCAGAAGTTGACTGCACGAAAACGGTTACTAACAGCTATTTCCAGCCAAATGTTTGAAGGTATCGAAATGGCGAAATAACGGTACCGTAGAATTCTGATAAAATCGTTACACTAATTGGACAAATTTCCTCTACCAATTATCCTAGTATCATTCTTACTTACTTACTGGCTTTTAAGGAACCCGGAGGTTCATTGCCGCCATCACATAAGCCCGCCATTGGTCCCTATCCAGAGCAAGATTAATCCAGTCTCTACCATCATATCCCACCTCCCTCAAATCCATTTTAATATTATCTTCCCATCTACGTCTCGGCCTCCCCAAAGGACTTTTTCCCTCCGGCCTCCCAACTAACACTCTATATGCATTTCTGGATTCGCCCATACGTGCTTCATACCCAGCCCATCTCAAACGTCTGGATTTAATGTTCCTAATTATGTCAGGTGAAGAATACAATGCGTGCAGTTCTGCGTTGTGTAACTCTCTCCATTCTCCTGTAACTTCATCCCTCTTAGCCCCAAGTATTTTCCTAAGAACCTTATTCTCAAACACCCTTAATCCTGTTCCTTTTTCAAAGTGAGAGTCCAAGTTTCACAGCCATACAGAACAACCGGTAATATAACTGTTTTATAAATTCTAACTTTCAGATTTTTGACAGCAGACTAGATGACAAAAGCTTCTCAACCGAATAATAACACGCATTTCCCATATTTATTCTGTGTTTACTTTCCTCCCGAATGTCATTTATATTTGTTACTGTTGCTCCAAGATATTTGAATTTTTCCACCTCTTCGAAGGATAAATCTCCAACTTTTATAGTTCCATTTCGTACAATATTCTGGTCACGAGACATAATCACATACTTAGTCTTTTCGGGATTTACTTCCAACCCTATCGTTTTACTTGCTTAAAGTAGAATTTCCGCGTTTTCCCTAATTGTTTGTGGATTTTCTCTTAACATATTCACGTCATCCGCATAGACAAGAAGCTGATGTAACCCGTTCAATTCCAAACCCTCTATGTTATCCTGAACTTTCCTAATGGCATATTCTAGAGCGAAGTTAAAAAGTAAAGGTGATAGTGCATCTCCCTGCTTTAGCCCGCAGTGAATTGGAAAAGCATCAGATAGAAACTGGCCTATACGGACCCTGCTGTAAGTTTCACTAAGATACATTTTAATTAATCGAACTAGTTTCTTGGGAATACCAAGTTCAATAAGAATATCACATAAAACTTCTCTCTTAACTTATCTTCTTATACATAATCCTCGACTCTTGAAAGGGCTGAAATTTAGACAATTTCTTCAAAATTACAAAATTTCACTTTATGCTTTTAAATATTTCAATGGTTTTCTTACAAAAATGTCTTCAATATTGTTCTGCGATCATTTTTAAAGCTCATGGGAATAAGAATTGTGCAAGATTATCCTAATGCTAGTATGAAGCATTATGTTAGCATTGTACTTTCTCGCTTTCCATTACCTCCCTCCCCCCCAAAAAAAATATAACATCCTTCACGAGTCACAATTTTTTTCGTATCACCTTGAAACTTTCAGGATATGCTTATAAATGTATGAAAGATTGAATTAACCCTCGGCTTTAATGTGAATTATATATTGGTGAATTTTTTAATATGTATGTATGTTAAATGTCTAGGAATTTTTCTAGACTTACAAAAAGCTTTCGATACGGTCAATCACAGTATACTTTTGAATAAAATGGATAGATTAGGAATTAATGGAATTGCTTTAAAATTATTTAAATCTTACTTAAGTAACAGAACTCAAGCAACTAAAATAAATGATCACCTTAGTAAATCACGTAACATTGATATAGGTGTACCTCAGGGGACGATTTTAGGTCCTGTTTTGTTTTTAATATATATCAACGATTTACTTAAAATTGACATTGAGAAATATTCTGGTACTCTGTATTCTTATGCTGATGATACTGTGGTTATATTTGCGGTTCGAGTTGGAATTTATCAAAATTTCTAACAGTGGTATTAATATTATTAAAGAATGGCTGGATGCTCACTTACTTTCTTTGAACGTTTCTAAAACAAAATTAATACCATTTTCATTAACATCACATGGCCTTGAGCAACTAGAAATAAATAATAATATAAGTATAACTATCATTTTTAAACATGATTGTAACCTATCTACTTGCTCATGTAACGCTTTGAGTATATCCTCACAAGTTAAATATTTAGGCATTATTATTGACCAACATTTAAAATGGGACAAGCATATCTCCTTTCTGTGTAACAGATTGTAAAACAATCCACAAATTTTCCATTCTACGCTCTTATTTACCTGTTTATGTTCATTGTACTTAGCTCTGTTTCAATCAATAATTCAGTATGGTATTTTAGGTTGGGAGGAATGGCAAAATCGACTCTCCGTCCTTTAAATCTGCTCCAAAAGAATTATCAAAATTTGTCTATATAAACCTTTTGATTACCCAACAAAATTAATTTTTCAGGAATTTGGCGTATCAAATCTAGAACAAATTTATAAACAAAATTTGATTTACTTCCATAAAAACCACAATAAATTTAAATTTGATCCTCATGAATACCAGACGAGACAAAACTAGTTTCTTTCTAAATACTCCCAAATGCCACAGAACTGCTGGATTAAAACACAGAGAAAGACCCAAAATATATAATACATTAATTAGAGCTTACCCTGAGCTAAGTTTAATAGATTTAAGAAACAAATCAGATTAATTATTTAATTGTTTAAGCTAATTGAGTTAAAAATTGTTTCTAATATTCATGTACTTCTGTATTTTATTTGTATATAGACCCTGTTATTACATGCTGTATGTATTTTACCATTTATTAATGTTATTGTGCTCAATGAACTCTCGTAATTTTGTGATACATTTTGTATAACTGTGAACTGCGCCCGAGCACGAGCTTCTGCTCTTTCGGGCTGCAATGCCTAATGTAGCTCAAGTGTATAGAATTAATAAATATTATTATTATTATTGTATTATTATTATTATTATTATTATTATTATTATGTATGCATGTGTATGTATGTATGTATGTATGTATGTATGTATGTATGTATGTGTGTATGTATGTATTTATTTATTAACACTACAATTGGGCATACACCTGGTGGTAGTGATATACAGGGAACGGATTTATATGGACTAAAAATATATGAAATATGTAAATATATATGTAGTTATTTTTACCAAAATATGGAATTAAATATGGATTTTTACCAAAATATGGAATTAAATATGGACTTAAAATTATAAAAAAATGACTATGTACGTTAAATATTGTATCAAACTAAACAAAAATATAATGGACGTACCTTATCTTCCAATGTAGTTTCAACAAAACACAATTTTTATTGTCTGTTACCATAACAATAGGTTACAAACATTTCTTTCAAGTGCTGAAAAGTGAATCTTCTTCTATTGTCTCTGAGGATAGATTTATACTGACTAAAAGAGCGTTCGACGTCACAAGAAGTAACTGGTACATAATTCAATTTCACAATGTCTGCTGGGGATAAGTCCAAGTTAATCTTCACTGTTGATTCACCACTCATCACAGCAACAACCTTTTGTAGTTCTTCATCCAGGGTTTTTGAAAGTACAGTGTCCACCTTAGCTCTTACTGCATCTGCAACTTTACCTCTACCACGATTCAGTTGTTCCACAGTACTATTTATAATTTCAAAACTTTCAGATAGTGAAAGGTGCCTATTTTGGAGACTTTTGAGCGATTTTATGATGCATGAAAAATGCTGAAAGCTAAGTCATTCTTCACACTTATGTCACAGGTAACTGTTTTCGCAGTATCAATTGAGACTGCAAATCCAATGCAAGGAGAACATTGTTAATAAGTCTATATGTTCGGCATAATATTCAACTGCTTCTAGCTATAACCCCATCTAGTTAAAATTGGCTTTGGTGGCAATGGAATTTCAGGGTACATTTCTTTCACGTTAACTCTACTGGGAGCTTTGAGAAATACTTTTTCACTGATGAAATCAACAAATCTACTTTAGGGAAATTGTCTCTGACCACTTCTGCCACACGATGAAATGCATGCCCACACAAGTAAAATGAGTCAATTTAGGATATACAACAGATAATGCTTGTCCAGCTTTGACCATATAAGGGCAGCATCGCTAATAAAGAATAACACATTATCGTACATAATACCCTTTGGCCACAGGATATAGCTTCGTTGAACAGTTTAACATAGTTTTGTTATTGCACTTTTCTAGAACATCACAATGTAAAAGAATCGTTCAGAATATTGTTCACTTAACAAACCGATAACTACATTACCAACAAGTCTACCTTCTTTGTCGGGAGTCTCATCAATGGAAACCCAAATTGAACTATCTTTAATTTCATCTCTTATCTTCTGTATTGTCTCATCGTAGATGGATGGAGCATACGTCTTCCTAAGTGTTGACTCATCCGGGATTGTATGTTGAGTAACATTCCCTGAAGACCTTATTCTTTAGTTTTAGAGAATATCAGCAGAGATGAGAGAACGGCACAGGTCGATGTTAAACTCAGATCTTACATTCGATGTTGTTGGTTGTTTAAAAACAATTGTCTCTGCTTGGAATTTAGTTGTTTGTTGGCCTGATGTTTACTAGTTGTAATGTGTTGTTGCACCAGGAACTTTTTGTAGATGATATGCACACTGACACAAATTACAAAATAATATTTTATTGTCAGTTGATAAACCATCTTCTTTAAATTCTGAAATGTAACTTGTTAGTTTTGATTTTAAATTGACTGAATGACGTACTTTTGGCATATTTACCGTCTTTATAGTATGATTTACAAAACTGAACCTATGTGTATTGACTGGCATTTAACTGTTGAGCTGCACAACTGAAGTCTGTTAAAAATTTTAAATTAAATTAATACAGTTTTGTAATACTTTCCCATTGTTGATAGGACTGCTAATTTTCAAATAACTCTGATGTTAAAGGGATTACTGAACATGTGTTTAAATCTATTGTTGAAATGTATTTTTAAAAGTTAATGGAATTTTGTTTTGTTTTATTGTTAAACCTAATATAATATGGACTGTTTTTATGAAATATGGAAAATATATGGAAATTAACGAAAATATGTACTAAACTCTAAAAATGGAAAAATATGAAAATTAGGATTTTTTACACATTTGAAACATAAAGATAATGCAAAATATAAATTATATTAGCTTTATAAGTAAATATGTATTTACATATAAATCCTTTCCTGTGATATATAATATACAATAATTACAATTACATGAAATAAAATAAAATAACCGTAAATGAAATAAAATAAAATAAACGTAAATCTATAAATAGTAGATGCAATAAACCTAGGACTATAAATAAAAACTATTCTATAATAACTACGATAAGCGACGGTAAATCTAAAATAAATCATTTCACCCAACTATTACCAATTTAAGTAATTACATATCACCTTAATTAATCATATTAATTAATTACATATCATCTTAATTAATTACATATCACCTTAATTTATTTACATACCGGTATCAACTAAATTACATATCATCTTAATTAATTACATATCAACTTAATTATATATCAACTCAATTAATTACATGACACAACTTAAATAATTACACTGCACCTCCAGTTAAATTTTCAGTCTAATCTTCTCAACCTTTCCTTAAATGTATTGATTTTAAGAGGACCACCCTGAAAGATTGCCGCATGTAAGCTGTTCCAGTCTACTATTGTGCGGTTAACAAAGGAAAAATTCAATATATCTTAGAATTACAAAAATAAGATGAAATAAAAAGATTTAAAAGTTTGTTATAAATATATTTTTGGACAATGTGACTAGTAGCCTATATTGTACTTAGGGTCGATTTATTAATTAACAATGAACTAATTTTATTGTAACTTAAATACGGAAGTTAAATCATATTTCAGGGGAGATGATGGTATTTTTTGGTGAAAAAAAGTGAATTAAAAAAAATTCTTTAAAAATACTCTGTGATATGTGTGGAATGCATAGCATAACAGTTTGTGGGTATTTGTACCCTTATCGGATGTTGATTCGCCATTTTTAAATTTCCTGCGTTATGGATTTTTAATCACTCGCCCACTTTTATTGTTGTTTCCGGTAAATTAAATTGTCAATTTTTTTTTTCTTTAAAATACCCTTTGATATATGAAGACCTCCCTTAAAGAAGGTTGTATATCAACGGCTTTTGCATATGACATACAACGTTCTTTGAGGGAGATCTTCATATGTGGAATGCATTGTATAACATTTTGTGGGTATTTGTGCCCTTATCGGATGTTGAGACATCATTTTTAAATTTCCTGCGCTATGGATTTTTAAATCACACGCCCGCTTTTATCGGTTTCCAGTAACTTCATTTTTTTTTTTTTTTGCTACATTGCCAGACAAAAACGGATATAATTTCTGAACTATTAAAGATACATGCATGAAATTTAGAACACACATTGTTTTGACTATTAGGAAACTTTTCTCTGTAACAGAATTTTGTTAATTGATTTATTTAAAAAATACGTCCGTTTGTTTGCAAGAAAGGAAACCAGAAAATTATTATTAAATTTTAGTTGTTTATTTTACAAACGTAGAGACTAATATCAAACAGACAGTTTGTAGAACATGCGTTTGCAAATACATTGCAAAAAACTGTTTGAATATATTTTTAAAAACGGTTTAGCTATATCGGTTTCTCAAATTTGGGCCTCCAAATAATTTTTTTTTCAAAATATTTTTATTTTGTTGAGTTGCCACAGCTATGAAGCTCTCTACACAAAAATTAATATTTTACACCAAATAGGAAAAAGTTTAAAAAAATACCACCTTCTCCCCTTAAAGGGGGTTAGGGCTGAAATTTCGATATTTACTTCAAAATACAAGTTTTTCACTTTATAATTTTAAATATTCCAATGGTTTTTCTTACAAAAAATATCTTCAATATTGTTCTGCGGCCATGTTTAAAGCTCATGCGAATAAAAATTGTGCAGGATTATCCTAATCATAGTACGTAGTATTTTGTTTGCATGTTATTTCCTCGCTTTCCATATTTTATTTTATTTTTTTTTCGTGAATATAATATCCTTCACGAGTCACAATTTTTTTCGTATCACCTTGAAACTTTCAGGATATGCTTATAAATGTATGAAAGATTGAATTAACCCTCGGCTTTAATGTGAATTATATATTGGTGAATTTTTTAAATCCTAGAATTACAAAAAAAAAATATAAAATAAAAAATTAAAAAAAAACTTTGCTATAAATAAAATGGATGATGTGACTAGTATATTGTACTTAGGACTGATTCCACCAACATGTTACTAATGCACAATTAATTAATTTTATTATAACTTAAATACGGTAGTTAAATCATATTTAATTTTTTATATTTCAGAAAATGAATACGCAATTAAAATAAAGTCAAGTAATGTAATTGAGGACCGTTTTTGAAAAACTTGCTAACTGAAAATTTTGAAAAATTGATATTTTGATGGATTCGTTAACATAAGGCAGGCCTCTACATTATGTTCAAAGCGTCTTAGTAAAATTGGGTTATTTCTCTTCATTGTAGTGTGTCAAAGTGTGATCGTTTTTCAAAACTTGCTTTCTGCTATAAGCGAGACATACAGCAAAACCTGCTTACTATAGTGTTTTGTCTCTCCTGTAAAATTTAGTTTTTTCAGTTAGCAAGTTTTGCAAAAACGGTCCTCAATTCCAAATTAAGTCATCACAACCTTCTAAATCACTGTAAAAATCGTAATTGCGAAGGTCATGTAGGTACCCGTCAATGTAGGCAATGACCTTTAGAGTGAGCTAATTTCTTAACAATAAAATGTCATAAACTAAGTTTCTTGTTTAGCCAACTGTCCGAACACAGAGCTGAACCCCAAAATATTTCCTAGTAATTTCTTAACACCCTGTATATCGTAGCGAGTTTTTCCGCATGAATTTATTTCCAGCTCTTGTACACATTCATCAAATAAATAATTAAGCCCAATTACTGGCAATTATTTTCAAAATCACTATATTGTATTTGAAATTTTAACTTCATATAAGTTAGGATTAAGAATATTGATTTAATTATTCATAAAATAGAAACAAAACAAAAACATCATTGCGCATGGCAATTCAAATATACATACACTGTGTTCAGATGATAATGCTCAGAGCAAACAACAATTAACTATATCGGAGAGTGTTTGTCTTGTCCGTAAATCAATAAAACATTACGATTGCTGTTATTATACCAAACAATATGGATTGTGACGATGCGCAACTTACAAATCATGGTGAAATTCAATTATAACAAATTTATTTCTGTAACTAAGTGATAAAAGTACAGGCACATATCGTCACAGCAGAAATGTGTGAACTTTATACGGTGGTGTTAATTTATGCAGTAATACACAATTAAATATGTATTATGTATATTCACAGATAATGTATGCAGATACGGAATGGATTATCTGTGATGACACGATATTAGCAGCATTTTATTCGGGACACTAAAGTTACACACAACTAAATAATTTCCCATAAATAAGTTAAAGTTTATATACATATTCATAACACATGTTTTACGAATTACACAATGATTCAGTTCTTTTAAGAGGATTTGTACGTGAATGCATAGACAAAATTATTACGAATTTGTTACTTTTTAAGCTGCAAATGCATAAAAACTCGGTATCAATTTTTTTTTAAATCTTTGTAATGCATCGTTTAGTAATATTTTAAAATATGAGACATAGAAATCATAGCTTTTACTATATAATAAAAATAATAATAATAATAATAATAATAATAATAAGTAATAATAATAATAACAATAATAATAGTAATAATATTTATTTATTGATTTATTTACCGATTTATTTATTGATTTATTTACTGATTTATTGATTGATTGATTGATTTGTTTGTTTGTTTGTTTGTTTGTTTGTTTGTTTCTTTGTTGTTTCTTTATTTATTTAATTCCAGTGAAATTATGGCCATCAGACATTCTCTTCGACACTATCATAAATTGACTCTATAATTTATGTCTCATATTTTAAAATATTACTTACCAGAGGAGCATGCAAAGAGCTTATTGGTCTTCCTCATTACTGCCCAGACGGAATGCTTTACTCCCCTAAAAATATCGTGGTCTTTCGTTAATGAAAGCATCTTGGGAAGCTTATGTGCAACACATAAATATCTGTAATAATCTTCTTCGTGTTGATGACTCCCATCTCCACAATGTTAGGGACCTTGTAAGTGAAAAAGTTTCTGCTCTGTCAAAATTGAATATCACAGCTATTGATGCTATCAACTGGTCAGGTCGTAAAATTCGTAAACATTTAAGAAATGACGCATTCCAAACTCGGACAAACCATACCTCGCGTGGTAAAGGGGTTATTGTTTATAGTGATCTCCCCAAGGCTAACTCATGGGTAAGCAATCGAAAGGGCCTATCTTCCTCAGAATGGACCAATGCTTTAAAAATGTCAAGCAATATTTTGGCGGTTCGCGCAATACCGGGCAGAACTCTAAGCACAACCCGCTGCCGTCATCCAGACTGTAGCGAGCTTGAAACACTTGGACACGTGCTTGGACAATGCCCCAAAGGCGAGCTGCTGATCAATGCTAGACATCATCGTGTACGACATGCTTTGGCGACATCGTTAAAAACTTTAAATTGGGAGATTCATAAGTACATTGTGTATCATCAGATGGTTCTTTTAGACGGGCAGACATTATTGCTATCAACGGACGCTTGAAACGGGCTCTTGTTCTTGACCCTACTATCCGTTTCGAAAGAAACCTAAATCAGGCCACCGAAGTTGATATTGAGAAGAAGTCCATATATGAACCTTGTCTGCCGTATCTTTCTCAAAAGTACAACGTCCCTCTTAAACAATGGTCCGTCATTCGTTTGCTGTTTGGCAGTAGAGGTTCAATCACAAAATTCACATGGAATTATCTTAAGGTACTTCACATTCCTTTTGATTCCGCAATGTCTATTCTTATAAATATTATCAAGGATTCTCTTCAAATATTACATCATCATCTCTATTTCAATTAATCAACTTATATTTGCCTTCAACAATTAACTTTCTTTTTTCTTTGGTGTATCACATCACATTATTAAACATGTTTATTGTATTCAGGACCCTTGTGGTCACTCAAAATTCTTTGAGCTGATGTCTATAATTTAGAAATTTATTTATTATTAAACGATGCATTACAAAGATTTAAAAAATTTGATACCGAGTTTTTATACATTTGCAGCTTAAAAAATTAACAAAGTCGTAATAATTTTTCTATGCGTTCACGTACAAATCCCCTTAAAAGAACTGAATTATTGTGTAATTCGTAAAGCATGTATAACGATTATGAATAGAAACTTGAACTTATTTATTTATTTATTTATTTATTTATTTATTTTATTCATTCATTCATTTATTTAGTCCAGTCGAATTAAGACCATCAGACATTCTCTTCGACACTACCATAAATTGACTTTTAGCCTACTTTTACTGGCTTTCCACTTTACAGCAGTTCGTCTTTGATTCCTGCTTTCCAGAGCTTCCCATTCTCCCACTGTCCCTCTTCCATGCCCCTCTTCACCATGTATCTGTGTATTCCTTCATACCATGTCTTTTTCAGGTCTTCCATGCTTTCTTCTTCCTGGCACGGTCCAATTGAGGATACATTTAGGCCACCGTTCCTCCGACGTCTGTTGTACATGTCCATATTACTGTAAAGACATATTTTCTATTCTGTCCATAACAGTTTCATTTGCATTAATTTCGTTCCTAATATACTGGGTGTTCAGTTCAAAGTGTGTCATGGCTCGCTGTATGCCGTCATGTGGCTAGCCGATGAGCCTAGAGAATTCAATCTTCCTACACTTCCGCAGAGGCGTATAACCTATGAGGCAGAGAAGTTGCCTAGCAAGTACGGCGTTCATTCTGAAGAGTACGTACCGATACGTACGGTAACGCCGGTAGTGGCAGGAATGTGAACTGTTTGAAAATACGTACTGTCGGGATATGGGGAGAGGGTTAAGACGATTACTTACGTATTTGTTGTCATTAACTTCGACGGTCAACATAGACATGGAGCATTTGATTTGTGTTGTGGAATGTTACCGTACGCAACCGATGATAACAAATACCCTGCGTACGACTTGCCGGCGCAAAACACAGTTCGAAAGAGGTTATGGTAGCACACAGACCGTACAGACCGCCATCTGTTGCTACGACGTTCAAGTTATACCGTACACGTTCTCAAGTTCAGATTGAAGAACGCTTTAAATAATAGGCAACTTCTCTGACATTATAAGCTGAAACTCGCTTCAAATCGGTGACCCAACAACAGTGACGTCATGACACACTTTGAAATGAACACCCAGTATATGTTTCTTACATGTTATAGTCTGGATATCCTCATACTTCGCAATCCATTTCCGTCGCCAACACCCCTTTCTGCATTTTTTTTTTTTCACTTATTGTCCAACATTCTGAACCATATGTAACTATGCTTTCGATTATTGTTTTTAAAATATACTGTTTGGTATTTCTAGTAATGTTCCTATTCCACAAAACACAATTCAGGGATCTTATCGTTTTCCTACCACAATTTACTCTATTAATAATATCTTTTTCACACGTGCTATATTTATTAATAATGGATCCCAAGTATTTGAATTCCTCAACACATTTAATCGAGACACACACACACACACACACACACACACACACACATATATATATATATATATATATATATATATATATATATATATAATTTGAACTGGTAATGGAAATTACGGGAAAACGGCTGAACGGATGTTCATAAATAACACGTTATTTTAAAGTTTGGCATCCAAGGATTTTCAGAAAAGTAATAACTTTCAGTGAAGAGTTAGTTTTTTTCCACATAATTTTCCTATTTTCCAAAATCAACCTTTCGTCAGTTTTGAAAACTAACTGCATTTCAGAATAAAACAAAACACACACTACAATAAACAATAGGGTATTACACGAAGGCAATGGCCTGCAGGATAGCAGACATATTTAGAGCTCAAATTCAATTGATTATTAAAAACTTCAAGGCTTAATAAAAATAATTTACAGGTCTGATTCTGCGGTGTGTAATTTTCTGAGTACAGCTGTGTATTGGATATTAGGCCTAATATCTACCAAACTTGGGGTGTTTTGATGACATTATTGCCATTAGAAATTAAATATTATTATAGTTAATGCCATGATGTGACCATTTTTAATTAATTATACATATTCATACTATGTTGATGATATGAAAGTGAAACGTTTAGGGATTATATAAGTAGATATAGAGAATATTTTAAATTAAATCTTCATTACTATAAGTTACTGAGTAGCGGCTATGTAGTGTGTGTAAGTTTTGTAGTTATATATAAAACAAGATAATATTGTTATTAAAATTGAAATATTTTTATAATTATTAATGAAGTGGGGTTGGGTCTTTTTCATATACTTAATGTCGGTATGGTGTAGATATTTATATGCGTCATTCTCTTCCGTATTGGCTAGAGAGAACGCAAAAATTACAGTTCCTAAAGAAAGACCAAAAGGTATTACTTATCGATAAAATAAGAGGGCCAGAAAATTTTGTAGTCTCCCAATCATTTCAGCAAGATCTCTTAGCAGGATAAAATGATTTTACTATCTACATTTCAAGCTCTACATGCAGCAGGTTACATTCAGAGGGAGTTTGTTTCATTATTATGGAAGCAAATAACTTTCAAAATGCCAATATTCTTCATTGAAAATAAATCTGATAAATTTTTATTTGAACGTCTAATTGACTTAGTTTGCAGCATTTGCTGCACAAGCCACTAGTACTATCATAAATACAGAAAGGAAGGAAGAAAGAAAAAGAAAGAAAGAAAGAAAGAAAGAAAGAAAGAAAGAAGAAGGAAAGAAAGAAAGAAAGAAGGACGGAAGGAAAGAAAGAAAGAAAGAAGAACGGAAGGAAAGAAAGAAAGAAAGAAAGAAAGAAGAACGGAAGGAAAGAAAGAAGGACGGAAGGAAAGAAAGAAAGAAAGAAAGACGGAAAGAAAGAAGGACGGAAGGAAAGAAAGAAGGACGGAAAGAAAGAAGGACGGAAGGAAAGAAAGAAAGAAGGACGGAAGGAACGAAAGAAAGAAAGAAGGACGGAAGGAAAGAAAGGACGGAAAGAAAGAAAGAAAGAAAGAAAGAAAGAAAGGACGGAAAGAAAGAAAGAAAGAAAGAAAGAAAGAAAGAAAGAAAGACGGAAAGAAAGAAGGACGGAAGGAAAGAAAGAAGGACGGAAGGAAAGAAAGAAGGACGGAAGGAAAGAAAGAAAGAAAGAAAGAAGGACGGAAGGAAAGAAAGAAAGAAGGACGGAAGGAAAGAAAGAAAGAAAGAAGGACGAAAGGAAAGAAAGAAAGAAAGAAGGAGAAGAAAGAAAGAAAGAAAGGACGGAAAGAAAGAAAGAAAGAAAGGACGGAAGGAAAGAAAGAAAGAAAGAAGGACGGAAGGAAAGAAAGAAAGAAGGACGGAAGGAAAGAAAGAAAGAAGGACGGAAGGAAAGAAAGAAAGAAGAAGGACGGAAGGAAAGAAAGAAAGAAAGAAGGACGGAAGGAAAGAAAGAAAGAAGGACGGAAGGAAAGGAAGAAAGAAAGGACGGAAAGAAAGAAAGAAAGAAAGAAAGAAAGGACGGAAAGAAAGAAAGAAAGAAAGAAAGAAGGAGGAGGAAAGAAAGAAAGAAGGACGGAAAGAAAGAAAGAAAGAAAGAAAGAAAGAAAGAAAGAAAGAAAGAAAGGAGTGAGTGAGTGATTACGTTTTTTCGTAAAAGCATCATTACATAATTCCTATGCTTTAACATGATATTGAAATGTAACACACTATTTCACTTATAACTTTTTCACAAACAACATATTATAATGAAAAGATGTAATTACAATTTAAAATTAAATTTAGATATCAGTAATGAATAAAACATTGTATAGCACCAAGAGTAAACAGATTTTATGCGCTCATGAAAATTACCACCCTCGGCTTCGCCTTGGGCGCCAAGTTTTCCACTCGCGGATAAAATATAATTTTACTCTCTTATACTATAAATTACTCTTAGCTGACTCCTAATATATTTTATAGATATTTTATTTCCTGTCTTCTCAAAAGGATCAGAGTGTATATTCCTATTTGACATATAGCCAAATTTAATCAAATCAAGTCGATTGAATACATTTTTCAACTAGTCTATGCCAATACTTTAATTAGCCTACATGAACTGGAATAACATGGACATATTCTAAATACGATTTAACGTGTAACCTTACCCAATGTAGTTGTAACACTGGCGTGCCAGTGGCGAAAATGTCAGATTCATTTGCATGCTAGCTCAATGGCGATAAAACCAGAATGTGATAGGCTGTATTCCTCTGATTTTTTCCTGCGCGTCGCTCTTGTCCTGCAAATCCATGTTTGAAACAGCACGCCAGTTCCCGGTGAAGCATAGAGTGTGTATCGGATTACCACATGACCAGTCTGATGCAAAACCTGTGACATATGTTCTATCTATTAATGCTGTTTGGTGTATATGAGCGTTCAATGAGGGTTTTGGTCACATATGTGAAAAGGGTGTCCCAGCATAGGGTGATGTGACGGCGGGGAGGGTGGTACGTAAAAATCCTCTTTTCTAACCATTCTCTAACAAGAGCAGTCTTTTTGGTTTTTGTTGTGTTGTATTTCGATGTATGGTTTATTGATTTCATGAGTTGTTAAAACAATCAACTATGTTCGAATTTCCATTGGCGTATGAAATCGAAGGCATTAAAACAGTCAAAGGAACTATTTTAGTTCGTAATAATTGGGATCCATTCCAAATGTGAGGTAATTACAGAGTTCTATCTAAATTTACTTAACTCTGTATACCTATTCGGTTCCAGAGTACGGAATAGTTAGGGAGGTTCCGAAATTGTTTATCATGACAAATTTAATTATGTCTTACATATGGAATTTTTTCTCGAATGATAAAATAAAAATTACATGATTCACATATATACATATTATCTTCCTGTAGAAGTTGGCACACGGGGCGTTTGTCAGTCAGGTCGTTAAAACTGAAAATAATATATTTGTATAAGAAATGGGCTAATGAATTTTATACTGTATTAGAAAGAATTTTTTTAAATCTAAACTATCGAATCGTTTATTTTTAAAAAATTTCTTTCTAATACAATATTAAATTCATTGGCCCATTTATATATATTTGAATCCAGAAATGTTTATTTTATCATTCAGCATTCATTTTATATGCCCATAATCATATACAATCTACTTTTATAGTACATTATGCAACGAGCCTATAATCATAGTAATTAAGAATCGAGTATGAATATTTATGAAACGAGCGCGAGCGAGTTTCATAATTTTCATACGAGCTTCTTAATTACCATTATAGGCGAGTTTCATACGACTTTTTATTTCGACCATATTTCTAACTTGAAATTACCGGTATTCAGATGTATACATTTTATTTGTAACTGACAAGATCGGAAGTGACCTTGTTCTAGGTCGTGAATTGTGAGATGTGCGCAGACGCGAAAGTATTGATTTTTTCCGAGGAACAATAATGTCATTGACCTTGACGTAGTCCCGTTAAACTTGATAATATTATAATCAGGGAACGGATTTATATGGACTAAAAATATATGAAATATGTAAATATATATGTAGTTATTTTTACCAAAATATGGAATTAAATATGGATTTTTACCAAAATATGGAATTAAATATGGACTTAAAATTATAAAAAAATGACTATGTACGTTAAATATTGGTACATTTTAATCAAACTAAACAAAAAATATAATGGACGTACCTTATCTTCCAATGTAGTTTCAACAAAACACAATTTTTATTGTCTGTTACCATAACAATAGGTTACAAACATTTCTTTCAAGTGCTGAAAAGTGAATCTTCTTCTATTGTCTCTGAGGATAGATTTATACTGACTAAAAAAGAGCGTTCGACGTCACAAGAAGTAACTGGTACATAATTCAATTTCACAATGTCTGCTGGGGATAAGTCCAAGTTAATCTTCACTGTTGATTCACCACTCATCACAGCAACAACCTTTTGTAGTTCTTCATATCCAGGGTTTTTGAAAGTACAGTGTCCACCTTAGCTCTTACTGCATCTGCAACTTTACCTCTACCACGATTCAGTTGTTCCACAGTACTATTTATAATTTTTTTCAGATAGTGAAAGGTGCCTATTTTGGAGACTTTTGAGCGTTTTTATGATGCATGAAAATGTATGCTGAAAAAGTCATTCACACTTATGTCACAGGTAACTGTTTTCGCAGTATCAATTGAGACTGCATCTTCAAGTCCAATGCAAGGAGAACATTGTTAATAGAGTCTATATGTTCGGCATAATATTCAACTGCTTCAGCCATGTACCCCATCTAGTTAAAATTGGCTTTGGTGGCAATGGAATTTCAGGGTACATTTTCAACACGTTAACTCTACTGGGAGCTTTGAGAAATACTTTTTCACTGATGAAATCAACAAATCTACTTTAGGAAATTGTCTCTGACCACTTCTGCCACACGATGAAATGCATGCGCCACACAAGTAAAATGAGTCAATTTAGGATATACAACAGATAATGCTTGTCCAGCTTTGACCATATAAGGGGCAGCATCGCTAATAAAGAATAACACATTATACATAATACCCTTTGGCCACAGGATACCCATAGCTTCGTTGAACAGTTTAACTATAGTTTTGTTATTGCACTTTTCTAGAACATCACAATGTAAAAGAATTCGTTCAGAATATTGTTCACTTAACAAACCGATAACTACATTACCAACAAGTCTACCTTCTTTGTCGGGAGTCTCATCAATGGAAACCCAAATTGAACTATCTTTAATTTCATCTCTTATCTTCTGTATTGTCTCATCGTAGATGGATGGAGCATACGTCTTCCTAAGTGTTGACTCATCCGGGATTGTATGTTGAGTATATTTTTCAAGGAATTCCTGAAGACCTTATTCTTTAGTTTGTAGAGAGGAATGTCAGCAGAGATGAGAGAACGGCACAGGTCGATGTTAAACTCAGATCTTACATTCGATGTTGTTGGTTGTGTTAAAAACAATTGTCTCTGCTTGGAATTTAGTTGTTTGATGGCCTGATGTTTACTAGTTGTAATGTGTTGTTGCACCAGGAACTTTTGTGTAGATGATACTGCACACTGACACAAATTACAAAATAATATTTTATTGTCAGTTGATAAACCATCTTCTTTAAATTCTGAAATGTAACTTGTTAGTTTTGATTTTAAATTGACTGAATGACGTACTTTTGGCATATTTACCGTCTTTATAGTATGATTTACAAAACTGAACCTATGTGTACTCTGACTGGCATTTAACTGTTGAGCTGCACAACTGAAGTCTGTTAAAAATTTTAAATTAAATTAATACAGTTTTGTAACTTACTTTCCCATTGTTGATAGGACTGCTAATTTTCAAATAACTCTGATGTTAAAGGGATTACTGAACATGTGTTTAAATTCTATTGTTTAAATGTATTTTTAAAAGTTAATGGAATTTTGTTTTGTTTTATTGTTAAACCTAATATAATATGGACTGTTTTATATGAAATATGGAAAATATATGGAAATTAACGAAAATATGTACTAAACTCTAAAATATGGAAAAATATGGAAAATAAAAGTAGGATTTTTCAACCCTACACATTGTGAAACATAAAGATAATGCAAAATATAAATTATATTAGCTTTATAAGTAAATATGTATTTACATATAAATCCTTTCCCTGATTATAATATTATAACCTTGATTATTGAATTCGACATTGAAAAACGAGATGACAAATTGAATTTATTTGAATATTATTTACAATTAACGCTAATTATTATAGTAACAGAACATAACCTTCTGCGACAGTATTGGATTTCCAGCCTCCGTGACTTTTAGCTAATTCTCTTTCGATTTCATATCCGAGAATAATCGATACTTGCGGTTTTATAACGGTAGAAAGCTGACCTGTCATTGGCTGAACAGTTGTAACCTGGGTCGTCATTGGCTGAAAGACCTGACCTTTAATGAGTAGGTGTACTTTAATGACATGCGTTAAAGGCCTGCTACCAGGTGTATAATTACTACATTTCGGCATGGTCGAGCATAAAATATTTTAATATGTAATCAACATATATTTTAGCCATAATGTTTCCACACGGAGTATTCATATTCTTGTATTGTTACATGTACTGATGATGGCAGTTTATGCCGAAAACGTTTAACACTGTAAATATTGTAATATTTTGCTAATTATAAATCTTGATTTTGACAAGCAATTTCACGGTCATACCTATTCAATTATTGTAATAAATATATATTTTTTTACATTCATATATTTTTTGGCGATATTCAGTACATTACCCCCCGTAACATCCAAAATTTAACAAATCTCAAAACCATGTAAAGCATGTAAATAAACAGTTCCTAACAATATTAGCTTTCTAGATTAAAGAGAAACTGAGAAAAGGTTCCTTTCGTAAGAAAAAACTGAACTAAAGAAATATTAACATGGATATAATTTTAGTATAGTCTTATGTGATGTACTACTTTAAAAATTGAAAGCTCAAATAATAAATTGGAAAAATAAAAAATCAATAACTTTCCGCCTAAAATCCCAATTAATATTGTTTAGAAATATGAGCGTTAAAATTTAAATTTATTTACGTCTTCTCAGAAAAACGAAAAAATAAAGTGGATATAATTTTAGTATAGCCATATGTGATGTACCATTTTAAAGAGGAAAGGTTAAAGCATAAATTGGAAAAATTAAAAAAATTCGCAATTTTCCGCCCGAATTCCTAATTGTTTTGGACAATGAGCGTTTAAATTTAAACTCCTATAAGTCTCTCAGAAAAAATAAAATGGATATAATTTTAGTATAGTCATATGTGATGTATCATTTTAAAGAGGAAAGGTCAAAGAATAAATTGGAATAATAAAAAAAAAAATCGCAATTTTCCACCCGAATTCCTAATTGTTTTGGACAATGAACGTTTAAATTTGAGCTTCTATACGTCTCTCAGAAAAAATAAAAAATAAAATGGATATAATTTTAGTATAGTCATATGTGATGTACCATTTTAAAGAGGAAAGGTCAAAGCATAAATTGAAAAATTAAAAAAATTCGCAATTTTCCGCCCGAATTCCTAATTGTTTTGGACAATGAGGGTTTAAATTTGAGGTTCTATACGTCTCTCAGAAAAACGAAAAAATAAAATGGATATAATTTTAATATAGTCGTATGTGATGTACCATTTTAAAGAGGAAAGGTCAAAGAATATATTGTAAAAATTGAAACTTTCACTATTTTCTGCCCAAAATCCTAATTGTTTTCAATAAAGAGCGTTAAAATTTAATAGTACATTATGCATCGAGCCTATAATGAAGGTAATTAAGAAGTGAGTATCGATATTTATGAAATGAGCGCAAGCGAGTTTCATAATTTTCATACGAGCTTCTTAATTACCATTATAGGCGAGTTCCATATGACTTTTTATGCTAGACCATATTTCTAACTTGATATTATTAATTTTTGAGCAATTTCCCGTATGTTGTGAGATGTGCGAAGACGCGAAAGTATTGATTTTTTCCGAGGAACAGATGTCCA
The DNA here is from genome assembly GCA_025594305.2 of Periplaneta americana. NCBI lineage: Eukaryota > Metazoa > Arthropoda > Insecta > Blattodea > Blattidae > Periplaneta > Periplaneta americana. The sequence continues at coordinate 160,323,651 of JAJSOF020000005.1, read as the reverse complement.
CATTGACCTTGCTAGGCTATAAGAACCTACAGAGATAATATTGAAATTAAATTAGAAAGTGAAAAACGAGATGACAAATTGAATTTATTTGAATATTATTTACAATTAACGCTAATTATTATAGTAAGAGAACATAACCTTCTGCGACAGTATTTGATTTTCAGCCTCCGTGACTTTTCGCTAATTCTCTTTCGATTGCATATCCGAGAATAATCGATACTTGCGGTTTTATAACGGTAGAAAGCTGACCTGTCATTGGCTGAACATTTGTAACCTGAGTCGTCATTGGCTGAAAGACCTGACCTTTAATGAGTAGGTGTACTTTAATGACATGCATTAAAGGTCTGCTACCAGGTGTATAATTACTACATTTCGGCATGGTCGAGCATAAACTTATATACCTTTTCTCAGAAAAAAAGATGAAAATAATTTTAGTATATAGTCACATGTACCATTTTAAAGAGGAGATGTCAAAAATAAACTAGAAAAATTAAAAGATTCACAATTTTCCCCCGAATTCCTAATTGTTTTGGATAATAAGCGTTAAAATTTAAACTTTTTAAGTCTTCTCAGAAAAATGAAAAAAATAAAATGAATATAATTTAGTATAGCCGTATGTGATGTACCATTTTAAAGAGGAAAGGTCAAAGATTAAATTGAAAAATTAAAAGAAATCGCAATTTTTCACCCGAATTCCTAATTGTTTTGGACAATGAGCGTTAAAATTTAAACTTCTATACGTCTCTCAGAAAAACGAAAAAATAAAATTGATATAATTTTAGTATAGTAGTATGTGATGTACCATTTTAAAGAGGAAAGGTCAAAGAATAAATTGTAAAAATAAAAAAATTCACAATTTTCCGCCCAAAATTCTAATTGTTTCGGAAAAAGAGCGTTAAAATTTAAACTTATATACCTTTTCTCAGAAAAAAAATGAAAATAATTTAGTATATAGTCATATGTCATGTACCATTTTAAAGAGAAGAGGTCAAGGAATAAATTGGAAAAATTGAAAAATTCGAAATTTTCCGCCCGAATTCCTAATTGTTTTGGATAATGAGCGTTAAAATTTAAACTTATCTTTTCTCAGAAAAAAAAATGAAAATAATTTTAGTATACAGTCATATGTGGTACAGTGATACACCATTTTAATGAGGGAAGACAAAATAATACATTGGAAAAATAAATAGTAATATACGTTACAAGAGCGGTATGTTGACGTTTTCATGTTCGAGGAAAAGATTGAAAAAGCGAAACGTACATTATTTTGTGCGAAGATCGTTTATTACATACCTGAAAGATGAATTTCTAATTAGTTGTATTGAAATCTCCATCTTGGTTTCTGTTTAATGACGGCAACTTTAGAAAACAAAAATATCTATACTCCAGCAGGCCGTGATATACGTCTGTCTTTTTTTCCCCCCAGTCTATAAATGCGAACTTAAAACAAACGGTAAGGTTATGTAATGATTTATTTTTCCTTTTAATATTTTAACAATATTATTTATATAACATATTGCAGTAATGACATCCGCATCTGGAGTCTTGTTGATTTTTTCACGGCTTCCTTAATGTTACTTGTATCAGGAATGCAATAAGTTTCGTGGAGTAGTAGACTTTACTTAATTTTTGCAAATATTTAAAAACAATAATTAACATTGCAATTTAGGTGAAATTGCAGTGGTAAGTTTCCAATTTATAATTATTACTATGTTAAACGTCTCTAAAAATAATATGTTAAAAGCCTAAAGCAGTAAAATGAATGTCGCGCTTAAGCGGTAAGAAGAGGGAAATTGTTATGTGTGTTACGTTGGGAATAGTGAATGTGGTATTTCACACTTACCGCGTATTGGTTCTGTGCGGAAAACAAGCAAATACGCACGATCTCGCACAAAAGTAAATTACAATTTTCCACCAAAACTTACTCCATTTCCCCTTGAGGCGCAGGATTAAATTTTCTCCAAATTCATTATGATATGGTTTAAATTCCTTATAAGGTATGAATTTAATCCGTGGCGCTACAGCCCATGAATCGCCAAGACCGACCAGTCGGCTGCCGGCCTCACGCTCGCATGCTGAAACAGAGGTGGACGATCATCCAACCAGAATGGAGGTATCCTGTGATTAGCACGATGATTCCCCCAGCCGTTATAGCTGGTTTGCGAAACCGGATTTTCGCTACCTATCGTAGTTCCCCAAGTGCATCACGATGCTGGGTGGGCACCGGTCCCATACACTGGTCGAAATTTCATGAGAAAATTTCTTCCCCCATTAGGACTCCAACCAGCGCACATTCCGTAATGCGAGTCCTAGGCAGGATGTCTTAGACCACGACTCCACTGCGCAGGATATAAAGTATGAGTATGTGTTATTTATCAATTGACTAATTCTTTTACAGTCATGTTAACAGGGTGACTGTTTATGAAATACTACCTGGCAACAGCGGAGTTGGATCCTCTTAAGCATCACATGTTTGAGAGAATTGAAGAGGGGTGAAGGTGAGACCGACCAGCAACTATCTGGCCACATTCCTCACATTCTTTTCTCATTTGTGTTTTGACAACTCACTGCTGGTGAATACAGTTATACCTTGAAATTTAATTCAATGACAAAATAATTCTAAGAAGAAATAAAAAATAAATAACCAAACTGAAACAATATCTCTGGCCATTACTGGTAGAAAACGTGTGAATAATACTTTCAGACCTGTTAAAAATATTGTAAAACTACCATAAATACGGTTTTTATAACATTTTTGGTCGAATATGCCTCAATACCAAAATATAGTAAAATATATACTTATATGACCAATAAAAACCGATTCATCGTGTTCAGAAAAGTAACAAATGTGTTCAATTAATTTCAATTTGTAAAAGAGACAACGATTAAATGTCACAGAAATCATAACCACAGTAATCATAATTATTGTAGGCCTATACTAGAGATAAATCCAAGTGTGCACCATACAGCCAATCAACCAGCTCAATGATACTCGATTGACCTATGAGAATCTGATTATATTGACTATTACACTCTTACTACGTCATACTACTTTTGACCAATAAAACGGTACGAAAGGACGTATTTCAACCAATCATGGCTCCTTATCGCACAATTTTATCGCATCCCTAGCATTTGTTTAATTTTATCGCATCCCTAGCATTTGTTTCTTTGTTTGCCAACATTTGAAACTGCGCTGGTCTGGACGTCAAAAAAATATATATAATTACAAACCACTCCAGTCGATGCACAGCAGTTTCAAATATGACTCGCATTGGCATTCAAGAACAAGAATTAATAAAAATCACTGATCATACCTATGCATCTTCTGAAATCCGATTTACAAATAAATGAAGAGCACCATTCGGAAATCCTGAATAAGTTGAATACACCATGTAGGCCTAAATCAACGAGTTCCACTTCTATTACGCACACGTCCAATATAACATCAATTGAACCACCAACCATATTCAAATTTGAAAATTGTACATTCAATAATTATCACTTTTAAAATTATTCATTCGTAAATTCTGAATAAGTTGAATACACCATGTAGGCCTAAATCAACGAGTTCCACTTCTATTACGCACACGTCCAATATAACATCAATTGAACCACCAACCACATTCAAATTTGAAAATTGTACATTCAATAATTATCCCTTTTAAAATTATTCATTCGGAAATTCTGAATAAGTTGAATACACCATGTAGGCCTAAATCAACGAGTTCCACTTCTATTACGCACACGCCCAATATAACATCAATTGAACCACCAACCACATTCAAATTTGAAAATTGTACATTCAATAATTATTCCTTTTAAAATTATTCACGTTTATTTTTTATGTCATCGTCGTTAATTAAAACTTTTCTAACACTTGTGTATATTAGTTAGGATATGTTATAGCTTCTGCTATATGATATTATGGATAGTCACGTATCAGAGATTGTTTAATATTAAGATTTATTGAAAATCATGTGTAAAGTGACGTTGATTACTGGGATTCCGATAATTGAAGTGGAATGTTGCATTTTAATAAAAATGAAACTGAATCAACAAAGCCTTCTTGATTAGTAACATTGTCATCGTGTATAATAGATCGAGAACTTCTCGACGAGAAGGCATTGCTCACTACTGCCATCTAGCATGCATCTAGCGTAATATTTGTAATGCTGAGATGGTACAATAATACATATGAAGACAGTTGTATTTTCGTCAATTAATATTTTATTATATTGAAGTACTTCGTTACTTCTAATCTTTATATATTTTCTTCTAATCGTGTGATAGTCAATTAAATCCCACTCGAGTTTTGATTTTCTCTAGATAAATCAAAACGTCTAGTGAGATTACTGTTGACTATTACATTTTTACTACGTCACACTACTTTCGACCAATAAAACGATACGAAAGGACGTCTTTCAACCAATCATGGCTGCTTATCGCACAATTTTATCGCGTCCCTAGCATTTGTTTAATTTTATCGCGTCCCTAGCATTTGTTTATTTTTATCACTACCCTAGCATTTGTTTCTTTGTTTGCCAACATTTCAAACTGCACTGGTCTGGACGTCAAAAAAAAAAAAAAAAACCCAGAAAATTACAAACCACTCCAGTCGATGCACAGCACTTTCAAATGGCATTGAAGAACAAGAATTAATAAAGATCACTGGTCATATATGAAGAGCACCATTCGGAAATCCTGAATAAGCTGAGGGATATACCATGTACATCAATGAGTTCACTTCTTTTACGCACACGTCCAATATAACATCAACTGAACCACCAATCACTAAAACATTCAAATTTGAAAATTCTACTTTCAATAATGGTTTCTTTTAAAATTATTCAGGTTAATTTTTTATTTCATCATCGTTAATTAAAACGATTCTTGTTTATTTCATCATCCCTAATTAAAACTTTTCTAACACTTGTTTATATTATTTAGGTTATGTTTGTTATAGCTTCTGCTATATGATATTATGGATAGTCACATATCAGATATTGTTTAATATTAAGATTTATTGAAAATCATCTGTCAAGTGACGTTGATTACTGGGATCCGGATGATTGAAGCAAATGGAATGCAAATGTTTTAATAAAACAGAGTTAAACATATTCCATAGTTGGAAACTGAACCGGTAACAAGAAAACATAATCAAAAACTTCTTGACTAGTAACATCCACAGAGTTCAATGTTGATTCCATAATTACAAAAATAGCCCTAGTCATTTTTAATGAAATTGATACATTTGCTACTATTTCAAATGTAACAAGAAAACATAATCAGACATAAGAATAAAACACTACAGCCATCTAGCATGTGCTATTCTTTTATTTTTCATTGCGATGGTACAATAATACATTTGAAGACAGTTGTATTTTCGTAAGCCAATTAATATTTTATTGTAATGGAGTACTTTGTTACTTCTAATCTTTATATACTTTCTTCTAATCGTGTAATAGTCAATTAAATCCCACTCGAGTTTTGATTTTCTCTAGATAAATCAAAACCTCTAGTGAAATTACTATTGACTATTATATTTTTACTACGTTATACTACTTTCTTCCAATAAAACGGTACAAAAGGTGTGTTTCAACCAATCATGGCTGTTTATCGATACAATTTTACCACTTCCCTAGCATTGTTTTTATCACTTCCCTAGCATTTGTTTCTTTGTTTGCCAACCTTTTAAAACTGCAAATTCTTTACGGTACAATAAAACATGCTTTGCGATCGTCATTTGTTTCCCGCATAGATAGTCAACTGAAAATAGCAGCTCCGTTTAAACGTTTTGGTGAAGATAACATTAGTGAAATATAGTTTCAGTAAGTGAATTAATATATATTTTATTGTATTAGAGTACTTTATTTCTTCTAATCTTTATATACTTCCTTCTGTTTCTATTACCTCTCTACCATTTGTTCCTTTGTTTGCCAACATGTCAAACTGTAAATTCTTTACAGTACTGTAAAACATGCTTTGCGATCGTCATTTGTTTACATCATAGACGTCAACTGAAAATGGTGGCCCTAAACTTTTGGGTGAAGCTAACATTAGTGAAATAGACTTCAGTAAGTCAATTAATATTTTATTGTATTAAAGTACTTTATTCCTTCTAATCTTTATATATTTTCTTCTAATCGTATAATAGTCAATTATATCCCACTCGAGTTTCTTTCTTTCTTTTTTTTTTTAATTTAATTATCTATGTTTACATATATATATATATATATATATTTTTTTTTTTTTGAGGATATACTGAGTCCGTAAGGGCTACCCTCAATGGGGGCAGTTTGTAATTAAAAATTAATTATTACTATTGATAGTACATAGCATGGTGCTCTAAAATTAATGCGATAATTTTTTTCTCTCACGTTCATTTGTTTATCCTACGTTCATTTTTTTAACATCATCCCTGCTTCGATAGTAAGCCTTTTCTCACGCATTTTCACTCCCAGAAAATATATGCAATTAAATGCTAACATCTATCTCTCAACATGGAACAGTAGTGCTTTTTGTATCGCAGTTTTTCTCCTGGTTGAGTAGTAGAGAAGGCCGTATGGCCTTAACTCTGCCAGGTTAAATAAACCATTATTATTATTATTATTATTATTATTATTATTATTATTATTATTATTATTAATAGCTATTGGCGGCCGGGTAGCTCAGTTGGTAGAGCAGCTGGCTACGGACTGGAAGGTCCGGGGTTCGATCCCAGGTGGTGCCAAACTTTCAGAACGGCCCCGAGGTTCACTCAGCCTCCTATAAAATTGAGTACCGGGTCTTTCCCGGGGGTAAAAGGCGGTCAGAGCGTGGTGCCGACCACACCACCTCATTCTAGTGCCGAGGTCATGGAAAGCATGGGGCTCTACCTCTATGCCCCCCAAGTGCCTTCATGGCATGTTACGGGGATACCTTTACCTTTATTAATAGCTATTACTTATAACAAATGTATCATTAATTACAACATTACACTTAGGAGATGATAGAAAAAGAGTTAATAAAATCACTGGGTATATAACATTAAGTTTAATGTTAAAAAGCTATAGGCTAAATCATGCATATGTGTATTACCTCAAATGTTTAGTTTTCTTCTATAATTCGTTTTATTCCTACCATCTCTGGTTCATTCAATTATGGTAGAGAAAACATGCATTCTGCTATTGATTAATGGCGGTTCATTATGTTGCTATAACCTGAAATGTTCAGTTGTTTTATTGCAATAAATATACCGTAATAACATTTGTGTGTTTGGGAAGATGAAAGAAGTAAGTCACTGCCATGAACATGAACATCATGATTATATTTTTAAAATTTCAATCAAAATGACATCTTTCTCGCATCAGAATTATCTCACTGAATACAATTCGTGCATGATATTTTCTCTGTGATAATTTAATTAAGCTTCTAAACTCATGATACTGTTATAAGATCATTTTTCTAGGCCTTGGTCTCGAAAAAAATATCATGACAACATACATTCGTTAAGCTCAATTAAATTATCGAGAAATTATCAACACTCGCACAAGCAGATTATATTAACAGGAATACAGAAATTTATCCCGGTTAAACGCTTACCAAACAATCCCGATCCGGAATATTATAATAAATGCATACGGAAACTGAAAAGAAAACTAAGGAAATCCTACAGACAGCGCAAGGAAAGCCTTGCAAAACAAACAAAATTCACACAACTATCGAAAGAACTGCTTAATGCGAAGAAGATAGCGCAGGAAAATTACCTAAACAAACTTTTCAAGGGTGAACAAAACGGGTGGGGGGAATTTTATAAATATGTGAAGAGACGACGCAAGGAAAATTATTCGAGCCTCCCCCTAAAAAATGACCGCAATCAATTTATCGTACAGGACAGCGAAAAAGCAGAAAAATTAAATTCCTATTATGCCACTGTTTTTGGGATGAGGACAATAGTACCACACTTAGCTTCTGTGGAAAATACGGGTCAGTTTTCTATCAAGCCTAGGGACATAAGGAGAAGGATCTCTAAATTGAAAACTCATAAATCAGTAGGACCTGATGGTATCGCCGGAGACGTACTAAAATTGGGAGGGAAGCCATGATTCCCTATCTAGTGCGTATATTTGAAATATCAATTAACAACGGTACTGTCCGCGAGATTGGAAAGATGCAATAGTGGTGCCAATTTATAAGTCAGGGTCTCGCTCAGATACAAAAAAATTACAGACCGGTCAGCCTCACCTCTGTGGTTTGCAAACAGATGGAACACTTGATTTCAGCTTATCTAAGGCAGCATTGGGATGACTCAAATTGGTTACATAACTGTCAGCATGGATTTCGGGGGCTATTCATGTGAGAGTCAATTAGTAACGGTATGTCAGGATTTAGAAGACGGAATAGATTCCAATAGCCAAGTAGATGCAGTGATTATTGACTTTTCACGCGCATTCGATGTAGTCCCACACGATATATTGTTGGTTAAACTACAATCAACGGGGATTGACTTCAGAGTGCTCTAGTGGATCAAGGAATTTTTAACTTGTAGTACTCAGAGAGTACGGGTAGGGGAGGAATTATCGAACCCAATTGAAATTACTTCCGGGGTCCCGCAGGGGAGTGTCTTGGGGCCTCTTCTATTCTTGGCTTTTGTAAATGATCTGCCAGTTAATATCTTGTCTAGGGTTCGTTTATTCGCGGATGATTGTATGTTATACAGGAAATAAAAGTCATGAAGATACTACTCTTCTCCAGAATGACCTCAATAGAATAAATGATTGGGCAATAGCCAACAAAATGAAAATAAATTCTCTAAAGAGCAAAGCCAACAGCTTTACAAGGAAAAGAAATAAAATAGTCGCATCGTATACGTTAGGGGGTGAAACCATTCCGGAAGTTAACAAATGTAAATACCTTGGAATAACATTTAGCAGCGATCTCGGCTCGGGGAAACACGTTACAGACACAGCGGGAAAAGCATGGAGAGCGTTACACTTTGTGATGAGGGTACTAAGAAAAGGTTCTGATAAATCCAAAGAGATTGCATATAAATCACTAGTACGTCCAGTAATGGAATATGGTGCTGCATGTTGGGATCCTTACAGATTAGAACATATTAAGACACTGGAAAAGATTCAAAAACGGGCTCTTAAGTGTTGTCGGAAAAATTCACTATTAAAATGGGACACACTCACGGACAGGAGAACGCGAATTCGATTATGCGCACTGTTCAAAACATACAGAGGTGAGCCTGCCTGGAGAGAAATAAGAAATAGATTGCAGCCGCCAAATTACTCTTCAAGGAACGACCATTCATATAAATTGAGGGAAAGAAGGCAGAGGACGGACACTGGAAAGTTTTCTTTTCTCAATCGTACTATCAGGGACTGGAATGCTTTACCTGCAGACTTACTAAAGGCTTTACCAACAACCAAAAATGTATTTAAAAATAGGCTTAAGGACCTTACTAATAGACGGTAATTATACACAGTACTTAAAGGGTGTAAATGATATGTTGTTATTGAAGTGTTGTATCAGTGAAGAATTATGTTGTGTCAGTGAAGTGTGTTGTATCAGTGAAGAAGTATGTTGTGTCAGTGAAGTGTACTGTGTAAGTGAAACGTGTTCCTGTCAGTGAAGCTGTATAGGTTATAGTGGCAGTGCAAAGTATTTGAACAGGGAAATGTTTTTGAAGTGTTAGTGAAATCAGGATAGAATCAGTGAAATGTGTCGTAGTTCCAGTGCAGTGAGTGAGTTGACAGCGAAATGAGTGTGATGTTGAAAGGTACTTGTGCAGATATGAACATATACTCGTGAGCTTTAGTTCGATCTTAGTTTTAAGATACAAACTAGAATATTTCAAATGTTATTTTAAGTGATCGTTTCATTTAATTTAGTATATTCCCTGTTGTTGTTGTTGTTGTTGTTATTATTATTATTATTATTAATTATTAGTATTATCATTAATTGTATTTTTAATTAATAAGTTTATTATTGTCATTATTGAGTGTAATTAGTTACCACTGCCACCGGGTATATACCCATTGCAGAGTGAATAAATACATACATACACACATACATACATACATACATACATACATACATACATACATACATACATACATACATACATACATACATACATACATACATACATACATACATACATACATATACATAGAAGATAATCGCATTTGCATCATCTACAAATAAGATTATCCGGGACAAATTATTTATTATTTATAGTTCGCGCTAAATAATTAATAAAACTGCAGAAAAATAATGGACCTAAAATTAATCCCTTGACAACTTTGTGTGCGTTAATATTCATAAATTCTGAGAGAGCAGCTTGATGATTATTTCATAAATTTATTTATGCTCGACCATTCCGAAATGTAGTAATTATACACCTGGTAGTAGCCCTTTAATGCACCTCATTAAAGTACACCTATTCATTATAATTCAGTTGTTCAGCCAATGAGAAATCACCATTGTACCATTATAAAACCGCAAGTATCGATTATTCTCGAATATGCAATCGAAAGACAATTAGCGAAAAGTCACGAAAGCTGGAAATCCAATACTGTCGCAGAAGGTTGTGTTCTGTTACTATAATAATTAGCGTTAATTGTAAATAATATTCAAATAAATTCAATTTGTCATCTCGTTTTTCAATTCTAAATAAATTTCCAGGTTATATCAAGACTAATGTTCATGTTATTCTCTAGATTATATCAAGGTCAATGACATTCGTGCCTCAATACATTCGCGTCTGCGCACATTTCACAATTCAGGTCAGTTCCGCTCCCCACTTACATAACCATAACATGAATACTTATGAACAGGCTTCGAGACTTCGGACCCAATAGAGCAGTTCAATGGGAAATCCGCATAACGGCGTACTGAGTATAGTGGTAAAGCGTACAGTGGATGGGGGTACTGTAGAATCAATGCCAACAAATACGCAAAGGAAAACGCTCTGGATTTGAAGGTTCTGACGAATAATTTGGTTTTGATACAAACTGTTTCAGAATCTATTATACGGTTAGAGAAGTCAGAGCAAGAGATGCCGGAAGCCCTCTAATTAATTTAGAAAATGATGCAGAGAATTAATGAGACATCAAGTACACCGGTTACTCAATGTGTAAAACAGAAGTGGAAATCAATTTTATGTAAAAATAACGGATATGGAACATTGTGTAACATAAACAGCAAATTAGTGGACATAGAGTCACCCAAGAATAAAGGACTGTCTCTTAGAGACTGCAATGATGTTAGGTTTTTTCGTTTTGCTTCTATCACGTCATGCGACGTAGAGCGTAGCTTTCTACAGTACAAACTTTGGCAGATAACCGAAAAAGATTTACGTTTGAGACACTGAAAATGTATCTTGTAGTAAGTACATTGAAATTCGGTACTGTAACTGCACTTCCTAAAGACAACCAATAGGATAAATGAAAAAATTAAAATTGCTACATGCTTATTTCCACCATTAACACCGTGTATAATTAAACACAAATGCTTGTAAAAGACAGGAGAATAAATGATTTTCACATTCTTTTGACATTATCATGGTGCAATGTATATTTACTTTCAGAATGTACATATGTGTGTTTCCCCATTCTACTGTACTCTACTCTAAATACCAACGTTGTTACCTCAACACATCTCTATCTACCTGCAGCGGGTCAACAACCTATAGTGCATCCACAGTAAACTTATTGTATCGGGTCCAAAGTCTCGAAGCCTGCTTATGAATAATTTCAAGTTAGAAATATGGTCGAGCATAAAAAGTCATATGAAACTTGACTATAATGGTAATTAAGACGCTCGTATGAAAATTATGAAATGAGCGTGCGCTCGTTTCATAAACAAACATACTCGCGTCTTAATTACTACCATTACGGGCTCGATGCATAATGTACTATTCTATGCAAGAAACGAAATAATAATATGCAAGATAAACAGACTAATATGGAATTAGAAAGAGTACCAACATTTTGACGTGGAAAATAAAATCGATAAGGGACTGGGATGTTCTGAAAAATATAACAAGGAAACAAGAGTGAGGGGGAACATGTATGGTGTATTGGCGCATCAAATAGCAAAGGAAAAATACTGCTGGAAAATCGATCCAATAGAAAGAGTGTCGTTAAAATTTCGAAGAGGATGATGATAAGGCAAAGGGAGGTTCAGACTTAGTTAGTATGCTCTGAAAGGAACAGAGGGGGGTGCTGTCTGCTACCCTCTCCGTTTCACCCTTCTGGGCAACACGAACCGGGTTGAATGCGATGTGACACGCCTTGCAACTAGGCAACAACTACAACAATAACAACTACAACAATGGATGCTGTGCGAGGAACGAAAAAAAAATCCCTCTAGTGTTATACATCAAGACCAGCGAGCAAGTAACAGAGTAGAAATGTTTTCCACGTGTTTTCATTCTCCTTTTATTTTTTTCAAGACCACGTCAAGTAGTGAAAGAATATATACGGATTTAGGAGAAATGGCCATACTAACTTTGTTATCATCAGACTGCTGAAAGATTTAGGAAGTACTGCCGCTTCCCAGTCCCAGCTCGGGGCTAGGAGGATGGATTGCGGAAGCCGAGCACATACTCCTTCTCTTGATTTAGAAATTTAATGATACTGTCTTTTAAATCTCTGAACGTATGAGGTGTCCCGGCTTGACGTAATATGTGCTCTGCAGGATGAGGCTAGGGATCGCGTATCCTATTCAGGTATTCAAGCTATGTTCCTTCCTGTATCATCGAAGAAATTTATTTCAAATGTGCCTCGGAAATAGTAATATGCGTTACAAGAGCGGTATGTTGAAGTTTTCATGTTCGAGGAAAAGTTTTAAAAAGCGAAACGTAGTTGAGCTTTTTTAATTTCCGAGAACATGAAAACAAACATACCGATCGTGTATCGTACATTATTTTGTGCGAAGATCGTTTATTACATACCTGAAAGAGGAATTTCTAATTAGTTGCAATGAAATCTCCATCTTGGTTTCTGTTCAATGACGGCAAATTTGCAAAACAAAAATATCTATCTTCAACATTGTTGCTTTAAAGCGTTTTCTGTGTTTACTATACTCCAGCAGGCCGTGATATACGTCTGTCTTTTTTTTTTCCTCCAGTCTATAAATGCGAACTTAAAACAAACGGTAAGGTTATATAATGAGTCTGAAATCTTGTTGATTTTTTCACGGCTTCCTTAATGTTACTTGCATCACGAATGCAGTAACTTTAGTGGAGTTGTAGAGTTTACTTAATTTTTGCAAGTATTTAAAAACAATAATTAACAGTGCAATTTAGGTGAAATTGCAGTGGTAAGTTTCCAATTTATAATTATTACCGTATTGGACGTCTCTAAAAATAATATGTTAAAAGTCTAAAGCAGTAAAATGAATGTCGCGCTTAAGCGGTAAGAACAGGGAAATTGTTATGTGTGTTAGGTTGTGAATACTGAATGTGGAATTTTAGACTTTCCGCGGATTGGTTTTGTGCGGAAACCAAGCAAATACGCACGATCTCGCACAAAAGTAAATTAAATCTTTTCAACACATAGCTACGGTCAAGTAGGCGTATTATGAAACAAAAATTAATCTTTTGCTGTAATTTTTCTATCAAAGCATATACAAATTAATAGTTGATGGAACAGAACCCATATGTTCAATGCTATTTTCTTAACGTGGAATCTTCTATAGCAGCGGTGGCGAAAATGTAATCGTGCGCCGAGCCACTGTGTAACCTGCAACGTGCATATCACCTATGGAAGGAGGCGGACACCCGAAGGGGAAGTCAAGCAACTGTCTGACTTACTAACGAATTTTCATTTTCCTTACGTCAAGCACTGAAATATAATTTTATTCACTATAAGGTTACAAACTAATGTTTAGTACGTGTAACGAAGAAAGAAATGAACAATAAATGAACATTATCACAACCTAAAATTAACTGTCTTCAGAATGTCTCTGCGACAGAGTTTCAAAATCAGGAATTATGTCACTTACTGCAAGTCGTAGTTGATCACGAAGGTATTTGTCTGTTAGTCGTGATCTAAATTTGGTTTTTTACTATTTTAATTGTTGAAAATAATTTTTCACAAACGTAAGTTGTAGCGAACATGGCTTCAACAGAGCAAGCAAAAGAAAGAAGCTTCGGATATTTATTTTTTGAAAGTTCAATATTTGTAAAGTTCTTACATCCAGCTTTCATTTGACATCACATAGTAAATCAGTGAGTTCAAATTGAAGAGCTAACCTCATTATTCGTACATCTGCTGAAAAATGGTCGACGTACAGAGATGATGATGATAATGATGATGATGATGATAACAATAACACTCAACCTTTTAATGTTTCATCAGTAAAATGTAGTATAATGCCGTTTTATGTTATACAACCGTTTCCTCGTAATACTTGTGAACAAATCATACATTTAATATTCTCATCATATTGACAGCAAAAAAATGCGTCCTCCCATCCTACTTGGAACTTTCGTACATGTTTCGAGAGAAACATATGCCACTCGCAGGTCAGAGACAAATACAAATGGAATGGAGTTTGACTCCAGTGAGTCAGAGGGTGGAGGTTGGAGGAGGTTAGAAGCAAGCGAAATGCACTGCTATCACTGCGAGCCACATGTCTCGCGAGTTACGTTCTCGCCACGGCTGCTTTATAGCATGGGTGTCCAAACGCCTATAGAACCAGGAGATATTGCACGTCAAGCATGGTCTGCTAAGATCAATAACTGGACAGCGGAAAAAAGTCAAAGTCATGTTTACGGTTTACAAGTACTGCACTCATAGACTATGGCATGAGGTGTGCACGTAACCCAAGCAGGTAGCTACAACACGGTACCGTCCGCAGAGAGCACCACGCGAATACCGAAAACAACTGCCAGTCTGCGTTCTCAGTTAGTCCTCTTCCGTACGTGAACAGAGAACATTGAGATACGTAAACATAGTCTTCATTTGTGTGTCTTCGCAGGGATCATAATGCCGAAGATAGATGTTAGAAAACATAGGTGTATTCTTTAATACTGGAATATGGTGTCCACATTTTTAACAGCGATACTGGTAAAACAAATGTCGGTTATGTATGTGTGCATAAAAAAAGATAATAAAACATTCGATAGAACATCATTGTAATACACAGAAACACATGAAAAATGTTGCTCTATGTTAGAAGAAAATATGGATTCAAGTTCAAATTCCGTCTCAAATATGAAATATGACTTTTGCCAGATTTCTTTATGATTATAAATTGAATTAATCTACTTGATATTAATTGCACGAATTTGTATATCTTAATGAAAGTATGCTTGTAAATTAAATTATTCTGCTTACTTTGTATTGTATATATTTGTATAGTTTTGGCCGATGAATTGTATATGCTTTAAATTGAATAGTAATCTGTATAGCTCTGTTGATAAATTGTTTGTGTTTGTAAGTTGCAGTAGTTTGCATGATATGTATTATCAATTTCTGTGTATCACATCTGGTTGAATTGTTTATGCCTTAAATTTAATTAACTTACTTGTTTTGTATTATACATAATATAGATCAACTCATGAATGATCGTTTGCGTTTGTAAATTTAATAATCTGATTGGCTATGTATTGTATACTTTTAGTAGAGCCATCGATATAGCTCAGTCGGCAGACTCGCTGGGCTGCTGATCCGGAGCTGTGTTTGGGTTTGGGTTGGATCTCCCTTTGGTCTTTGGTTTCTTCCGAGGTTTTCCACAGCCGTGGGACTGAAGCCGGATGGTCTATGGCGAGTCCTCGGCATCAACCCCTTTGATTTGATTACCCCCCTTTGAGTTGATTACCTGGTTGGGTTTTCCGAGGTTTCCCCAACCAAAAGGCAAATGCCGGGTAATATTTTGGCGAATCCTCGGACCTCACCTCATCTCACTACATCTCGCCAAAATATTGTAAAAAATTGCACAAAATTGTAAAAATTGTAGAAAATTTCTAAATTGTAAAACTGTAAAAATTGTAATTGTAATATTGTAAAATTTTGACTTGTTCTACATTCATTGCTCATGTAAGATCTATGGAATAAAATAAATGAATGAAATGAATGAATGTGTCGAATGATGATAAGATGCAATATTCCATTCAAAACATTAAACAATCCTCACTTTAAAGGGTTTATAGAAAAGTACACAAAATATGCCATTACAGTAGTTATATCAATGTACAACCAATATTCAGTGATTTTTCCGTGTGTCAATCTACATTTCCCCTGGCCAATACGATGCACGCGCCTCTAGTGTACCTGCTGTGCCTACGTTTTTTTTATTTTAGTAGGTTATTTTACGACGCTTTATCAACAGCTTTGGTTATTTAGCGTCTGAGTGATATGAAGGTGATAATGCCGGTGAAATGAGTCCGGGGTCCAACACCGTAAGTTACCCAGCATTTGCTGATATTGGGTTGAGGGAAAACCCCGGAAAAACCTCAACCAGGTAACTTGTCCCGACCGGGAATCGAACCCGGGCCACCTGGTTTCGTGGCTAGACGTGCTAACCGTTACTCCACAGGCGTGGACTGTGCCTACGTAAACAACAACCATCTGACGAGACAAATTAGTCGCGATGTAGTTACCTTCATATCCGAATGACTATTTTTTTCCGCTGTCTATGAATAACTTTCCATATAAAACAGGAAAAACGACCTTAAAGGATATGCGCTGCGATTGTTTAAGCCAGGGGTTACCTCTTACGAGTTACAATTGGACATCTATGCTCTATAGTAGGCTATTTAACACACTAAAGCAAAAAAACTACATATTCCGACAAAAATACTACATAACACTTCTTTTCCTCCTCCTCCTCTTCTTCTTCTTCTTCTTCTTCTTCCTAAACACGGTTTAGGCCTTTACGACCATGTTCCGAGGCTAATTGTTTTCATTCAAATTGGTCACTCTATCTTCTCACCTGTCTCCCAACGTCTCGGCCTCCAAATGGTCTGTAAAAAAAGCTTGCCGTGGAAGTCTTGAAGGACTCATTCTTAATATATGTTCTTTCCATTGCTTCTGATATCTTTGTATCTCTTCCACCATATTCTCCTGTTGTAGTTGGTTTCTAATATCTTTATTACGTAGTCTATCTCTTCGGGTAACGCCCAGTGTTGATCTCAGGAACCTCATATGTGTTGCTTTTATTCTTGATTTATCCTTAGCTCTTAAGACCCAAGTTTCACTTGCGAATTTTAGGCTTGTTTTGAAGTAATATTATGTAGTCTTAGTTTAATTTATTTTCTCATGCCTTTCCCAAAATGTCTTTTAATACACCCATTTAATTTATTATGTTTTTGTAAATTCTCTTCTATATCTGTTTGTGCGCTCATAGTTGAGATTTTAGTACCTAAATATGTCAAATTTGAGACCTGTTCTATAATTTCCTGATTTATGACTATTTTTATTCGTTTTTGTATTTTTCCTTTGAGGACCATTGATTGAGTTTTTGTGTTAGATATAGTCATGTTGAAATCTTTTACTATTTCATTCAAATTATTAACCGCTCTTTGTAGTTCTTCATTTTCCGCTAATACCACCTGATCATCTGCGAAGCATATTGTGTCGATAGTCCTCTGATTTAATAAAATACCTTTTGGTTCGCTTTACCTCCACTCTTCTATTATTTGGTTCAGATATAGATCAAAATTTGATTATTATTATTTAATAATATTGAGGATAGTCCAATCCTTCTCTTAACACTACGTTGACAAAACACTTATCTTTTTTGTTATATCTTGAGCTAGGTTAATTTTCGTTTTGTGGTATAGTGCCTTAATGGAATTAATAAAATTTTGTGGTATTTTATATTCTTTCAAAATAGTCCATAACTTTCTTCGGTCTACTTTATCATAAGCCTTTTATAATCTATAAACACTAGACAGGTTTCTAGATTATATTCTTTTCTTTTCTCTAATATTTGTTTGATGGTAAAGCTTGCATCAGTACATATTCTGCCCTTTCTGAAGCCGTTTTGTTCTTCTCCTGTTATATTCTCAGCAATTGATTGAAGTTTCTTTTTTATAATATTTGCATAAATCTTATGTGCTGTATTTAACAAAGAAATCCCTTTATAATTTTTACATACATTCTTGTTACCTTTCTTATGTATATTGATTATTATTGCTTCAGACCATTCTTCTGGCATTTTTCCTGAATTCCAGATATCATTCATTAGTTGTACTATTCTCAGTTTTAATTTCTTGCCTCCATATTTCCATAATTCTGTATCAATTTTATCTTTTCCAGGAGCTTTCCTATTTTTGCTTCCTTCTATTCCTATATTACATACATACTTACAAATGGCTTTTAAGGAACCCGAAGGTTCATTGCCGCCCTCACATAAGCCCGCCATCGGTCCCTATCCTGTGCAAGATTAATCCAGTCTCTATCATCACACCCACCTCCCTCAAACCCATTTTAATATTATCCTCCCATCTACGTCTCGGCCTCCCTAAAGGTCTTTTTCCCTCCAGTCTCCCAACTAACACTCTATATGCATTTCTGGATTCGCCCATTCGTGCTACATGCCCTGCCCATCTCAAACGTCTGGATTTTAAGTTCCTAATTATGTTAGGTGAAGAATACAATGAGTGCAGTTCTGTGTTATGTAACTTTCTCCATTCTCCTGTAACTTCATCCCGTTTAGCCCCAAATATTTTCCTAAGCACCTTATTCTCAAACACCCTTAACCTATGTTCCTCTCTCAGAGTGAGAGTCCAAGTTTCACAACCATACAGAACAACCGGTAATATAACTGTTTTATAAATTCTAACTTTCAGATTTTGGACAGCAGACTGGATGATAAAGCTTCTCAACCGAATAATAACACGCATTTCCCATATTTATTCTGCGTTTAATTTCCTCCCGAGTGTCATTTATATTTGTTACTGTTGCTCCAAGATATTTGAATTTTTCCACCTCTTCGAAGGATAAATCTCCAATTTTTATATTTCCATTTCGTACAATATTCTGGTCACGAGATATAATCATATACTTTATCTTTTCGGGATTTACTTCCAAACCGATCGCTTTACTTGCTTCAAGTAAAATTTCCGTGTTTTCCCTAATCGTTTGTGTATTTTCTCCTAACATATTCACGTCATCTGCATAGACAAGAAGTTGATGTAACCCGTTCAATTCCAAACCCTGCCTGTTATCCTGAACTTTCCTAATGGCATATTCTAGAGCGAAGTTAAAAGTAAAGATGATAGTGCATCTCCTGCTTTAGCCCGCAGTGAATTGGAAAAGCATCAGATAGAAACTGACCTATACGGACTCTGCTGTATGTTTCACTGAGACACATTTTAATTAATCTAACTAGTTTCTTGGGAATGCCAAATTCAATAAGAATATCATATAATACTTCCATCTTAACCGAGTCATATGCCTTTTTGAAATCTATGAATAACTGATGTACTGTACCCTTATACTCCAATTTTTTCTCAATTATCTGTCGAATACAAAAAATTTGGTCAATAGTCGATCTATTACGCCGAAAACCGCACTGATGATCCCCAATAATTTAATCTACGTACAGAGTTATCTTTTCCTATATTATATAAACGAAAGATTATGATTTGCTGCTGAATAATATCGAATCTATAAAGAATAACTTACTTGCTATAGATTGTAATCTTCGGTGTATAACAAAATCAGGTCTAGATTTAACAGTGAAAACAAACTTCAGTTCTTAAGCAGACAAGTGAACCTATAACGAGGCCATGAAACACGCTAAAGGAAGGGTCTCTACGGTTCAAAATATTTTCAGAGGCTGCACCACAAAATCTTGCAAGCGTGGTACCGGATCTGGATGTAATTTGGGCGGTGGTCGCTGCAGTAAAACTATAGGACTTCACTACCGTCATGGAGTTGTAACCGGCGAGACAAACCGCAAGCTCTAATTCGCCGAGGAACCCCGAACAGGACTGTTGAAGGGAGAGGAAATGCGGTTCCACTGTGACGTTACATGGTGTTTAATCACCCGCTCCCTGCAAGACTTATCCTGCAGGAGCCCCTTAATCCCGCCGTCTATCTGTCTGTTCGCCCGACCAATATCCGTCTGTTGGGAGGCCAAAGGAGAGACGACGAACCGCTAAGCGGTCAGCGTGTGTGTCCATGTGATGTGATGCTATCCGTCACAGACCGGCGCCCCGCATTTTATAAGTCTGCAGCCCGTCCAGAATCTTGTCCTTTTTTCAACAAGATACAAACTAGAAGAAGGTACAATCCATGTCCCTCCAACCTCGATTTCAACTTGTCAACAAAATGCCCATTTCCAAGGAAATCTGTAGAACACAAAGCTTTAATTTTGTATACTGAAGTTAAACTATCACTCCTGCTATCAAGAGGGAAAACAGGATTATCTACAAGAAGATTTTTCAATATTATTTTAATTTTCGCACTCTTCCTTTATTAATTCCTTGTACATCTTGATTAAACAACTATCAACACTATATCACTTCGGAAAACGTACATGTATTTTACGTGTTAATTTTATATTACCTTTTATAACATGTTTCGGCCTGCTATTGGACATCTTCAGAACTGATTGTTGCTGGTCTTTTGTTTTGTTTCCTGTGGGAGTGTGTTTGTGTAGTATAATGTGGAGACAAAGAGAGTGTGTTTTCTGAAGAGCTAAACACAATCAAATACATAGCACAAGAAAACGGATACAAACCCAACATAATAAACATAATACGAAAGACAAAACATAATCACAAAAAACATAAGAATACAACACAAACACAAGAACACAAAAATACAATCACAACTAACAAAGAAGAGCTAAAACAATCAAATACATACACAAGATTGCAACCTCATTCAAGACAAAAGTAATCACAAAAAATAAGAATACAACACAATACAAGAACACAAAAATACATACTAACATACGAAAACAAAAACACACAAAACATCATTCAACATACAAACAACACAAGCAAATACAACCACAAAACATCTCAACACAAACAAACTCAAAACAATAACACTTGCAACAACTAACACTTGCAACAACTTCTACATAGGACAGACAGGCAGATCATTTCAAACACGTTACAAAGAACACATCACATCAATAACAAAATTACAAAACACTTCCACATATGCAGAATCCATCACAAATGCTAACCACACCTACAGAGACAACAACACAGATATGGAAATTCTACACATCCAACCAAAAAGCCAGAAAGTAAACATACTAGAACAATACAGACACACAAAAACACATCCAAATGAAATTATCAACACACAACTCAATTTCAGAACACACACACTGTTTGACTCCACATTACACTATACAAACACACCGCCAAAGGAAACAAAACGAAAGGCGTCAAGAGCAGCAGCAACCAGTTCTGAAGATGGCCAATAGTAAGCCGAAACATGTTAACAAGGCAATATAAAATTTAACACGTGAAAGAGACACAATACGTTTTCCGAAGTAATTCCTTGTATTTGACCGTTATATGTCTATTAACATATTGAAATAGCAGTAACACAAATAATATTAATCCACTTTGAGAAGAGACTAGTGAAGTGCTTTGTATAGAGTGTAGCATTATATGGCTAAGGAGCTGATGCTGCCCGCCATACACTCCGGCACAGATATACTCCGCTCCCATATGCGTTAAGTCACTCTACAAATCCTTAGGACGGACCATGGTAATAGTCTTTAAAATATTACAGTTTTTATACAATTTGGCTATTCTAACAGAATAAAATTCATAATACAGGGACATCATTTTATTTTTACTTCAATTTTTATTGTACCTGAGTTTTTGAATGTACTTCACTCCCACCCCTTCTACTAATGAAGTTCCAACTCCACACAGAACCAAGACCGCAGATAGTAAGCAGTACTGAATTACTGAGTATAGTACGTTCCAGAAATATGTTCGCGTTTTCCAGTGACGAAAGAGCTTTCAATATTGAATCATATTCTCGCACAGGTGCTGTCCGTTTGCCTACGTCGCATCCCGATTTCCCCCACCTGCTTCTGCTCGCCCCTCTGTAAAAGCTGGGCTGTTTTAGCTCTTTTCTGAAAACATTAATTTCTCTTAGGAATTGGACGTTTACGTAATATTATACAGCTGTTTAATTTAACTTAAATAAAAGGGCCTCGTTACGTAATTAACTGTCACGTGATTTCCTCCCTTTCTACAATCCTGCGACATAACCACTTGGACGGACAGTAGATAGCATGTCTGAGTAATTTTATATTTTCGGGTCG
The DNA here is from genome assembly GCA_025594305.2 of Periplaneta americana. Lineage (NCBI taxonomy): Eukaryota > Metazoa > Arthropoda > Insecta > Blattodea > Blattidae > Periplaneta > Periplaneta americana. The sequence continues at coordinate 160,301,400 of JAJSOF020000005.1, read as the reverse complement.
GGCAGAAGTGAAGATTGAATTGACAGTATGTAGAGTAGGTACAGAATTATTTCAACATGAGTTACTAGTACGAAGGACGAAACTGGCAATTGGAATTAGATGCAATAGTCTATAGTGCGATAATATGCACAAAAGAACTGAAGCCTGTATCGAAATGAACGGCCACCATTTTCAAAATTGTGTTTAAATATTCATATTATGATTATTTTTCAATTTAACTTCTTTCTCTATATTGTACGCTAATGTGCTGTAGACAGTATACACTGCATAATGAATACGATCTCATGGATAACTCACTTCGTGAGTAAAAACACTTATTCTTAATACAGTACTGTATTTTGATTAAAGAAAAACCTAACGAAAATTATCAAACACAAAATCGCGATATTTCCTAGTTTACGTAAATGGATGAACTACTTTTCTTCCTTCCTATACCTAGTAGAGTGATTTGTGTTTTACGCCAGTATCATCGAACTCCAGTCGTGGAGGGGGGAGCAAGCGGTGTTTCCGGTTGTCTAAAGGTACAGACAGGTTAATATTAAAAATGTTAGTAAAAATAAAATGATGTCCTTGTACAAGCTTTTAAGAGTGTAGCAGCTTACAATGATCGAATTTTAAAATATTGAATTTATATAAACTTTCAAAACATTTTTGCTACTGCGGCCTTTTGAAGATCCACAAATTGACACTGGGAATATATATGTTTTCTTTACTAAAGGCAGGTACTTGACTGTTCGACATTCATCCATATGAAGTCAGTTGAGAAGCCCAATTTGTTGACAGAGTCGCTACCCAGAGTGCGCCATAGGAGGCTGGTCTACGCTACACCCTCAGTGAGTTGAGATGAGATTATGATGGAGATTTGTTGGGATGTCACAGGAGAAACGAAACTCCCAGAGAAAATCCCTGTGTTACCTGGACTACGGGTTTGCACAGCATAAATGGGGGAGAGTACGCCGATTATCGAACCTGGGTCCACAGTGCTTTAAGTCAAGCGCTCTAGCAGTCGTAGTGACTATTCGGACTTATTAAAATTAAGACGTTACCGAGTCTTCTTAAATTAGGAAGTTGATGTCAATATCAGTCACTTTTCTGCTAACATCAAAGTAGAAAAACAGAGAATTGAAAATCGTGCAAATATACTCATACTTTGAAAAAGAAATACAGATAGCTCAAAATGAATAATAAAGAATAAGATATAAAACGCTTGTTGAAAGGAACACAACGATAATCTATAAACCGCGTTAATTCCAAATAAAAGTTACAGGAAAATCTGAGTGTTATTTCAAAAAAAAAAAAAAAAAAAAAACTCCACGATATGGAATTCATTATTTCCCAGTTATTACCTCCACTTTTCCACAACTTTCATGTACTACACATCGTAAAAAAATATCTTTCAGATAAAGCAGTTGGAGACTTACCAAAAGTTGCAATCAATAATCAATACTGGTTCACATCCCAATTCAATGCAGCCAAAGGATTATAGGAAACCTGGAAATAATGAAATGTTGCAATCAATAATCAATATCAGTTCAAATCCTATTCAAGTGCACACAGAGGATTATTGGATTCCTGCAAGTAATCAAGATAGAACTTGAATTACATAAAGATACCTTAAACGCTATTGAATGATATTCTCGTTTATAATAAACGGGCTGTAGGGAGCTGCATCCAGCGTAAAAATAATAATGTTTTTATATATAGTGCAACTCCACAAATACTGGGTGTTCAGTTCAAAGTGCGTCATGGCTCGCTGTATGCCGTCATGTGGCTAGTCGATGAGCCTAGAGCAGCCGTGGCTCGCAATGATAGCTATGCATTTATCTTGCTTACTACCTCCCCCAACCCCACCCTCTCACTCACTAGAGTCAAACTCCGTTCCATTTGTATTTTTCTCTGACCTGCGAATGGCGTATCGTCGCAATGTCTCTCTCGAAACCATGTACGAAAGTTTCAAGTAGGATGGGAGGACGCATTTTTTTTTGCTGCCAATATGATGAATATTAAATGTATGATTTGTTCACAAGTATTACGAGGAAAACGGTTGTATAACATAAAACGGCATTATACTACATGTCACTCATGAAACATTAAAAGGTTTATTATTATTATTATTATTATATTATTATTATTATTATTATTATTATTATTATTATTATTATTATTATTATTATCATCTTTGTAGGTGGATCCTTTTTCAGCAGATGTACGAATAATGCGGTTAGCTCACAGATTTACAATGTGATATTCAATGAACGCTAGATGTAAGAACTTGATAAATGTTGAACTTTTCAAATCTTTGCCAAAAAATAAATTTCCGAAGCTTCGTTCTTTCGTTTGCTCTGTTGAAGCCATATTCGCTACAACTTACGTTTGTGAAAAATTATTTTCAACAACGAAAATAGTAAAATCGAAATTTAGATCACGACTGATAGACAAATACCTTCGTGATCAACTACGACTGGTAGTAAGTGACAGTGATTTTGAAACTCTGTGGCAGAGACATTCTAAACACAGTTAATTTTAGTTTGTGATAATGTGTCCTATGTTTTATTGTTCATTTTTTCCTTCGTTACACGTACTAAACATTAGTTTGTAGCCTTGCACTGTATAAAATTATATATAAGTGCCTGACGTAAGGAAATCAAAATCCGTTAATAAGTCAGAAAGTTGCTTCACTTCCCTTCGGAGTGTCCGCCTCCCTCCACAGATGCTATGCACGTTGCAGGTTACACAGTGGCTCGGCGCACGATCACAGTTTCGCCACGGCTGGCCTAGAGAATTCAATCTTCCTACACTTCCGCAGAGGTGTATTACTCATGTGCCAGAGAAGTTGCCTAGCAAGTACGGTGTTCATTCAGAAGAGTACTTACTGATGCGTACGGTAACGCCGGTAGTGGCAGGAATGTGAACTGTTTCTAAACATGTACTGAAGTGAGTTTTTTTCTTACTGTCGGGATATGTGGGGAGAGTTAAGACGATTACTATCGTATTTGTTGACATTAATTTCGACGGTCAACATGGACACGGAGCATTTGATTTGTGTTGTGGAATGTTTCCGTAGGCAACCGATGATAACAAATACCCTGCGTATGACTTGCCCGCGCAAAACACAGTTCGAAAGAGGTTTTGGTAGCACACAGACCGTACAGACCGCCATCTGTTGCTACGACGTTCAAGTTATACCGTACACGTTCTCAAGTTCAGATTGAACGCCTTGATTAATAGGCAACTCCTCTGACACAAAAGCTGAAACTCGCTTAAAATCGCTGACTCATCAACAGTGACGTCATGACACACTTTGAAATGAACACCCAGTAGGCACTCGACAAATAGACGCTCACTCTCGTATACTTCACGATACAAGGTAAGTCAACGCACCCTGTCCCGTGCTGCACAGGGCTAACCGGTTGAACCAGTCGAACCAGTGCAGTAGTGTGCAGATACTCGTACACGTTGGCAGCAAGGCAGGGAACAAAAAATATGTAGCCTACTTATGTTGAAGCAGAAGTTACAAATATTGGAACGGTTTAAAAAAGGTGAATCGATCAGAGCCATCCCTCAAGAATTTGACATTTCGATGGGAACAGTGCATAGGATAAAGAAATAGTAATATGCGTTACAAGAGCGGTATGTTGAAGTTTTCATGTTCGAGGAGAAGTTTGAAAAAGCGAAACGTAGTTGAGCTTTTTAATTTCCGAGAATTGAAAGAAAACATACCGCTCGTATATCGTACATTATTTTGTGCGAAGATCGTTTATTACATACGTGAAAGAGGGATTTCCAATTAGTTGCAATGAAATCTCAATCTTGGTTTCTGTTCAATGACGGCAAATTTGCAAAACAAAAATATCTATCGTCAACATTGTTGCTTAAAAATGTTTTCTGTGTTTACTATATTCCAGAAGGCCGTGATATACGTCTGTCTTTTTTCCCCAGTCTATAAATGCGAACTTAAAACAAAAGGTAAGGTTATGTAATGATTTAGAGTTTACTTAATTTTTGCAAATATTTAAAAACAATAATTAACAGTGCAATTTATGTGAAATTGCAGTGTTAAGTTTCCATTTTATAATTATTACTATATTAAGCGTCTCTAAAAATAATATGTTAAAAGCCTAAAGCAGTAAAATCAATATGTCACTTAAGCGGTAAGAAGAGGGAAATTGTTATGTGTGTTAGGTTGGGAATACTGAATATGGAATTTTAGACTTTCCGCGGAATTGGTTTTGAGCGGAAACCAAGCAAATACGCAAGATCTCGCACAAAATTCATCTAACTACGAGGCATTCTGTAGTGATTATAAGAAGCGTTGTTATTATCAATTTAATCAATAAGGATGATTTATGTTCTCTCTTGAAGGGTATACACCATTTTAAAATAATTTAGTACACAAATACGACTATTACATGAAATGCTCAATAACTTTTTGTAGATTTATTCTCTTCAGCTCTAACCAATAATAACAATAATCCAGGTTGCCTGCGACAATAGAAAAGATGCAAAAACAAATGAATGAGGTGCATAAACAATTGATTATTCTTTCATATTCAAGTATAAAAATATAGGGGTGCCATTTGAAATTTCAAAGTGGGGGTAGCTGGGGGTGGGAGGTGAAATCTAAAATGTAATTAAGCCTGGTTTAAGACTTTCCCCTCAATATCTAACTTTACGTGTTTTTGTAATTCAATTTCAAAAACTAGTTATTTAGAGTGGGAAGTTTTGAAATGAAAGTCCTGTATGTAGATACATTTAGAGGGTGTTTCCTCCAGAAGTTTGTTTTATGTTTCAAATGTATCACGTATATTAATCACGAAGTTGATTTGCTATATATTTTGCATATACTACAATATAGTATTTAAAATTAAATACATTAATTATTTATGTTTCGGTCCACACGACATAATAGTAATATGCGTTACACGAGCGGTATGTTGACGTTTTCATGTTCGAGGAAAAGATTGAAAAAGCGAAACGTAGTTGAGCGTTTTTAATTTCCGAGAACATGAAAACAAACATACCGCTCGTGTATCGTACATTATTTTGTGCGAAGATCGTTTATTACATACCTGAAAGAGGAATTTCTATTTATCTGCAATGAAATCTCCATCTTGGTTTCTGTTCAATGACGGCAACTTTGGAAAACAAATATATATATCTTCAACATTGTTCCTATAAAGTGTTTTCTGTGTTTACTATATTCCAGCAGGCCGTGATGTACGTCTGTCTTTTCTTCCCCCAGTCTATGATGAGTCTGGAATCTTGTTGATTTTTTCACGGCTTCCTTAATGTTACTTGCATTACAAAGGCAGTAACTTTTGTGGTGTTGTAGAGTTTACTTAATTTTTGCAAATATTTAAAAACAATAATTAACAGTGCAATTTAGATGAAATTGCAGTGGTAAGTTTGCAATTTATAATTATTACTATATTGAACGTCTTTAAAAATAATTTGTTAAAAGTCTAAAGCAGTAAAATGAATGTGACGCTTAAGCGGTAAGAAGAGGGAAATTGTTATGTGTGTTACGTTGGGAATACTGAATGTGGTATTTCACACTTACCGCGTATTGGTTTTGTGCGGAAAGCAAGCAAATACGCACGATCTCGCACAAAAAACATTGTACAGACCTTATGTTTACCAATGTCCTCAGTACTCCGTAGAAAGACAGAGTTCGTACCTCGTCTCGCACACGGACCATTGCTGTGTCTATCTGTGGAGTTCCACTTTATCAGAATTGAGAAATTTCGTGCTCCTGTATCAGGAATCTTCCTGACGTCACTGCCGTATACTCTGTTGGATGCTGAATTCACTGAGGCTGCAGGCTGGTGTACAAGTATGTTTGCTTTACATGCTAGAGGCCCGGATCCTCTCAGACAACGGGGAATTCATCCTTCTATAAGCGAACGATATGTGAATCTGGTCGTAAGCTGCTCGCTTGTATTATCAGGGTCTGTACACAGTCATATTCAATTCCCTGACATTTATGTTAGATGATCAAAGAAGAAACTACTTTCAATATAAAATGCTTCCCTACATATTTGAAATGGGATACTTTCTGATTACACCGGAAGTATTCTTCACAGGAAGTTGCCATGGTTGTTATGACTACAAAAAAATTTTGGAATTTTCTGAGTTGTGACGCAGTACAGTTGTTGCCTTTTCATCTCATAAGCAAAATGAAGCTTGTTCCCATTTCAGCCATTCCGGGCGAACTGGGAATTCCAGTGAAAAACTATTTGTTTTTAATATCTGTTTATTATTAGTCTAAGACAGTGATGTCAACTGACGCCCATAGGAGCAGAGCGCGCTTTTGAGCCCAGGAGAGCCTGAGCGCTTTACAGGGAAAGGAAAGACACAGACCAAAGAGGCAGTATATGCCACTTGGTCGAGCTATATTCAGGGATGACCAGCACTGATTCAATAGATAAAGGGAAGAGAACTTATTAAAACTGTATCCATGTTAATTTTTAGATTTGTCTCAGAACTGTAGTGCATTATAAGAATGTAAGTTTTAATTTTAATGTTCATTTTTCACGAGTTTGCTTTTTTATTCAAAAGTAATATTTTCTAAACTTTTTTTTTTACAGAAAAGTAAAATTTTCAGATATGTTTATTTAGTAGCCTTACAGGTACTAAAACAATGTTTTCGTAAATCTAATATATATCGTAAATAGTCCTACGTATTACTGAAGATAGTGTATTAAAATGTTTGAAAATATTCGCATGAAAAATGTTTGTAAGGAAATGAATTAACAAAGCAAACAAAAGATATGTGCCTATGTGTTGGTAAAACGTCAGCTCTATAGCTTCAGCAGATTTCGAGATAATTTAAAATTCTGATAACAGAAATTTGCGCACCAATATCACCTAAAAGCATAATGCGATAAAAGTTTTATTATGTAATATTAGTTACAGTTAAAACATATACCTAGACAACTTTCCTTTGTACTATAATATTGTTTTGATTACTTTTATAACGCTAAAGATACCATCAATATCAATTTCAACTTATCATGCCATATTCAGTGTCTTTCTTTGGGATAATACCTTCTTTATGAATGATGTGTTTAATTCACTTAGTACAGTATAGTTGTAGTTATTATGGAATTTGTGTTAATATTCCTTCTTTACTCTTTATTATGTTATTAACGTTTAAAACACAACTGCAATATTAGGCTAAGAAATAGGTGTTAGTACTTTTGTTTTACAGACAATATAGAAAATAACAAACAGAAAGAAGCCATGTAAAAATAACGACATAAAATTTCTCACAAATTAGGCTTTCAGGAATAACTCCCTGTGAAGTTAATTTGAATAATTTCGAGGGAAAAATTGTTCCGGGGCCGGGTATCGAACCCGGAACCTTTCGTTAAACGTACCAACGCTCTCCCACTGAGCTACCCGGGAACTCTACCCGACACCGATACAATTTTTTTCTCCCTCTATATCTACAGACCTCAAAGTGTGCTGACAACCGTCAAGCAACCAACATTTGAGTGCACACTAACTCTGTGTGACTTTAAATTGTGGTTTTCTGTTACGTACAGTGACGTGTATTATGCAAATTAAGCTTTCAGGAATAACTCCCTGTAAAGTTAATTTGAATAATTTCGAGGGAAAAATTGTTCCGGGGCCGGGTATCGAACCCGAGACCTTTGGTTAAACGTACCAACGCTCTCACACAGAGTTAGTGTGCACTTAAATGTTGGTTGCTTAACGGTTGTCAGCCCACTTTGAGGTCTGTGGATATAGAGGGAGAAAAAATTGGATCGGTGTCGGGTAGAGTTCCCGGGTAGCGAGAGCACGTTTAACCAAAGAGTTCGATAGGAACAATTTTTCTCTCGAAATTATTCAAATTAACTTTACAGGGAGTTATTCCTGAAAGCTTAATTTGCATAATACACGCCACTGTACGTAACAGAAAACCACAATTTAAAGTCACACAGAGTTAGTGTGCACTCAAATGTTGGTTGCTTGACAGTTGTCAGCCCACTTTGAGGTCTGTGGATATAGAGGGAGAAAAAAATTGGATCGGTGTCGGGTAGAGTTCCCGGGTAGCTCAGTGAGAGAGCGTTGGTACGTTTAACCAAAGGTCCCGGGTTCGATACCCGGCCCCGGAACAATTTTTCCCTCGAAATTATTCATAAAATTTCACGTTCCGTTTGAAGTTTGTGCACCACCGTTTTCGTAATCCAACAGGCTGCTTATTCCTCTAGAATACCCAGCGCTTAATGCCCGCGCACTTCGTCAAGGTCAGAAAAATGCGCTTGCTTTGACGTCACTGGTGTAAGACATAGATAAGACTCTAAATTTAAATATTCTAAGTTTTATTTTCAAAAGAAAAATATTTTACAAGTTTTATGGGCATTCAATCTAAGTGATCTTGGCTGGGTAATACGTACAGTTTTGTTTCCCTGAATTTTCAGCACTTACTGATGGAGAGACCAGCTATTACAGTATGTTTTTTCAAAGAGCTATTGTTGAAGAAATATTTCGAGACTCTGCACTGTTAATTCCAGAGCTACAGGATCAAGAATCCTTTTAATCTGTTCTATATTATTTCTTATAGTGATGTAACGAATTACATATGATATTTCCGTGTAGGACTACTGCATTATCATATGATGAAGGATGGGTGGAGCGGAGAAAAGTTCTCTCCGGCACCGGGACTAGAACCCGGGTTTTCAGCTCTACATGCTGATGCTTTATCCATTAAGCCACACCGGATTCCAGTTCCGATGCCGGATTGAATCCTCTCAGTTTAAGTTCCACCTCTTAGTTTTCCCTTTAGTGGCCAACCCTCATGCACAGATGTGTGACATTGGCACAATGTCCAAGGCAATGTCCGGCCACTCAGTCACTCGTAATGATTTCACCTCTGCAAATGGTATGTTGGACACTGTGCCACTGTCATCACATCTGTGATACAGTGCATGAGGGTTGGCAACTGAAGAGAAAACAAAGAGGTGGAACTTAAACAGAGAGTTGACTATAATTATTTGTTTACTATGCCGCCTTTGCTTATCTTAAAAGTAAATAATTTGCATTAACGTTTTCGATACATGTGTATCATCTTCAGATGTGAAGCGTTAAATTAACATTTATAATGAAAACCTTGCCTATTAGATGGAACTTAATATGATGATACTAGTGTGATTGCTTTGACTTAACTTAAGTTAATCTATTTTTATTTTTTTATTTTATTGGGTTATTTTACGACGCTGTATCAACATCTGGGTTATTTAGCGTCTGAATGAAATAAAGGTGATAATGCCGGTGAAATGAATCCGGGGTCCAGCACCGAAAGTTACCCAGCATTTGTTCGTATTGGGTTAAGGGAAAACCCCGGAAAAAACCTCAACCAGGTAACTTGCCGCGACCGGGATTCGAACCCGGGCCACCTGGTTTCGCAGCCAGACGCGCTGACCGTTACTCCACAGGTGTGGACAAGTTGATCTATGATGTACATGTTATGTTAGGTTAAAATCACTTGCAGTACATGTGGTATAATCTAAAAGATATAAAACTATTTAAGAATTGTATACAACTATAAATGTAGTCATAGAAATGTGAAAACTTTGTAGAAACACTTAAAAAAGTTTAAAAACACTTTGAACACTTGTTGGCTGTGTTTGCCGGTTTAGACTTCGTTGAATAGGGCAGTTTCTGTTGATCTTGATGTTTGACAACGGACTAAAGCACAGTATCGTTTTGTCACTAACATGTCTATAATTTATTAAAATGTATGTTGTTAAAACGTTTCATCCAATTGTGGTCGATAAATTGATGTAAATCATAGATATATATCACTGATACAAGATGGAAGTTGTCGGGTCCATTAGTTTAATACAGCCTTGCGTGTCTGTACCAATATGCATAAATATTAATAAATTGAATTGAAAATTTAACTCGTGTTGTTTTAATTTTGGTTGAAACTGCTTGGGGTAATGATTGTTGCGAGAGAAAATGAATTACGGTTTGACGTGTGTTGATCTGCTCCTACTTGATGCTAGGCTGATACTAAAGTGATGGGCTCGCTCACAGAATTTTAGGTTACGTTGTCTAATACCGGATAAGCAAAGGCGGCATAGTAAACAAATAATTATAGTCAAATATTAACAGCTTATCGGCAAACTACAACATGAAATTGTTAAACTGAGAGGATTCAATCCGGCATCGGAACTGGAATACGGTGTGGCTTAGTGGATAAAGCGTCAGCACGTAGAGCTGAAAACCCGGGTTACAGTCCCGGTGCCGGAGATAATTTTTTTTTTTGCTCCACCCATCCTTCATCATATATTACTTCCGTAATTTATTTTCAGTAGTTTAGATTAATAATAATCAATCTAACAGTTCAAGTGAATATTTTGACTTAGAAATATCACAGTTGTTTTGAAACTGCAAAAATGAAGGGTATTAACTCATCTGTAACATCCATGACAAAATGTGTGTAACATTCGTGATACAGAAGAAACAGCTATAAAATATTTTTACCGATTACGTTTTTGTGAGCTAATTGGATGCCATGAGATTTGCATAGCTTTCGCATGGACACTATGAGAATAACGCATAATTTCAAGATTCGGAGACATAGCCCAGCCGCCGCGATCCCCAGATCTCACAAGCGCCTGACTACTTTCTATGGGGCTATTTGAAGTAAATCGTACTGCAATAGGTCACGCATCGTAATGACATTACAGCAAAATTAATGCTGGTCTATTGCAGAGAGTTATGATGAACTTACAGGTCAGACTGCAATAATGTGTTCATTGTTATGGAGGCTACTTCAAGATTATAGTTTTTAAGAAATAAGCACAGATCAATAAATTGTAATGTTGTACAATGTTTCCAGTATAAATGTTTTCTTTTAATTCGAGTTACGTATCGCACGACAATGCAATAAAAACCGTCACATTCCATTGGGTCACTCTTTATATGCTACTTTACACAGCACTTCTACAGCCCTACTTAAAGTGACTGAGGACATCCGTGAAGCTATGGATAGGGGTGAAGTAACGGCACTAACTCTTCTCGATTTCAGCAATGCCTTTGGTTCTGTTGATATCGACTTGCTTCTTGCAAAGATGAAGGCTTTGCACCTGTCAGACAATACCTTGAGCTGGATGGACTCCTACCTACGTGACCGCCAACAGTGTGTTTCACTTGATAATCAATTCTCCCAATGGAGATGCACAAAGGCAAGTAAGGGCTCCGTATTAGGACCACTACTTTTCTCTATCTACATTTTACAGTATTGCCGATATCACCTCTATGCCGACGACCTACAACTTTACATACATTCCAGACCCAATACGATCAATGAATCGATTGACAAGTTAAATTTGACCTAGCCACTGTCTCCACTTGGGCGGCCAATTTCGGACTCGCACTTAATCCAAGTAAGACTCAAGCCATAATTATTGGACATAAGCGTTTAGTTAACTCCCTTAATAACAGTAATCTTTCAGTTGTTACCCTTAACAACACGCTAATCCCTTATTCATCTGTCGTAAAAATCTTGGCTTCTTTTTTGATAATAATCTAAGTTGAAATTTTCAAGTTAAAGAAACGATAAAAAAATCTGTTCCTCCATTCACTGTTTGAGTCAACTTGAGAAACTTCTTGCCCCAGCAACTAAAACTTACCCTAGTGCAAACCCTAGTAACGCCGCACTTCGATTATTGTGACGTTTTGTTAAGTGACCTAAGTTCTGAATTGTCAGTCAAGTTACAGCGAGCTCAGAATATGTGCGTCAGATAGTCAACATCCGACGGTATGATCATATCACCGTCTTCGCAAGTCTCTCGTGGCTCCGACTTAAAGAACGTAGACGATCTTTGTCTTTACTCTTTCGAATTCTGCACACTTCAACACCAAATTACCTTTCGTCTCGTTTCTCTTATCTATACTCTAACCACGACGTAAATACCAGATCACTTATCTGTGGCACGCTAAGTATACCTCTTCATAGAACATCTTGTTATTCATCATCTTTTACAATATCCACCTCGCGTCAATGGAATTCCTTGTCCCAAAGTATTAGGGGCTGCAAGACAATAAACACCTTTAAGAACAGCTTAAAAGATAACCTTATTAGCATTTCACTCCAATCATACTGATTTAAACTATCACTGACTACATTGTTACTTTTTTCTTTAGACATCATCCTGATTGTGCTGTATTTTAATTGTCTCGTAATAATCTCTTTCTATTATCTAATAATATTTGAAATATATTAACATTCTATGTATTTTAGTTTAATTCTGCTACACAGTTTATTTCAGTGTTTAATTAATAGTTCATAGGATTTTGTTGTTTAATTTGTAAATAACTTTTGTATACATGTAACTCTCATCTAAACCAAATTGTTGGATTCTTTGTAAGTTCTGCATATGTATATACACTTTTTGCTGGTTGAGTGGAAGAGAAGGCCTTAGCCTTAACTCTACCAGCTGAAATAAAATTATTATTATTATTATTATTATTATTATTATTATTATTATTATTATATATTCTAAGTAAATTATATGGAAACAGTAAATTTTAATCAATCTTTGTGCATAAGGAATTAATAGTGACAGCGACGTGAGATTCGAACTCACGACCAGCGTCCCGCAAGAGAGCAGATCGCGCGGGCTCCACGGAGCACTGAGGACGGCGCGCGGCGGAGAGAAGAGAGGAGAAAGGGCCTACGCGGCGAGGGAGATCGCGCGCAGTTGAAGGGGGACGGACCCTCCCGAATCTTCTAGAGGAGTCCGTCGAAGTAGCAGCGTGCGAGATAATTCGAGAGAGCTATCTCTGCACACCCGTAAAAATTTCTCGCAACTATGATTTTGCTATAAAAAAAAAAGAAACGCGAGCGAACTTGAGTAGTTTTTCAGTTTATTCAGCCATTCAGTGAGTAAGCCAGAGCAAGCAAGCCAGTCTTGTGTACCGGAGTTCGACTCGAGTGTGCGTCCGCAACTGTGTCAGCGTCCGAAGGCCTGAGTTCGAGTGCAGTGGACCGCAGTTGGAGGGACCTGAGTTCGAGTGCAGTGGACCGCAGTTGGAGGGACCTGAGTTCGAGTACAGTGGACTGTCTCTGAAGGTCTGTGGTTCGAGATACTGTGAACTCGAGTGACTGAGCTAGAAGAACTGTGAACTGAGAACTGACAGTTCTGATTTGTAAATAGTGCTTTGTATATATTAGTTAAGATTAACAGTTCATTGTTGTTCGTAATAGTCCAAGTAAATTGTCATTGTCGTCAGTGAAGTGCAATAACGAACACTGTGTTGCTGTGTAAAAAGTGAAGAGCTACTGTTGGAAGAATAAAATTACATTGTTGAGTTAAATAAAATTTACAATATTATTGGCGCAATGAAAATTAAGACTACATAAGAGCTGGGTATAGATGTAAAAGATTAATTTTCCTTTGTAAACCGCATAATAGTAGACTGGACCACCTCTGTGATGTAGGGATCAGCATGTTAATCTCTTACGCAGAGTTCCCGGGTTCGATTCCCGGTCGGGTTGAATTTCCTGGTTGAGGTTTTTCAGGGTATTTCCTCAACCGTAAGGCAAAAGCCAGGAAATTCGGGCCACAACATCCCTGAATATCACCGGCCTCATTCATCATCGAAATCATATTTATAACAAATCAGTAATACATATACAGTCGCCATCTAGTTCACAACAATAGAACCAGTCTCAACAATAGTACACAGGCCTTCGGAATTCAACCAAGGATTAACTCGTGATATGACCAAAGATGTTAAAGCGAGTATAAATAACAGTGAGGTAAATATATAACTTATAGTAGACTGGAACAGCACTCTTTCAGGGTGGTCCTCTCAAAATCAATACATTTAAGGAAAGGTTGAGAAGATTAGACTGAAAATTTATTTGTAAGTGGAGTGTAATTATTTAAGTTGTGTGATGTAATTGAGTTGATATGTAATTAATTAAGGTGACTTGTAATTACTTAAGTTGATAATAGTTGGGTTTAATAGAAGTACTTATAAGTTAGATTTACGTTTTATTTATAGTTGGCGTTATTACAGCACAGTTTTTATTTATAGTCCTAGGTTCATTGCATGTATTTATAGTTAGAATTAAATTTACATTTATTTTATTTTTTATTGTTGTAATTATTGTAATTTTATTATTGTATATTAAATATCACTGCCACCGTTTGTATAATAGTTGGGTAAATTTAATACATAATGCATACTTATAACATTACATGCATGATTTACATGCATTTTACTTATACATACATGCATGCATGTTATTACAGAACAGTTTTTATTTATATGTCATACTACATGCATGTTCATTGCATGTATTTATAGTTAGAATTACATGCATGATACATACATACATGCATGATACATACATACATGCATGATACATACATACATGCATGATACATACATACATGCATGATACATACATACATACATACATACATACATACATTGATACATACATACATGCATGATACATACATACATTAAATACATCATGCATACATACACATGCATGATACATACATTTGATACATACATACAGCATGATACATACATAGTGTAAATAAATAAATAATAAATGATACATACATACATACATACATACATGCATACATACATACGTACATACATGCATGATACATACATACATACATACATGATACATACATACATGCATGATACATACATACATGCATGATACATACATACATGCATACATACATACATACATACATACATACATACATACATACATACATACATACATACATACATACATACATACATACATACATACATACATACATACATACATACATGTGTAAAAGTGTGCCAAAGTGAATGGTAAACCTCAACCAAGGTGAATTAACAAGATCGTTCTTCCCTAGTGTACAGGATAGATTGTTTAAGAAACTATATATGTGTACAAACTTAGCTACTATCCTAACAGGCTATGGGAAACTAAGATCCTATATTCATCGATTTAAGATCATGGACGATCCAATATGCCCTTGTAAACGGAGTCCACAAACTGTTGGTCACCTGCTCTGGGAATGTGAATTACTAAATAAACGAAGACTAAGCCTCAAGAAAAGTGTGATTAATGCTTGCGGCCATTGGCCGATGAGCAATTGTGACTTAGTGATTAAATATACAAAACCATTCAAGAAGTTCACAAAACTATTAATTTTGACACATTGTAAATAGTAAATTCAAGGAAAATAGGTTAATTTATTAAATAGTATATCTCAAAACATAGTGTTTAAAAGGATTAACAGTAGTATTGTTTTTTATTCCTTTCTTTTTTTTTAATTTGTAAATAGAAAAACATAATAAGCTCTAAAATAGTGTTGTACAATGTATTTGAAAGATTGGTTTTTCTGTTTCGGCTTTTTTTTTTATTTTAGTTTCATTATTGGTGATACCGATAAGCTTATATTATTTTAACTATAGCAATTTTATTTTCCACCTTTGCTTATCTTAATGTTTCTAGTTTACATTAACGTTTTCGATACTTTTATTGTATCATCTTCAGATGTTAGGATTTAATATCAACATATGTGATGAAAACCTAGCCTCATATTGTGTTGTGGGTTATTCAAATGCATAGAACCTATCATGATTTCCTAGTCTAGCTGGAGTTGATCGTGTTGTGAATTAACCAATTTCAGTGTCTCTAGTTACTTGTTAAGATTCTGTTAAAATTCATTATGAAGGCCCGTGTAGGACAATATAAAATTATTTGAGAACAATGATATAACATATAAATATAAAACATTTGAAGTATACACTATAAAACATTATGAAACACTGTAAACACTATAAAACACTTTGTACACTTATATGGTTGGCCGTGTTATCCTATTGTGTCGTTGAATTGGGCTGCTTTTGCTGATCGTAATTAAAATCACTGTCTTAATAACGCACTTTTTTGTTCACTGATTTATCTTTAGTTTTGGTACTATGTATTATTGGAGTCTTTGTAGACTTGTCACTTTTTTACAAATTATGTTGTTCATACTGACTGCTGTGAAAATCATTGATACAGTTGATTATGTGTCGGAAATTAGACGTATGTGGTACATAATTAATAATAAAGACAGAATTCACTACCACAAGCGTCGTATAGGCTACTTTCGCAGTTAATTAGACCTACTTAATCTCAATGAACTCCTACACACTCCGCAGTAACAAATTATTCTCAATTCTTCCTATAAACTCATTTTCAGATAAGTCGTTTGCTCTCTTTGCTAACTAAACAGACTTTCATACTCTCAAGGAATTCTGAGTAATGACAAGGGCATGACGTTTAGATCCGACAGAAAGACTTGATGCTCTCTCAACCTCTGCTTTTCCCTACCCTCGGACGAGACTTGTTCAGGAAATGTGGGTGTCTTAACAGACGAGTGACATGCTACAAGCAAGACTTCTCGGCTCAAATCTGCAGTAATAATATCTCTTTGTATAAATGGATGTCATGAATCGGAGAAGGGTTAATTTCAGTTCTGTGAATGATGAGAAAGGGGCAAGAAGGGCGATAGACAGCAGGAAGAAAGACGAAGCTAGACGATGAAACGCTGAGTGATGGAACGTACAAATGACATTTCTACTTGTCACCAGTTTTAACACGAGGGTGACACTGTGAAAGTAGATGGAGAATAATATCCCTTCATTTATTTTCTGAGACAGAAGACCCTTCATACACTATTGGTTCTGGTGTCATATACGGACAAATCTCCGAATTTGAACATATCAATTATCTAATCAGTCCGAAGAAATCTTACAACGTTATTCTGAAGATATAACATATAGTTCCCATGACTTATGAAATGACTGTCGTGTATTATTTGTCTGATGTGCGATTGGTCGTAAAATATAGTTATTTAATGTATTATAATGAACCCAACGAATGACTTAGTGTATTCTTTATTCCAAACACCATTTATCTATGGATAGACAACGACACCTTCCTTTGGAGAGAGACTGTTGTAATGTAAGTGAAATGATGAAATGAAATGATTGGCCTAAAAATGTCCCGTTAAGGGCAAAGGCCTCCTCCTATACAGGGAGAGCTCTATTTGTCTCACGCGGTGAGCTACTCCGCGTAAGAGATGTTTACATGCTTGAAATTGTTCACTTGGTTCACAGTCTGCACTGTTTTGATATTGTTCGCTTGTTTCTGTCGCACTAGTTTTAGTCGCTGTTCACTTGTCTTCTTAGGTTTTTCCATTCTTCTCTATTTCTTGCTCTGCTTGACCAATGGCTTCCTACTCGTTCACTGAAGAGGTCGGCCCATCTTCTTCTTGGTCTTCCGCGTGATCTCTTGCCAATGCAGGGATCCCATAGAGCAGTGATGTCAATCAGAGCGTATATGCGCTACGAGAACGCTTGCGGTACTGGAGCACGCAGAGCGCGCCAGCTACGAATACGAGCTTCAGTGAGGGTTGTACAGTGTACAGTTGGCATTAATTATGCACCCAGCGAAGAGATCGTATAACAAGTTCCAGTTCGAATGAGCACTGCAGTTCCTATGCAAGGAACAGGAAGGAGATAATACAGTGCTTAATATGTGGACAACATACGATTAGTAAGAAAAGCAGCATACAGCGACATTATTCAACATACCATGAACAAACATACAGAGATATCGAGGGGGAAGAACGATCAAAATTATTACATACATTACAGACTACCGTAAGTGCAAATATCTAGATTATTTACTATGTATACATTAATTTATTATTTCTTTATTAAGGGTCCTTACAGGGAGTTATCCCCAATTACAAGTATACCAACATAAAGAAATACAAACAACAAATTAAAAACAAATGATTCAGAAACATGTGCTGTAAACACAAAGTTTACAAAAGTTCAGTGTATATACTAATGTGATAAACTTCTAATTTCCAAATACGTAAACTGAATTGACAGATGAGGGCTACATAACAAAAAAATCAAGTACAGTTATTAAAGAGGTATTGGTGAAGACAGTCCTGTAGGCCTAAACAAATAGTGTTCAAATTTAATGTATGCGCTATTCCATCTCAAATCGACCGAAATATCATAGAGAAAATTGACCTTGCATTTTTTAAATACAATGAAACTTTTTTTGTCCGTTGACAACTGCGATACAATGCTTTGTGCAAAGTTTGAGGCATCATAACTTAATAGTGTTTAAATGAAAAATATTTTAATTTATCGTATGTTCACAAAATTAGCAACTTTAAACTGTTGTGGCTCGAAAGATGTTTTCACCCAATGATCAAAATCATGGTTTATTTTGATGCTGAGAAATTAAAGTTTATATTGACATGTAAACAGTTTTCTTACTTTTTATGGAAATGGAGATTATTAAATTGAATTGAAACTGGAGGCGTTGATTTTCTTCATTAAGACGCCTTTGCCCACGAAAAAATATTTTTAAATTATATGGTTAGATTCCGCATTGAAAGTACAAATAAACATATTTTTTACTGGTGCACCGTTGAAAAGAAAGTATTGAAAATATCAAATAAACAAAATAAATAGTACGCGCGTGAACTAACCAGCTGACTGTGAGACGGGTTTAGCAGAGACAAGCAAAGCCAGGAGACAAAACATGTGATGTTTCGTCTAATAGCGCATAGCTGGGCTAGCTTTATCGTTTAAGTTTTCATAAACACAGAAAAGTAACTCCCAACGCTCGCTTATCTCCAGTGCGTGCGGTTTTACTGCTCCGTTCAAGTCTCAGGCGTGTAGAAAAAAATAATTCATTTTGTCCGCCCCTGTGTCTTGCTCTTATCTGTGTTTACGGCATCCCACTCCAGCACTTGAGCACGGGAAGGAATCGAACGTCCGTTATGCGCTCTTTCTTTGACATCACTGCCATAGTGTGACTTTCTGCGTCCATCTTTCGTCTCTAAGTCTTGCAACATGGCCTCCCCACTTCCATATTTGGTGTTGGTGGCTTGCAGTGCTCGATCGTTAATTGCTGACATTTTTAGTAGCACTTCGTTTGGAACTCTGTCCCTCAGTGATAAGCCTAGTAT
This sequence comes from Periplaneta americana, assembly GCA_025594305.2. NCBI lineage: Eukaryota > Metazoa > Arthropoda > Insecta > Blattodea > Blattidae > Periplaneta > Periplaneta americana. The sequence goes on along the minus strand of JAJSOF020000005.1, from coordinate 160,282,363 downwards.
CCTTCTCAGTATCTTCCTTTGGCATATTTGGAGACAGCTACGAAGTTTGGCAGTGAGAGATCACGTCTGACACCCATAGAACAGTACAGGAGTTACGCAGGTCTCCAATATTTCTATTCTGAGTTTTTTGCTGAGTGTTCTCTCCAGTATGATGAACTTGAGAGTCCAGAATGCCTTCCACGCGAGCGAAATCCTTCGTTTTATTGTAATCAAAGTATAAGTTCTAAAATTTAGACTAGAAAATTTAAATTTTATGAGGAACATAAATGGTTATGTAGCAGTGTTATTTCCAAAAACTTTATTTTTTTGGTCATGTTTACTAATCGGTGTCAAAAAGGTCGTGTGAATTATTATGCCTTCGAAATTTTGACAAATATTACAAGAGCATTTCACAAACACTTGTCGCCTATGCAGTATGTAGTATGTTTAGTTAACAGTCCGAAAAGTAGCTGGAACCTCAAAATTGACACCAATGAGGCATCACTCAATAAGGGAACTCAACCATGATATAATGAGTTATGGTGGCCATTACTTATTTCACAATTATAAATAGTTTTTCATCGACATTTTAAAGTCATTTTTCTCAGTTTCATTTTTACTGCATTTACTATCAAATGTCATAGACTCCAACAAATTTAATGCTAAGTAGTTGAAATAAGTTTAGTCCAAGTTCTGAAAAGTATGGTCAGTAAAACTACGACGCCTTTCATATACTATGTCACTGTAATTCATACATTCAAAATTAAAATGATGACTGTTGTCAAATTATGTGTATAGACTTCTGTACATGTCAAAGATGCTGTACAAATCTTTTCAGAACTGTAACGTATATTTATAGGAGTAGATTATATTTTCAAGTCAAACAATTAACAAAAAATAATAGTAACTGAGAGATTATTAAATTGATAATTTATTAATGAAACTGGAGGCTGTAATACCAATAACAAGAGGTTGCTATATAGAAAAAAGATTTAAATTTTTAGCTTTAAAATGTAGAAAATTAGACTATCACTCATTTTTTTCATTATCATAGGTAGTTATGCGTTTAAGTTTTTAGCCTCAAAATGTAGACAATTAAACTATCGCTCATTTATTTCATTACCATATGTAGTTTTGCGTTTAAGTTTTTAGCTTCAAAATGTAGAAAATTAGACTATTACTCATTTCTTTAATTACCATAGGCGGTTTTGCGTTTAAGTTTTTAGTTTCAAAATGTAGAAAATTAGACTATCGTTCATTTCTTTCATGACCATAGGTAGTTTTGCGTTTAAGTTTTTAGTTTCAAAATGTAGAAAATTAGACTAGGAGTCATTTCTTTCATTAACATAGGCAGTTTTGCGTTTAAGATTTTAGTTTCAAAATGTAGAAAATTAGACTAGGAGTCGTTTCTTTCATTAGCATAGGTAGTTTTGCGTTTACGTTTTTAGTTTGAAAATGTAGAAAATTAGACTGGCACTCATTACTTTCATTACCATAGGTAGTTTTGCGTTTATGTTTTTAGCTTAAAAAATTTAGAAAATTATACTAGCACTCATTTCTTTCATTACCATAGGTAGTTTTGCGTTTAAGATTTTAGCTTCAAAATATAGAAAATTAGATTATCACTCATATCTTTCATTAGCATAGGTAGTTTTGCGTTTACGTTTTTAGTTTGAAAATGTAGAAAATTAGACTAGGAGTCATTTCTTTCATTACCATAGATAGTTTTGCGTTTAAGTTTTTAGTTTCAAAATGTAGAAAATTAGACTGGCACTCATTTCTTTCATTACCATAGGTAGTTTTGCGTTTATGTTTTTAGCTTAAAAAATGTAGAAAATTAGACTAGCACTCGTTTCTTTCATTACCATAGGTAGTTTTACGTTTAAGTTTTTAGTTTCAAAATATAGAAAATTAGACTAGCACTCATTTCTTTCATTACCATAGGTAGTATTGCGTTTATGTTTTTAGCTTCAAAAATGTAGAAAATTAGACTATCACTCATTTCTTTCATTACCATAGGTAGTTTTGCGTTTAAGATTTTAGCTTCAAAATGTAGAAAATTAGATTATCACTCATTTCTTTCATTAGCATAGGTAGTTTTGCGTTTAAGTTTTTAGTTTCAAAATATAGAAAATTAGACTAGGAGCCATTTCTTTCATTACCATAGGCAGTTTTGCGTTTAAGATTTTAGTTTCAAAATGTACAAAATTAGACTAGGAGTCATATCTTTCATTACCATAGGTAGTTTTGCGTTTAAGATTTTAGTTTCAAAATGTATAAAATTAGACTAGGGTCATTTCTTTCATTACCATAGGTAGTTTTGCGTTTAAGATTTTAGTTTCAAAATGTATAAAATTAGACTAGAAGTCATTTCTTTCATTACCATAGGTAGTTTTGCGTTTAAGGTTTTAGTTTCAAAATGTAGGAAATTAGACTATCACTCATTTCTTTCATTACCATAGGTAGTTTTGCGTTTATGTTTTTAGCTTAAAAATGTAGAATATTAGACTATCACTCATTCTTTCATTACCACAGGTAGTTTTGCGAGTTTTACATTGTACAACATGACCAGAAAGTTATGTAAAAATAAAATAGAAAACATCTTTCGAACACTGGCCACTTGTATGAGAAACAAGACAACATTTCCATGCATTCAGCTAAGACATTTCCATACAACAAACGTCCCCTTTCCTATCTCTCTTTCTTTTTCCCTCTGTTCCTCATTTTTCCCCACCCCAACGCCACAGC